>JBCNJP010000024.1:42821463-42965670 GCA_039602395.1 Deinandra increscens subsp. villosa
CCGTCTTTGTCAATGGCAGCGGCGGGTTGAGTGGCGGACAGGAGATGATCAGTAACATCGTATGCCTTGCAGTGAATGCGAAATAATTCGGCCCAGTTGGTATATTGTGATCTCAATCGTGATTTCCATTCCACAATGATAGGTATATATAAATTTACAATGAGATATTCTAGGGAGATATATTTACAATAATCTCCTAAAATACAAGGTTACTACAAATAATACCTTCTAATATACCCCCGTAGTCGAATCAGGAGGTTTACTGATGTTGAGACTGGAACGGAAATCATCAAATAGAACACGAGGCAATCCTTTGGTGAAGACATCGACGATTTGATACCGAGAAGGAACATGTAGAACTCGAACTTGACCCCGCCTTACATTTTGTCTGACAAAATGAATATCCATCTCGATATGTTTAGTACGTTGATGCTGAACTGGATTACCTGTCAAGTAAACGACACTGACATTATCGCAATACACGAGAGTGGCATGGGATGGCGGATAAAAAAGCTCCAAGAGAAGGTTACGTAGCCAACATTGTGATCTCAATCGTGATTTTCCATTCCACAATGATAGGTATATATAAATTTACAATGAGCTATTCTAGGGAGATATATTTACAATCAATCTCCTAAAATACAAGGTTACTACAAATAAGATAATACCATCTAATAACATTGAACGCAACTGGACAAGTTAAATCGACCAAGAAAGAACTACAAACATATAGAAGTGAAGGTTTTCCTTCAGTTTTGAAAGATGTCATATCTTTTTGTTAAAACCATGATATTGAAGTGGTTGATATGAAAGCCGAGTACATTTACTCAAAAAGCCAAAGAAGAAAGACTAACATCACCAATCGTCATAATTATGAGTTTGATAATTTCAACACGGTGTTAGATATGCAAATCCAGGAGTCTGGCAACCGTTTCAACGAGGTACCACTGAATTACTTACGTGTAGGGCTTCTTTGAGCCCACATAATAAATTTTATGACTTTGATATTCCTAAGTTGTTGAAGTTGGCCGAAAAATATCCAAATGATTTTGATTCTGATGCTAAAGACAAGAATCTTGAGTATGAACTCGACAACTACATTACTAATGATGCTTAAATAAGATACACTAATTGATTATACGTTGGTTCATCATTTATTGAAGTTATCACTAGTTCTACCGATTGCAACAAGTGTTGAGAGGTGTTTTTCTTCGATGAAGCATGTAAAGGCGGATTTATGTAACCGGATGTCTGATGATTACATGAATGATTCCTGTATTTGTTACATTGAAAATGAGTTTTTGCAAATATTTCGGTCAAATATGTGATTGACCGTTTTCAAAAGATGAAAACTCGTAGGGAACAAATATAAAGCAATTTCATTTCTATTGGTAATTTTTTATTATGTGTTTTCTAATGACAACGTATTTTATGTTAATGCATCTTGTTTTATTTTATAACCGACCCGGCTGACCCGTCCTGAATATTTCGTCGTCATCTTGTTAGAAATTCAACAAAAAAAACGAAACCGTGGGAAATAATTCATGGCTCCGCCACTGCCTCAGAGTAATCAAATATTGATAAAAAGAAGGATTGGTGGGCAATGAAGGATTGAGCATTGTGCTTGATTCCGAGTCACAAGGGAGCTAGGCTTTCCGGGCTTCTCCGGTCCCCGCTTGATGGTACAAATGGGGGGACGCTCCTGGGTTCCCTCGCTTTGAGGTTCAAACTCGGACAATGAGTAGGTTTAGAATAACAAGTCCCGATACATTCCTAAGCCAAATTACCGTTAGTTTTTTTTTAAGAATAGAATGTTTAGTATTATAGGCCTAAATTAAGGTTGGTGTTAGAGTGGAATTTGGGTGCAAAAACTGTCGTGATATACATGTATAGCATGCCAATTCTTTTTACTACACCTAATTATAACTATGCTTTTAATGGTTGAAATTTATTTACGGTAATTAGTAGAGAAGTGTCGATTTGAATCTGGAATAATATATTTGAGTTAGTTTTGTATTTTTTGGAAAACAATCTTCAATTCTGAGTCGGATATTTGAATATAGTTTGCTTTATGCTAACTCGTTTAATGAATCTAGTTTAATCTATCTTTGAAACTATTTTATTTTAGAAATTTTGAATTTTAATAATCTCAGCTATTATCTAATAGCCGATAATAACTTACACTTTGTTTTTTTTTTCATACAATGAACCACTTTTTAACAATAATGGAAAGAAACAGACCGTCGCTAAAATAACACTAACTACGTTATTTTTTTTATTTTTATTTTTGAACCTTTTTGATGAACGAGTTTCATGATGACGTTTATGACATGTTTTTTTTATGTGCATTGAGAGAATTGGAGCAAAAAGACTCCTTTCTTGATGTAACTATCAGACCCTGCGGTATAGTGGGCGTGAAAGAGGTGATCACTGCGGTATAGTGCGCGTGAAGGAGGTGACCATACGGCATATTGGTCTTTTTACGTTCATTTAACAGAGTTTTTTTTTAACATCCATCAATCCCAAGGACTATATCTGCAACGGTTTGTCAAAAGTTTGGGACTAGATCCGTAATAAATGAAAGTTAAGTACTATATGTAAATTTCGTGCAAACCACATGGACTAAATTCGTAATTTACTCAATTTTCTATATTTATTGTACTCTTAAGGGGAAACTCAGTTTAATAAGTAAGAGCAATTACGTCGCTCAAGTAACTTCCTATTAAACACTCAAGAGTAATAAGGTTAATGATCGATACTAATTAGATAAATACTTATAAGCACACAAATTTAAAATATTTTATTTTTACATTATGAACCATTATGATAGACAAAATTGTTTGTTGTTATTGTATGGTGAATACATGAAGGTTTTACAAACCAGAACACTTAATAGTGTAATTCCCAAGAATCTACGGTTAATATGAGTGTATCATTTTTGAACTTTTACTTGACCTATATATATGGCTCTATCTTTTGAACATTTACTTCAGTTCACCCACGCAACTCGATCAATCGTAGTCATCGAGCTAGTGTTGTTTGATCATAACTCAAAAATGGCTAAAAGTACTTCTTCAGTTGTTTTGTTCTCAATCCGTGTGCTAGTTTTCGTTCTTGCTATATCAGGTGCTCATGAATTGATTAAGCTTACATATATACATATATATTTGATTTGATTAATTAATATATGAACATAGCTAATTAATAACTTGTTTGAATTAATTGAAATTGATGATCGAACAGAAATTGCAAGGGCGAGAGGACACGATTTTTGTGAAAGGGTGATATGTTTTAGATAGTTTTAGCTATTTTTGTAATAAATGTAACTAGAGGGGTTGAATTGTAATATTGACAACTAACATTTGAATGTTAGTTATATGCCGTTAGTTGAATGAGAATGGTACGCAACAGTTGGATCCTCTCTCTCTCTCTACTTTCTCTCTCTAACTTGTTGCTATCAATTGGTATCAGAGCTTCCGATTCCTCGGAGCTCCGGTGACCATCTGTTTCCCGGCGAGCCGATTCCGGCAAGCGTGAAGATACTCCAGTAACAATGACGACAATCAAAGAACTTGAAAAAACGTTGAAGGATCATGAGAAGAATTTCTTCCGATTGGAATCAAACACACAGGAATCAATGGCGGATCTACAGTCCAATTTGGAGAAAGTACAATTGGAACTGAAACAGAGCATGGATGCAAATATGGAACAGTTGATGATGAAGCTGGCGCAACAACAGGAGCAATTGTTCGAAAAATGGCAAGAAAAGCAAATCGCGACTACTAATGGAGGGCCGAGGGTTGTTAATGGAGGTGCTGGTGCAGATCAGCGATTTACTCGGTACGGCCGTGTCGATTTCCCCAAATTTGACGACACAGATGTTGAAGGATGGATCTACAAGTGCGAGCACTTTTTTGTGATGGACAATACGCCGGAAAATATGAAGTTACGAGTCGCGGTGGTCAATTTAGAAGGCAGTGCTCTCCAATGGCATCAAGCTCATGTGAAGTTGCATGGCGGAGTTCTTGATAAAATTTCTTGGTCCGATTACATCAGAGCAGCAGTAGCAAGATTTGCCGATAATGATTTGGAAGATGCTATGGAAGAATTGAAAGCATTACATCAAATCGATTCACTCAAACAATACTGTGAATCATTTGATCTGTTGTTGAACAAGGTTCAAATCACAGAAGAATATGCTGTTAGTCTGTTTGTGGGAGGATTAAAGCCAGAAATTAAGTGCATGATTAAGATGTTTAGGCCTAAAACATTGAGGGAAGCTTATTCATTAGCTAAGCAGCAAGATGTGGCCAACACTACTCTTTTCCACACATCTCATAAGAGGTTTCCTTCTTCTTACTCTACTTCTTCCTTTGATAAGAATTCTGCTGTTACGAGTAAAATAAATGGGCCTATGAATGCTGCTAAATTGCCTCTGTTACCTAATCCCACTAAGACAACTAAGAGGTTAACCTCTAAGGAAGTAGAAGAAAAAAGATCAAAAGGAGAGTGTTTTTGGTGCAGTGAAAAATATACTCCTGGGCATAAATGTAAGAATAGGCAGCTTTTTGTGATTGAATTGGTAGATGAGGATGAAGAAGTGCCTGTAGTGCATTATGATAATCAAGAACCTCGTATCTCTATTCATGCTTTAACTGGCATTCATTCATATTCTATACTATGAGAATATTGGGCTCAATTGGTACTAGAACACTACATATATTAGTTGATTCAGGTTCTACTCACAATTTTATTAATGAAGATTTAGCCCTCAAGCTGCAATGCGACACAGTACCGGTGAAACCAATGAGAGTTACTGTGGCTAATGGTAATCAATTAAGTTGTACTAGAATGTGCCCAAATTTTAAATGGATGATGCAAAGTGTGTGGTTTAGTGCTGATGTGTTGCTGTTACCTCTTGACAACTATGATATGGTGTTGGGCATTCAGTGGTTATCACCATTAGGTGATATTAACTGGAACTTTGGAAAAATGACAATGGAGTTCCAGGTGAATGGGGTTCAATGTGTTCTTAAAGGCATAGAAAATAATGCTGTAAGTATCTGTTCTACTGATAAAATGTCTCAATTGTTGGGTTGTTCTGGAAGGATAATACAGTCTCAGATGTTTGGATTACAATTAGTACCTTTTGGAGTTGAGGAAATGACTGCCACTAAGGTGATAGATGAATTTAAGGACACAGATTTGCAGTCCTTATTGGGTCAATATGAAGATGTTTTTGAGGTGCCTACTTCTTTACCTCCCTCAAGGAGTTGTGACCATCAGATTGTGTTAAAGGAAGGAACTCAACCCATCAACCTCAAACCTTATAGATATCAGGCTTTGCAAAAAGATGTTATTGAGAAAATGACAAGGGAATTGTTGGATACTGGAGTTGTAAGGAACAGCAGCAGTTCCTTTGCTGCTCCAGTGGTTTTAGTTAAAAAGAAAGATGGGAGTTGGCGGATGTGTGTAGACTACAGAAGATTGAATGAGGCAACTGTCAAGAATAAATTTCCTATTCCCTTAATTGATGAACTCTTGGAGGAACTACATGGTGCCACAATATTTTCTAAGCTGGATTTGAGGTCAGGGTATCATCAAATTCGTATGCATGAACCAGATATCTACAAGACAGCCTTTAAAACTCATGAAGGGTTGTTTGAGTTTTTAGTTATGCCCTTTGGGTTGACTAATGCACCAGCCACTTTCCAAGCATTGATGAATCAGACTTTTCAGGCATATCTCAGGAAGTGTGTCTTAGTTTTCTTTGATGACATACTGGTGTACAGTAAGACACTACAACAACATGTGGTTCACCTCCAACAAGTGTTAGAAGTGTTGAGGACTCATCAATTGTATGCCAAAAAGTCAAAGTGCACATTTGGTGGTTCTAAAGTAGAATATTTGGGCCATGTTATCTCTGAGGCAGGAGTAGCTACGGATCCTGTCAAGATTGAAGCTATTATGAAATGGCCTACACCTGAGAATATTAAACAGTTAAGGGGTTTTTTGGGTCTAGCAGGTTATTATAGAAGGTTCATCAAATCCTTTGGGGTCATTGCTAAACCTCTCAATGAGTTACTTAAAAAAGATGGGTTCAAATGGTCTTCTCAAGCTAATGAGGCCTTTCTTCAGTTGAAGGATGCTCTAATGACAGCACCTGTCTTGGCTCTACCAGATCTCACTCAAACATTTGTGGTAGAAACAGATGCTTCAGCTAAAGGAATTGGGGCTGTCCTGATGCAATCTCATCATCCTCTAGCTTTCATAAGTAAGGCTTTGTGTCCTAAACAGCAGGTTCTTTCTGTTTATGAGAAGGAATTGTTAGCCATTTTAATGGCTATCAAACAATGGCATTACTATTTGATCTCGGGTCATTTCATCATAAAAACTGATCAAAAGAGCCTCAAACATCTTTTGGATCAGAAAATTACTACCCCTTTACAGCATTCTTGGTTAGTTAAACTCATGGGGTATGACTTTGAGATTCAATATAAACAAGGTAAAGAGAATGTAGCTGCTGATGCCTTGTCCAGAGTGAGCAGTTCTTCTGTGTTTGCAATTTCACTATCAACTTTTGATCCCATTCTTTTAGATAAGATTAAAGACAGTTGGGAAACTGATAAACAATGTCATGAGGTCTTAATGAGGCTACAGCAAGGGGAAAGTGTTAAGCATTTTTCATGGGTAGATGGCCTTTTGAAACACAAGAATAGGGTGGTGATGGGTCAGCATACTCAATTGAGGGCTGAGATTGTTCTCTTATTCCATGCTTCTACTATTGGTGGTCATTCTGGTATACATGCTACATATCAAAGAGTTAGGGGAATTTTTTATTGGAAAGGTTTGATAAAAGATGTTAAACATGCTATTAGATGCTGCAGTGTTTGCCAGCAAGCTAAACATGAGAATGTAGCTTACCCTGGCCTGCTACATCCCTTACCTATCCCTGGGTATGTGTTTTCTGATATTAGTATGGATTTCATAACAGGTCTTCCTAAGTCTGGGGGAAAGGATGTCATATTTGTTGTGGTTGACAGGTTGACTAAGTACAGTCATTTTATGACCTTAAGTCATCCTTTTACTGCTGCTAATGTGGCTCAGGCTTTTATTGATGGGGTTTTTAAGCTGCATGGTTGGCCAACAACAATTGTTTCAGACAGGGATCCAGTGTTTTTAAGCAAATTTTGGCAAGAATTCTGCAATTTGCAGGGTATCGCTGTAGCCTTATCAACAGCTTACCACCCTCAAACTGATGGTCAAACAGAGGTAGTCAATAGATGTGTGGAAATGTACTTACGATGCATGACAATGGGAAGACCTTCCACTTGGACCCGTTGGTTATCATTAGCTGAATTCTGGTATAATACCAATTATCACACTGCCTTAAAAACTACTCCTTTCCAGGCTTTGTATGGGTATCCTCCTCCCATCCATGTTCCTTATATGCATAGGGACTCCAGTATAGAGGCTGTTTATGACTTGTTTACTAGTAGAGAACAAGCTTTGCAACTGTTACGAGATGCTTTGTGCAAGGCTCAGAATAGAATGGTGCAACAGGCCAACAAAAAGAGAACTGATAGGGTGTTTAAGGTGGGAGAGTGGGTTTATCTCAAATTGCAAGCTTATACCCAGAATTCTATGAGATCAGTGAAGGACACTAAATTGGGTCCTAAGTTTTTTGGGCCATTTCTGATTGTTGAAAAGTTTGGTTCTTGTGCCTACAGATTGGATCTTCCTCCTAATGCCAACATCCATTCTACTTTCCATGTGTCACTATTGAAACCAGCTTCTGGTCCCCCTACTGTGGTTATTCCTTTACCAACTGCTCCCCGTTTTACCTTACAACCAGCTGCTATAGTTGATACTCGTATGGTTAAAAGAAGGAATCATGCGGCTGCTCAAGTTTTAGTTCATTGGAAGGGCCAATCGCTTACAGATGCTACTTGGGAGTTTAAAGATGAATTCAAGCTGAGGTTTCCTGATTTTATTCTTGATTAGCATACTTGAGGACAAGTATATTGTGAAGGAGAGGGTATTGATATGTTTTAGATAGTTTTAGCTATTTTTGTAATAAATGTAACTAGAGGGGTTGAATTGTAATATTGGCAACTAACATTTGAATGTTAGTTATATGCCGTTAGTTGAATGAGAATGGTACGCAATAGTTGGATCCTCTCTCTCTCTACTTTCTCTCTCTAACTTGTTGCTATCAAAGGGGCAGCAAAATGTATTCGGGGAATTGCTACAACAAGCAGTGCGACGACAAGTGCAGGAGCTGGGAGAAAGCGAAACATGGAGCTTGTCATGTCCGTGAAGGGAAGAACAACTGCTACTGTTATTATGAGGATTGCGCCAAGGCGCCGCCGGCTGGAAAAGGAAGTGGATCCGGTGGTGGAAAAGGTGGTGGTGGCGGTGCCGGCGGTGGTGGTGGGGGCTGGTGGTGGTGGTGGGACCGGTGGTGGTGGTGGAGCGGGTGGAGGTGGTGGAGCCGGTGGCGGTGGTGGAGCTGGAGGTGCTGGTGGAACCGGTAGTCCCGGGAGTCCTGGCGGAACTGGTAGTCCCGGGAGTCCTGGTGGATCGGTCGTGGTGGTGGAGCTGGGAGTGGCGGTGGCGGTGGCAAGGGAGATGGAGGCAGAAAAGGCGAAGGAGGGGGCAAAGGAAGTGGAGGAGGAAAAGGCGAAAGAGGCGGCATAGGCAGTGGAGGTGGAAAAGGCGAAGGAGGTGGAAAAAGCGATGGAGGCGGAAAAGGCGAAGGAGGTGGCAAAGGCAGTGGAGGTGGAAAAGGCGAAGGAGGTGGCAAAGGCGACGGAGGCGGAAAAGGCGGAGGGGGTGGCAAAGGCAGTGGAGGCGGTAAAGGTGAGGGAGGCGGTAAAGGTGGCGGTGGCGGCAAAGGCGAGGGAGGTGGCAAAGGTGGCGGTGGCGGCAAAGGGGATGGAGGCGGTAAAGGTGGTGGTGGCGGCAAAGGCGAGGGAGGCGGTAAAGGTGTCGGTGGTGGAAAAGGGGAGGGAGGCGGTAAAGGCGAGGGAGCCGGTAAAGGTGGCGGTGGCGGCAAAGGGGATGGAGGCGGCAAAGGTGGCGGTGGCGGCAAAGGCGGGTGGTGGCCTTTGCCGCAACTACCTCCCTTCCTCGGTGGTGGCAAAGGATCTGGAGGTGGTAGCGGCAAAGGCGATGGTGGATATGGAAGAGGCGGTGGTAGTGGTAGTGGTTCCGGTAGCGGTAGTGGAGGAGGCGGTGGTGGAGGAGGAGGCGGAGGTGGCGGAGGTGGCGGAGGTGGTGGAGGAGGAGGCGGAGGTGGTAGAGGTGGTGGAGGAGGAGGCGGAGGTGGCGGAGGTGGTGGAGGAGGTGGTGGCGGTGGCGGCGAAGCTGATAATCCGTGTAAACATATTAACGAGCCGTGGTAAAGATGTAAGCTAAGAAAGTGGCGCATCTTAATGTTTTATATGATTATGAATACAGAGAGAATGCACGTCTTCATATATGATTCCCATGGACGCATAACTAAAAAGAATTTCACCAAAAAGTATATAATTTTATTAGCTTTATTTATGGGAAAAAAATTTAAAAAATAAAAAGTTTAGTGAATTTTTATTAGTGCATAATACAATATTACTAATAGTATTGCATAATGCATTATAATTAAAACTACTTAAAAAGAAAAACTTAACTTAAATATGGATGTGGTTTATGCGAATAATGTAAAAAACAAAGAATTGACAATAATAGACCAATTTTATATTATTGTTGCATAATGCATTATTAATTTCAAGCTAAAATCTGAATTTTATTTTATTTTTTAATAAAACTCAAAATGTTTTTAAAGTTTTTTCTTTTTTTAGTATTCTTAAAATCATAAAAGAAACATATAAAAAAGTTTATAAAAATAAATTTTTTTCTTAGTTTTTTGGTTTTTTGATTATTTTGCAAAATATTGGTTTTCTATATAACCCAACCCTATTGTACATGTTCATATATATATTTTTTTACACTGCTTGTTTGAAGAATGAAGACGTATGTTATTATTAGGTCTAATACCAAACTTTTGAATCGCCACCATAATTTGGCATGCTTTCGAAGGTTTTGAAGATCAGGACTATGGTGCGTTGCTATGATTTCTTTTTGAAGAATATGAATGGCAAAATCAAGAACTGTACGTATGGATTTGTTGATTGGAACTCGGAGTAGTAGATCGAAATCGAAGCTATTTATCTTAGTATATTTGTTTCTTTTTTTTATGACTTCATGCTTTTATGTTTTTCAGTGTGAGCTTCCGATTTTCTTCCGCTCTCACTGCGGGGAGTATTGAATATATTATTAGGTATTATTATTAATTAGTATTAAGGTTAAGCCCACGGTCCCGGTTATGCTTTAGGGCTTCATTATGATCTCTATAAATTGTAATCTAACAATTCAATGATTGATATCAATTCAGTATTCCATTATCTTACAATAATATAGTAATTGGATTCTTTCGTGTTTGTTCTTAATAAATTAACAATTAAAACTATGATGCTAATTAATTAATTTATTTATAAATAAATTAACAATTAAAACTATGATGCTAATTAATTAATTTATTTATAACTATGTTTGAATTTCCATGTATCTTATCTTATCTTATCTTAATCCTAATAAAGCAATAAAATTGTTTCTACATGTCTACTTTTTAAGGTGTCCACATCATCAGTGTCACATGTCAAAACCAGTTTCAATTATCAATTTAGTAAATTACCAATTAAGACTAATTACCAATTTTATCTAAACAAAATTTTTTATTTTAAAAAAATGACAAACATAATGTAGATTTGATAAATACTCAATAATTTGAGTCTTTTTAAGAAAACAAATAAAAAATTTGTGATCTTTAATTTAATGTATTAAATTATCAATAAATATTTTATAATGAATTATGTCATTTATAATTTTTAAATTTCTTAATCGTTTTTTTTATATTTAGCTAATACTATGAATCTAAATTCAACCCGTGTAGTACACGGGTTACTAACTTAGTTATATATATAAAATGTGATTTGGTAATACAAGGACACGTTTGTACTTCCATGGTTATGGTTATTAGTTTGAAGGGTTTTCATAAATACTATCTAAATGGTGTGAAATAGAGAGTTCTATTATATATATATGAAAAATGATCATATGGAAAACCATTATAATCTTGGAAAACCCGGAAAACCTTTTCCACCAATCACATACTTTCATTTATTTTTTAATATTTGTTTTAATAAAAGGGTATAATGGTAACATTAACCAATCTATTTTAGTAAATAATCTTTAAAATTTAATTCCATTTAACCGTTTTCAAGATTTACAGGGATTTTCAACCCTAATATCACGTATTTTCTTTTGATCGTACGTTCATCCTGCAAAATCTCCATCCCACGTTTTTGTATATCCTTCGTCCATTCATAATCAATAGCGATAATCATCATCTTCATCCATCTAAGTTATTACGTTTATCGCTAATCAACATCATCTTCAATCACGTCCGTTCACCCCGTCACTATCCTCCATGGTGTCCAATCAATCTATTTCCAATCAAGAGCACGGATCCAATCAAGAACACGAATCCAATCAAGAACACGATTCCATTGATGGTGTGGAATCATTTAATCCAAGGTATGAAGACAATCCTGATATTGATATGGATAATATAAATGAAACAAATGCCGATCAGAGTCCCTCGCTTGTCTATGCCAATGAAGACAGCACCCTCCCTCTTTCTACTCCTGTTAAGAGCAACAATTTAGCTGTTCTTGAATCCGCGGATAATCCTGATGCTAATCAAGAAGGTTTGAATCTCATATAATTATATGTTACAGCTACGTAATAGTTATTTCCATCACGATAAAATATATAAGTATTTTTTCTTTGTTACATCACAATAACCGTGTATATAAATATTTTTACATGTAAATTTCATCAATCAGGTGGTTTTATAATACTAGTGAAACTCATTCTTACAATACTGTAGCCGTGTATATATTACAATGCGTAATATATTTTCAGATCAGTGTAACCGATTTTCCTGATGTAACCGTGCACTAGTTACACTGATGTAACAGTATTGTCCTGTATTAACAAAGTAATATTTTTCTTAATACATTTTCCGATCAGTCATGTGATTTTATATTATACTTTAAGATCTTAGTTACATCAGTGTAACTGTGCAATAGTTACACTGATGTAACAGATTTTCCTGTATTAACAAAGTAAAATTTTTTTAATTTTTTCCTACACACATTTCGTATTATCTAACGTGTATTTTTCTTCTATTTATTATATTAGAATCTATTTGTAGTAATTTCTATGATTCCCCGAATAGGACTCGGTACTGGATCCCTAGTGTGCCATCTGATTCTAAACCTAAGCTGCACAGCAAATTTGATTCTTGGGAGAATGCATATGCTTTTTACGAAGCCTATGCAGAGCAAGCTGGTTTTTCAACAAAACTGGCTCAGAGTAAAAAACAAAAGAAAACTGGAAAAGTAACAATGAGATACCTTTCGTGTTCAAGAGCCGCTAAACCAACTTCAAAAGAGAAAGATGCAGTTGATTTGACAGACATATCTCCAACTCGCCTTACTAGTTTCAAAAGGACAAATTGCAAAGCAATCATGAAAATAAGAGTTGTAAAGAATACAACTCAGTGGGAGGTATTTGAGTTTAACGAGGTACATAATCACGGTCTGCTTACTCAAGACAACTTGGATTTCTTGAGAAAACGTCGAAAGCTCACCTTTTATGAACAAGAGTTTATTAATAAATGTCGTTTGGCAAGAATCGGTCCAACTAAAGCTCATACTCTTCAAGTTGCATTGAAAGGCGGCCACCACAATGTACGCGGTACCAAAAATGATTTCAAAAATTGGTCAAGAGATAATAATGGTTATATTGGAAAAAGGGATGCTCAAATGTTTGTCGCCAAGATGTTAGAGCGGTCCAAGAACCTTGAGAACTATTCTTTTAATTACTTGGCTCCTGACAGGAAGATTAGATGCCTTTTTTGGGCCGATGATGTCTCAAAGCGTAATTATAAGGTCTTTGGTGATGTAATCGCATTTGATGCAACATATGATACAAACCTGTAAGTTTTTTTGTCCACATTTAATTTAAAGAATATATTTATTTGTATTCATGTTTTTCTTAACGACACAACCATTTTTTTAGGTACAAAATGGTTTTTGTTCCTTTTACCGGTGTAGACCATCACAAAAAATGTGTTACATTCGGTGCCGGATTGCTGTCAGCTGAAACCACTGAGTGCTACTCATGGTTACTTGAAAAGTTTTTGGAGGCTCATCATGGTAAGCAACCAACATTGATATTAACCGATCAAGATCCCGCTATGAAAGCCGCAGTTAAAGCTGTGTTCGACAATACTACTCATCGTCTGTGTACATGGCACATAACTCAAAAACTTCCATTGAAGGTCGGTCATTTAAACTATATGAACAGTTCTTTATTTTCAAACGTTTTCATTATCTATTTATTTCTTAAATGCATGTAATAATCATGACTTTTATCTGTTTTTTGTTAGTTAACCCACATAAATAAAAATATATTACATCATTGTAATTTAGTACAGCAACGTATATTTGAAATTGTTTCAAAAATTACATCTTATCTGAATATCTATTTCAGGTTTGCGGAGATATATTAAAGAATACAAAACTTCGTGCAGAGTTCCACAAACTAGTTTGGAACGTGTATATCAAACCTGAAATGTTTGAAGAAAGATGGAAGTTGCTACTGGAGAGGTACAATTTACAGGATCACGAGTGGCTGGGTAAAATGTATCAAAAACGACGGAAATGGGTCCCGGGATATTTTCGCGATTTACCCATGTGTTGCCTAATGAAGACAACTTCAAGATGCGAGAGTTCAAATCATCTTTTTAAGGTGAATTCATCTCCAACAAACAATCTTGTTCAATTCCTCCTTTTCTTTGATTCGATTTTAGACGGACAAAGATATCAGCAAAGGTCACTTGAAGTTCGTACCGAAGCAACTGTTCCTAAATTCAAATGTGAGTCCCTGATTGAACGTCATGCTGCTCGGATATACACAAGAGACGTTTTTAAGGACGTTCAAAATGAGATCAAGAGGTTAGAGAAAACTTGCTACATAGCAGAGCGTAAGACCGTTGATGGTATTCACAGTTTTCAAGTTTGTCATCAGGATGTTAGATTGGATATCCTCAACGAATTCACTGTAAGTTTAATTAATTCTTAAGCTTTTTTTTTAAATATATTGTTCGTATATGTTACATCAATGTAACTTTTTTTCCAGGTTTCTTTTGACAAGTCTGATAGAACTATTACATGTTCATGCATGGGGTTCAAACGTATCGGCTACCTGTGTCGGCACGCTTTCTGTGTTTTCAGACACCATAAAGTTGATGAGATTCCCGATCAGTACATCACCCCCCGTTGGACAAGAAACGTGTTACCAAGTTCCGTGTTCAGCATTGCAAATCGTTATGGGATCGACCAATCTCAAAATGCTATACTAAGACATCGTGTGGTCGATAACATTCAACAATGCGTTGATCGGGTACGGTCCGATGAAGGAAGGCTCCTTTTACTTGATAAGGAGATTCAAATGATCAAAGATAAAATATTCAATGAATTACCTATTGATACATCTAGCAACAGTAAACGGGCTGTAATACAAGAGCTGAACTCGATCAACGACCCACAAGAAGTTCATCTTGAACCACCCCCAGGAATAAGGAACAAAGGATCTGGTACAGCAAAGCGGCTAAGGGGACCCGGTGAGAAAGCAATTGAGATAACTGAAAAGCCGTTAAAGAACTGTAATTACTGTAAACAAAAGGTCAAAAACCATGACAGTCGCAATTGCCCAAAGAAAAAGGCTGACCTAGAGGAACTGAAAAAGCTTAAGGAATGTCAACTTAAGAAAAACGCAACGACAAACGATGAGGTTTCTGAAGAGACTCCTGGAAATTCAACAGAAGATACTTCTGATGAAGATTATCGTTGTTAATTTTGATCTGTGTAAGTTGCATCAAATCTTTTTTTTTTCTTTTTCTTTCGAGCTATTTAATGTTAACTCAATTCCCGTCGATGACATTCTGGTTGTTAACATTTTTAATATGGCTATAGTCATTGATCTATATTTTTTTAAGTACCTATGTATATTGTTTTCAAATTCAGCTACATAAAATGAAAACAATATTGTAACATCACTTAGCATATGTGAGTATGACTAATATAAATTTTATATTTACATTAAAATTCCCAATATGACACTTGAATTTTATTCACATGACCCCATATGAAACTATTTTATTATTCATAACAAGATGTTCCGATTAGCCGCGCTTCGCGGCGGGCAATTTTGAGGTCTTTTTTAGAAGTCGTTGAACATCGGTGTGGTACAAATACATCCATGAAATTAAACATTCTTAAAGGTGCACCTAATCTACCCATATTAGTGCAGATAATCCAAACAGCCAAGCTATTTAGCTTAAAAGAATTTCTATTTCCAAACTTATCGAATATGAAAACCATCTAAGAATCAAACCTGAACATAACAGAGATCGTCACTGCCTGCAACCTAGCAAACTCCACAGACTGCTGCATTACTGCAAACATCATGAATTTCGCTTGCTTGGTTGTCAAATCAGCAAAATAAATACATATAATAGTCAGACCTAAATCAAATACCACCCAAGAATGTAACCTTAAAGTCTACTGAAAAGGCCTATGAAAAATAAATTGCAGCAGGGAGAAGGAATAATATGCACATGCCTTATAACTTGAGTATGTATGAATGAGCAGCAAGACTTGAAACAAACTCTAGGTAACAATAATAGAGGAGCCATTCTATAAAACTTATCCAAATAGGTTATACATATCCTATCTACATGGCATAGTTTTTGAGCCACCAAGTGGGATAAGTTTACATATGCATTACAAAAGAGCTGGTTTTATACCCACTATGCATTACAAAAGAGAAGGTTTTATACCCACTAAAAGTTCCTACTAATGGCTGCGTCATAAAGACTTGCGACCACGACAAAAGTTTGGATGTAGTTTTCGTAAATGGCCCCTCATCACATGCTACATGCTGCACTACTCCTGCTGCTGTTGAGGATCGCAGACAGCATCTGCATCAGTTTTAAAATTCTTATCAGTTATGCATCGCAACCTTATCTGTTTGAATGTTTTAAAATTTACCTTTCTCTTTAAATAGCTGATTCACTGGCCCTCGACGTGCAAGAGCGTCAAGTGCAGGCTTGGCTGTGCCATCTGAGGTGCTAACTGGCGCCCCGTCTTTCTCTGTTGGTGTGTTTTCTGGCCTGGACGGTGCCTTTGCTGCGGGTGTTTTAGGGCTGTAACGCAGCGGGCACACGTGGGCCTGGGCCAATACAATTCAATTCCAAGGTTCAATTCAATTGTTGTATAACACAAAAATATGATTCTGTCTGTCTTTATAAGTCTTTATAAATCAATTCAATTGCACTTGAGAAATTAATGTTGTCTGAATCAATTCAATATCCTCTTCATTTTTTGTGGTTTATATCTAGAATCACATAATTGATGTGTCATCTCCTGATTTCTGTTATTTTGATAATGTTTAGTCACTCCAACACAGACATGAGACAACAGACTTGAATGGATCCATTTCTCATTCGGTTAAGGTAATCTCTAGACTATATGTTAATTTTTTATTATATTCTTTTCAAGAATTGATGATAGTATTTACGATTTATCATCTCTATGATTTCTGTTATGTTGATAATATTCAGTAACTCCAACACCTAAAAAAATTACTACTTAGATTGTAAATTGTCTTCAAATGGTAAAGTAAAACAACTGTTTCTAATAGCATTATCATGTTGGTGAAATTGTAATATAAAATGATTATTCATTTGCAGCTACATGTGTAATTTTTAAATAATGGAGAAGTGCTTATGAAAAAATTATTTTTTATTGGACTAAGAAGTTGAGACATACTCTTTGAAAGATTTTAATTAATTAGTCTGCATGTGGTTCACACTTACCTAATGGCTAATTATCCACAACCAAAAAGGTAGGGAGCATGATGAAGATGACGCTTCGAAGGTAATATATATGAACAAAATCATGATTTCATAAGTGCTTATGGTTAGGTTCATGCCATGCTATGCCGATTATACAAAATTCAGTAGATGTACTCAATTTTATGTCAAGAAACTAGCTTTAAATATAGGCAAATTAGATTTAAATAATCCCAAGTTTCATATCAGTTGGCCGACATTAATCCCAAGTAACGAAATGTTTATTACCGAGCCCAACTTTTAACTTATTTTCTTACAACGATCCCTAACTAACGGAAAGTTAACGATGTTAGTTTTTAATGAAATATTGGATCTAAATAATCTCAAGTTTCATTAATTGGCTGGCAATAATCCTAAGTTTCATAAAAAATAATCCCAAGTTTTATCAATTGGCCAACAATAATCCCAAGTTTCATCAAAAACTAACGTCGTTAACTTTCCGTTAGTCAGGGATCGTTGTAGAAAATACATTAAAAGTTAAGCTCGATAATAAACATTTCGCTACTTGAGATTAATATCAGCCAATTACTTAAACTTTGGATTATTTAAATCCAATTTGCCTTAAATATATCCCATACCCTATATATCTCCTTTTTGAGAACAAACACATCAGGTAAAGTATCTATTTTTAGTAACATCATCATGTTTGTAAAATTGGAATACAAAATGATGTGCTTAATTAAATAATTATTAATTTGCAACTATATATATGTTTCAGTTATCTTTTGTGCTTAAATGTTGGTGTCATTTCATATGCTTTTGTTCATTATGTTCTAGAAAGCTGCAGTTCAGTTTAGTTTCATACCACATGAAGCTCTACGAGACATATATGAGAAGACTGTTCTTCTAATAGCTAGGTATGAACTTCTAATCCAATTGGTGAAGTTAGATCCAACGGTATGATTGGTAACATAATTTTAAAGTTTTAATATATGCGGGAAAAATAAATTAAATATATACTTTTGAGATATGTTTGATAGCGTGGTGGATAGATAATCGAACTTGATCTATGTCAAGAACGATAAACCCTAACGTTAATTAATTACCAACGTTAGTAAACCTAGGCCAAATACCGGCGCTAGAACGCTTGGAAAATACCTCCAAGGAAAATTCTTTTATTCAATCAAAATCAACCTCCTAATAATGAATTACAAGAGTTCTTAAATAGTAAAATAAAAACTTGAAAAACAAGATAACATCTAACAAGGAAAGTATTAAATAATAAATAAACTATTTAAAATAAAAGATTGATAAAATCTTCAATTCCAAAAAGATTTTCGGATTTCTAGATTCTCGGATGAGCTCGGGTCGGGTTCTTCTAGATCTGCATCATTCTCCCCCTCTTTGAAAAACTCGTCCTCGAGTTTTAACACCCGATGAACCCTATGGAAGCCTCCCGGGTCAAACGGGACATCCCAACGTCCTTTCCATAACGCCGTCACAACCAAGATAGTCACGACCCACTTTTCAATTGTACCTTTACGGGCCGCTTCGATTAACTTTAAGCAAATACCATTCCAATCGATGGGTCCCGGGTCTATTGGGTTGTCTGATCCTCCCATATCCATCTCCTTTTCCCTCTTCCTTTCTTTGAACAAGACTCGTCCCCGAGTCTTGAGAATGTCGAAAAGGCCAGCTCCTTTTTTCCTCAAACGTACTCTACACAACGAGCTGCGATGATAGACCTTAACGACCCCATAGGTGAATAAACTTGGATAATAATAACTAGTTATTTTCTTATAATTGACCACCATGTGATACACTTTAAAAACCAAATTATGTGGATAACTCCAAAATTCAAACCTGATATTGTATGTCAAAAAATTACCAAATTGAAATTCGACCCATATGCTAATTGAAATTCGGAAGACAGCAGATTGCATATATTTATGCGTATTAAATGCAATAAAGTTACGTGATTTTCTGTGTATTGTTGCACTCACGTGATAAGTTAATTTAGAGGGAGTCTTCCATGTCTCTACATTTTCGGTTTGATTTTGGTAAACCGGGGTAGTAGACAAAACAAAACAACCATTGGGCCTCATAAGACGATTGAGCTCTAATGGAAGTTTTTTATCTTGTCGATCCGAAGAAATCACCTCTCGCACCACAAGTATATCTGCATGATCGACACCGTCTCTCTCTTTCACTTGGTCATCAGTTTCTACAAATTCTTCCTCTTCAATAATAATCCAACTCAAAAGCTTTTGGATCAACAAGCATTCTTCCTTGTCGGGAATAATCCCGTCTTCATCAAATTTGGGTGTGCCTTCATAGATCGGACACAACTCGAGTTTACGAACTAGTTGCTGTAAACTCTTGATTTCTTCTACACCTCGGGGGTCACGGTGATATTCGTCGTTGCCTCTGGCGGCGAATCTACGTCGATGATCACGGTGGTTCCTCCGATTCATGGCTCTGATGCCACTTGATAGCGTGGTGGATAGATAATCGAACTTGATCTATGTCAAGAACGATAAACCCTAACGTTAATTACCAACGTTAGTAAACCTAGGCCAAATACCGGCGCTAGAACGCTTGGAAAATACCTCCAAGGAAAATTCTTTTATTCAATCAAAATCAACCTCCTAATAATGAATTACAAGAGTTCTTAAATAGTAAAATAAAAACTTGAAAAACAAGATAACATCTAACAAGGAAAGTATTAAATAATAAATAAACTATTTAAAATAAAAGATTGATAAAATCTTCAATTCCAAAAAGATTTTCGGATTTCTAGATTCTCGGATGAGCTCGGGTCGGGTTCTTCTAGATCTGCATCATTCTCCCCCTCTTTGAAAAACTCGTCCTCGAGTTTTAACACCCGATGAACCCTATGGAAGCCTCCCGGGTCAAACGGGACATCCCAACGTCCTTTCCATAACGCCGTCACAACCAAGATAGTCACGACCCACTTTTCAATTGTACCTTTACGGGCCGCTTCGATTAACTTTAAGCAAATACCATTCCAATCGATGGGTCCCGGGTCTATTGGGTTGTCTGATCCTCCCATATCCATCTCCTTTTCCCTCTTCCTTTCTTTGAACAAGACTCGTCCCCGAGTCTTGAGAATGTCGAAAAGGCCAGCTCCTTTTTTCCTCAAACGTACTCTACACAACGAGCTGCGATGATAGACCTTAACGACCCCATAGGTGAATAAACTTGGATAATAATAACTAGTTATTTTCTTATAATTGACCACCATGTGATACACTTTAAAAACCAAATTATGTGGATAACTCCAAAATTCAAACCTGATATTGTATGTCAAAAAATTACCAAATTGAAATTCGACCCATATGCTAATTGAAATTCGGAAGACAGCAGATTGCATATATTTATGCGTATTAAATGCAATAAAGTTACGTGATTTTCTGTGTATTGTTGCACTCACGTGATAAGTTAATTTAGAGGGAGTCTTCCATGTCTCTACATTTTCGGTTTGATTTTGGTAAACCGGGGTAGTAGACAAAACAAAACAACCATTGGGCCTCATAAGACGATTGAGCTCTAATGGAAGTTTTTTATCTTGTCGATCCGAAGAAATCACCTCTCGCACCACAAGTATATCTGCATGATCGACACCGTCTCTCTCTTTCACTTGGTCATCAGTTTCTACAAATTCTTCCTCTTCAATAATAATCCAACTCAAAAGCTTTTGGATCAACAAGCATTCTTCCTTGTCGGGAATAATCCCGTCTTCATCAAATTTGGGTGTGCCTTCATAGATCGGACACAACTCGAGTTTACGAACTAGTTGCTGTAAACTCTTGATTTCTTCTACACCTCGGGGGTCACGGTGATATTCGTCGTTGCCTCTGGCGGCGAATCTACGTCGATGATCACGGTGGTTCCTCCGATTCATGGCTCTGATGCCACTTGATAGCGTGGTGGATAGATAATCGAACTTGATCTATGTCAAGAACGATAAACCCTAACGTTAATTACCAACGTTAGTAAACCTAGGCCAAATACCGGCGCTAGAACGCTTGGAAAATACCTCCAAGGAAAATTCTTTTATTCAATCAAAATCAACCTCCTAATAATGAATTACAAGAGTTCTTAAATAGTAAAATAAAAACTTGAAAAACAAGATAACATCTAACAAGGAAAGTATTAAATAATAAATAAACTATTTAAAATAAAAGATTGATAAAATCTTCAATTCCAAAAAGATTTTCGGATTTCTAGATTCTCGGATGAGCTCGGGTCGGGTTCTTCTAGATCTGCATCATTCTCTCCTTCTTCGAAAAACTCGTCCTCGAGTTTTAACACCCGATGAACCCTATGGAAGCCTCCCGGGTCAAACGGGACATCCCAACGTCCTTTCCATAACGCCGTCACAACCAAGATAGTCACGACCCACTTTTCAATTGTACCTTTACGGGCCGCTTCGATTAACTTTAAGCAAATACCATTCCAATCGATGGGTCCCGGGTCTATTGGGTTGTCTGATCCTCCCATATCCATCTCCTTTTCTCTCTTCCTTTCTTTGAACAAGACTCGTCCCCGAGTCTTGAGAATGTCGAAAAGGCCAGCTCCTTTTTTCCTGAAACGTACTCTACACAACGAGCTGCGATGATAGACCTTAACGACCCCATAGGTGAATAAACTTGGATAATAATAACTAGTTATTTTCTTATAATTGACCACCATGTGATACACTTTAAAAACCAAATTATGTGGATAACTCCAAAATTCAAACCTGATATTGTATGTCAAAAAATTACCAAATTGAAATTCGACCCATATGCTAATTGAAATTCGGAAGACAGCAGATTGCATATATTTATGCGTATTAAATGCAATAAAGTTACGTGATTTTCTGTGTATTGTTGCACTCACGTGATAAGTTAATTTAGAGGGAGTCTTCCATGTCTCTACATTTTCGGTTTGATTTTGGTAAACCGGGGTAGTAGACAAAACAAAACAACCATTGGGCCTCATAAGACGATTGAGCTCTAATGGAAGTTTTTTATCTTGTCGATCCGAAGAAATCACCTCTCGCACCACAAGTATATCTGCATGATCGACACCGTCTCTCTCTTTCACTTGGTCATCAGTTTCTACAAATTCTTCCTCTTCAATAATAATCCAACTCAAAAGCTTTTGGATCAACAAGCATTCTTCCTTGTCGGGGATAATCCCGTCTTCATCAAATTTGGGTGTGCCTTCATAGATCGGACACAACTCGAGTTTACGAACTAGTTGCTGTAAACTCTTGATTTCTTCTACACCTCGGGGGTCACGGTGATATTCGTCGTTGCCTCTGGCGGCGAATCTACGTCGATGATCACGGTGGTTCCTCCGATTCATGGCTCTGATGCCACTTGATAGCGTGGTGGATAGATAATCGAACTTGATCTATGTCAAGAACGATAAACCCTAACGTTAATTACCAACATTAGTAAACCTAGGCCAAATACCGGCGCTAGAACGCTTGGAAAATACCTCCAAGGAAAATTCTTTTATTCAATCAAAATCAACCTCCTAATTATGAATTACAAGAGTTCTTAAATAGTAAAATAAAAACTTGAAAAACAAGATAACATCTAACAAGGAAAGTATTAAATAATAAATAAACTATTTAAAATAAAAGATTGATAAAATCTTCAATTCCAAAAAGATTTTCGGATTTCTAGATTCTCGGATGAGCTCGGGTCGGGTTCTTCTAGATCTGCATCAATGTTTATGTACAACTTTTAACTTTTTTCATTATTGCAGGAAGATAACACAGAATTCGATCGGTAGGTATTCTATTTAAGTTCTTATGTTTTTGGCAGATGAGTTTTTATTTATTACCTAATTAACTAACCGGACATCAGTAATAAATTACGTACTCATAATATCATTGGAAGCAAGTATTGAATGTCAATATCTTCTGTATAGATCACCAAAAATAATAATACATGTCTCCTATATATAACTATACAATTTTTATAATAGACCCTGCAGTATACATAAAATACTGTATGCCTATACATACTAATACACCCCCGCAGTTCGAGCGGGAGGTAACCGTACGCTCAAACTGTCTCGAAATGACTGGAACAAGTGCCGAGGCAAACCCTTCGTAAAAATGTCGGCATACTGGTATGCAGATGGGACATGAAGAACACGGATGTGACCAATACGAACATTATCGCGAACAAAATGTATATCTATCTCGATGTGTTTAGTGCGCTGATGTTTGCCGGCGAGATAAACAGCTGACACATTATCACAATAGACCAAAGTAGCAGTCCGAACAGGAACATGGAGTTCAAGTAACAGATTGCGAAGCCAACTAACCTCAGCGACTGCATTAGCAACAGCCTTGTACTCGGCTTCGGCACTGGAGCGAGACACGGTAGTCTGACGTTTAGAGGACCATGACAGCAAATTATCACCCATAAAAATACAATAACCAGAGGTAGACCGCCGTGAATCCGGACATCCCCCCCCCCCCCCCAATCGGCATCCGAATAAGCGGTGAGAGATGTATGAGGAGGGACAGAAATTTGGATGCCATAATCTAAAGTGCCCTGTAAATATATGAAAAATCTTTTCATGAACTGAAAATGAGGCTCACGTGGAGCATGCATGAAAAGGTAAACGTGCTGGACGACATATGTAATATCTGGACGAGTGAACGTAAGATACTGGAGAGCCCCGGCCAAGCTCCAATACAACTCGCCATCGACAAATAATGGACCATCATCAGCACTCAGCTTTGAATTGGTGTCAAACACTGTAGGAGATGGTTTACACGATGTCATGGAGGCACGTTGAATAATTTCCCGTGCATATTGAGCCTAATTAAGAAATAGACATGCATCGTCACGTGTGACAGCAATACCAAGAGAATGATGTAGCTCACCCAAGTCAGTCATAGCAAATTCCCTCGAGAGGATGGAAATAATCTGACGAAGAAACCCTATATCAGAAGCAGTTAGGACAATATCGTCCACATACAATAATAAATAAGCAGTGTGAGGTCCATGCCGATAAACAAATAGTGATGAGTCACAAACACTACTCTTGAACCTGTAGGCCAAGAGAAAGGTGGAGAACCGTTGGTACCACGCTCTGGGGGCCTATTTAAGACCATAAAGAGATCTCTTTAGGCGACAAACAAAATCCGGTCTAGACTGATCAACAAAACCGGGGAGGCTGCTGCATAAAAACGGTTTCAGATAAGTCGCCATGTAAAAATGCATTCTTGACGTCCAACTGGTGTATAGGCCATTTGCGGGTGACCGCAAGAGACAAGACCGTCCGACGGTCTGTAACTTGCCATTGACGACCAACTGGGCTTTGTATCGCTCTAACGAACCATCAGATTTGAAATTATGCCGAAATAACCAAATACACCTAATGACAGGATGGCCCGGAGGTCGTGGCACCAACTCCCAAGTATTATTTTCTAATAAAGCCTTAAATTCAGTAGTCATAGCTAGTCATCAATTCGGGTCATTTAATTCTTTACTATAGGAGGTGGGAACATGGGAAAGAGGTGTATCGGTATGGAGGTTAAGTCGGTCGACCGGTTTGAACACGCCAGAGCGTGAACAAGTTTACATGGGGTGATGGGTGGTAGGTGGCGTAGGAGGTGGGGGATACGAGTGGGGAGAGGAGTCGGTCGACGACGAGAGGGGAGAGGTGGGGGACCCGACAGCGGGAGATGGATGTGGGGGTGATGGGGGGCGTCAACAGGAGGGGTAGCGGAGAGGGTAGGCTGGGACGAGGTGGTGGGGTACGGAATGGGGTGTGGGCCGATATTGGTATTGGAAGGTGACAACGGTGGGGAAAGGGTGGTGGCAGAAAGTTTCGCATACGGGAACACACCCCCGTCAAAGACGATGTGACGGGATATATGCACACGACCCGTAGAAGGACAAAGCACCGGTACCCGCGGAAGTTCAGAGGATATCCGAGGAATACACAACGAACAGAACGCGGGTTAAGTTTATGAGAAATCGTGACCGAGAGATTGGGGTAGCAGGCACACCCGAACGTACGTAGATAGTCGTACGTGGGATGTTGGTGGTACAGGACATAGGCAGGGGTGGTGAAATTTAGACGTTTGGTGGGAAGTATATTGTGGAGGCAGGCGGCGGTGTGAAGAGCTTCCACCCAAAAGGAAGGTGGAAGTCGTGCCTGCGTTAAGAGAGCTTGGATGATGTCATTGAGGCGACGAAGCATCCGTTCGGCCCGGCCATTCTGGGGCGATGTTTGTAGACAAGAGAATCGAAACACAGGGCCATTATCATTGGCAAATTTGTGAAAATTAGTGTTATCAAATTCACCGCCCAAGTCACACTAAAAGGTCTTTATGTTTTTCGGGAATTGTGTGTGTATGAGCTTATGAAATTTGGTGAATGTCGCAAAGGTCTCAAATTTATACTTTAAAGGATATACCCATACATAATTGGAATAATTATCAAGCAACACAAGATAATATTTATAACCAGTTTTACTTAAAATAGGCGATGTCCACAAATCGCAAAGAATAATCTCAAACGACGAGTAAGTGACAGAAACAGAATCATGAAATGGCAAACGTTTGCTATTAGCAATCTGACACGACTGACAAACAGAATTGGTCGTGTCTTTATTACATGAAATAAGTTTAGAATTAGACAGAAAATCCAAAACATGAGAGCCCGGGTGACCCAAGCGATTATGCCATAAATAAGATGGATGTGAGACCAAGCATACGACAGCGGGAGATGAAGGTGGTGTGAAGGGGTAGAGGTCACCCGAGCTAGTATGGCGGGAAATGAGCCTGTCAGTCTTGAGATCCTTCAAGGAAAAACCAAACGGGTCAAATTCAATAAAAACATGATTATCATGTGTAAACTGGCGAACAGAAATGAGGTTTTTGATAATAGTTGGGGCAAAAATAACGTTATTGAGTTTATAGGTTTGAGAGGGTAGGTGATGTAAAGCATTACCCGAGCCCCGTATTGGCAACTTTTCGCCATTCCCAACAAAAATATGACTAAATTTAGATGATAATAAAGGGGAGTGAATCATACCCGGATTTGCAGCAACGTGGGTGGAGGCTCATGTATCCATATAACACGTTTGATTCGGTTGCATTAACTGAGCTCCATGAACCGCGTTGCTGAGATCGGTAGGACTGAGCACATCGTAGCCGGGATACGGGGTGGTGGGTTTGGGTTACCCGCGAAGTGGGCCTAAGGGGGATTGGGTGGCAGGTTGGGCCGATAATTATTGGATGGTGGCGGCTGGTAATGGGCCGGCGGGTGGGATGGGTAAGGTGTGGGGGGAGGGCGCGGTTGGTAGTAGTTGTAGTGAGGAGGTGGATGGTAAGTGGGATAGTTATGGTTGTTGCGATTTCGGTCATTGTGACCCCTCCCTCGGCGATTGTAACCGCGGCCCCCACCGCGTCCTCGGTACTGGTTTCCGGGTTGGTTAGGGTAGTAGTTGGGGTCAGAGTGTTGGGTTTGTGATGGTGGATTTCGGTGTGGAACGGGCGGAGGTGGGTTGGTATGTTGGGTTGTTGAGGTGGTCATAAGAACATGTTGGTTGTTGGAAGTATTTGTTTGGGTATGACCAATAATGCGCTGCAGTTCCAATTGAAGCATATTACGTGCTTCATCCCAAGAGGGAGAGTTTTGATTGATGATCGTGGCAACTGTATCATACTCGGATGGGAGCCCGTGAACCAGTTGTAAAACTTTGCGGTTCTCATCAACCATGCCACCGACATCAGTTAATTGCTCGGGAAGGTCATGGATTTTTTGAAAGTAGGCATCCATAGAAGGAGACGCCGCTAAAGTCAATGTAGTAAATTCCTGCTCGAGAGCAGCGGCTCGTGAGCCTTTATTATTATGAAAAATGTCTTGCAGTTTGACCCATGCCTTTCGAGCAGTCGTGTCGTTTTCAATAATGCGAGCAAGATATTCGTCAGAAATCGTACCATATATCCATTGTAGGATGACCGCGTCTGTCTCAGCCCAGATACGGTGAACGGGATCCGTGGCGGCAGGTGGGTCGGTTTCCACGATGTGATCGGTGACTTTGTATGCTTTAACCTGGAGTTGAAACATCTTCACCCACGTAGAGTAAGTGACCTTGGTGCTGTTGAGAACACACACCTTGAGGTGAATATTATTCACCACATAACAGTTGGAGAGTTTCGTCTTCGCTTCCTCAAGGAGGGTCGTAGCCGTAGTGTCAATCATGACGGGATCATCTTGATCGGAGGAACGGGAGGAATGCGAGGGAGTGGACGGAGGAGTGGGCTCACCGTCGGATTTGGCCTGGATGGCGCCGGCGCCCTAGGAGCAATCGGCGGCAGAAAAAAATCGAAGGGGGGCTAGGGTTTTTAGAAATCTGGTTGTGATACCATATTAAATGTGAATATCTTCTGTATTGATCACCCAAAATAATAATACATGTCCCCTATATATTACCCCATATATACAAAATACAACCTATGGTACCACTTCTAAAGCATAATGTACAACCCAATAATGCACACAATGTACTACCTTTTATGCATGCTTTACAACCTCTAAAGCATTGGATTTCATAGCTACAGTTGTCGTCTACAGTGCTTCCATGGGTTACCAGATCATTACTCCATCGAAGTACTACTCCACCAAACACATCACCGGCCATTCTTCAATCTCTCTCTGCCTCCACCAAACACATCACCGCCCATCGAAGTCTATGCTGGTTTTCTAATCTCCTCCGCCATCGTTGATGTCTTCAAGCCTGATGGCCGTTTCCGACGTTCACCTGGAGTGGAAAGGGTTCGGTTTTCATTTCCGTTCTCAGTTCCTTGGACATCGATTGTCCATTTCATCTTCAGGTACCTGTTCTGACCCATCTCTCCGACTCTATCTCTATGTGCAAATATGGGCCCTTTGCTTAAGTTTTACGGAGTTATTAATTTTTTTATTTTTTATATTAGTTGCTGGATTAAACGGTACAATATGATCATGTTTGGTTGGATTTCGTCTGGGAAGCATGCTCGCTACACTGTTCTACCTTCTTCAATAGTTGGTTGCTGTTCATCCCATCAGTTGTCAATGCTACATATTTCCAATTTCCTTTGCTAGAACTCACACTTCCTGCCTCAATTTCCTTTGAATTCTTTTTGCGCAGGTGACCAAATTCATAGCTTCTTCCCTTTCCAATTGTCTTCTTTGATTTTGATTTTGTGTATTACCTGTAAGTTTATTATGTGTTTTGCCTTAAAATCAGTCCAGATTCCCTGTTTTTCCTTTTCTTATGTAACTGAATTGTTTTCAAATTCGCGATGAATGCTGACTTCCAAAACATGTTTTTCTGGGTTTTCTATTCTTCCAGTTGTCTATGTTTTCCTGTTGTTGCACGCATTGTTGTTTGTGTTATAGACGCTCTCATGGTTCCTTTGTAATTGACAAACCTCTTTTTATTGCTTTCAAGTAATTTGATGAAAGTAAAGATACTGTCATTGTTCCTCGGCCGAATTTTATTGCATTAAAGGTGTTTGATGAAATGCCTCATGTATAATTTTTTCGTTTGTTTTTAGTTCTTAGGCTGAATTCTTATTGTCTGGTTGTTATGGCTGTTTGTCTATAAACTTTGGGTTCTTGGAAAAGCCACTGACCTTCATTTGGTTGTTTGTTTGTTCTAAGTTTCTTGTCTCAGTTTTTATTCTATGGTTGTCTGGTTGTTATGCATACTTTTGAGGTTAATAGTGATGCCTAAACTTGCAACAAAAAAAGCTTCTTTTTGTACTTGCAAATAAAAATATATCTAAAAAGTTTAGATGATTGTGTCACTTAAATGGTTATTTTTACTTTTTAATGTAGATATTCTAGAAAGGATGAGACTAGGAAAATATAAGAAAGACTTTGTGGAAATTTGATTATGAAATGTCTGTTAAAGGCTTTAGGAAATGAGCATGTTAAAGGGATGTATTGGTATTTGGATACATGTTTGTTCATCTTAAACTAGCATAAACATAGACTGAGATTGTTGTGATGTTAATGGATGCCTTACTTTTTGGCAATTTAAGCATGAAATGAGGCTGTGAATAGGTTCTCTTTCTTTAGTTGGTAATTAGCCTGTTGAGGGATCTCTTTTCAGTTTGATTCTTATTTTGGTGCATGTTTATTACTGTTAAATAAGCATACAATGGACTAAATTTGCGGTGATGTTTACTATGAGGTGATTTTGTAAAAGATAATCTAAGAAACATCAATTTTGTTTTAAAGAAGCAATAAGGAAACATCAGTTATGTTGTAAGAGGAAACTAAAAAAGAGCTGTTTGGCAGGCACAATTGCTGACCAAACCGGAACAGCCACGGTCACTATGACTATATTCAAAATCTTGATTTGTTTTTTTTGGGTTTAAATGACGCATGTGTAGAGGATGATAAAGCAGACAAGAAAAAGCAAAAGGTCGCAGAATCCTAGCCTACCTAGGCATCTCATTAAAAAGGAGGAGAATGGACCATCTTTTGGACTATGTAAGATACGTACAACTATAGCTTTTGGTAGGAGTTAAATGCGGAGGTATCCGCTGTAGTTATGTAGCAGAAAGAGGCCATCTTTTGGGGCTGGTAGCATAGGCCAGACTGCATTTTATAACTAGGGTATTTTGTAAGCTCAACAGTTGACTTTTCAGGAGTCAATCTGTGCTGCTACCTTAGGCTCTTGACTTAACAAAAGTCAGCCTGTTTTGGGCAATGTGAATATCATGTAGATCAGCTATGATGCAAGTGTTAGGATGATATTAACTTGCAATTTTAAAATATGTTGGCTCTTTGTAAACGTAGGCTATTGACTTAACAAAAGTCAACCTATTTGGGCAATCTAAATATCAAGTAATGTAGTTGTTAGGATGTTTTTAGTTGTAGCCTATGAAAACATTTGGCCCCTTCTATATGTTATGCTTTGGTTTAATACTTTAATTCTTATATGTTAAACTATACCATACCAGTTGACTTTTTCTGGGTCAAACTGATCTATAGCTTTTGAAAATCGTGACACCAACTGATTTATGGCTTTTGAAAAATTGTAACACACCTGGTCATTGAAAGCATTTTATGCTTAGCCTTACTTTTTTGGGTTGGTCAAACTGCTATGTATAGAATTAATGACCCATTACACATTATATAGAAGTCATGGTGTCATTGAAAGTTTCCATAAACAAAAGGTACAGTTATGCAGCACATTTCTAAAAGTGCTAAGAACAATCTTTTTTGGCTGTGGAGCTTTGGCATGTTCATTTGCAGGGTACACCATGGACTTCCAAGAAGTCAAATTTTGTAATAAATAGGATTCATTCCTTGAGCCAATTACAAGATACATATTCTTCAATGAACGATTTATGGTTATTTGGTGCACGTGGGATATATTACCTGCAGGGACTGATAGCCCTACTGATACCAGAAACAGTGGATATACAGCAACAGCAGGAGGCTGCCATGGATGCCAGGCACACTATTACGCTGCGCGGGGATAGTAAGGCAGCTACGACTTCCAGCCCGATGGCGGCAGGGCACTCTGCACCTCACCAGCAAAGAGTAGGGAGTGATATGGCTGACATGGCTACGAGTAAGAAAAAACAAAAGGTGGAGCATTCTGATGTGTAGGGAAGGTAGTAAATGTGTTCTTGGTCTTTTGTTATCAAAACAAATATTTTGGGGATGAAGCTTACTATGTAGGATAAATGTATGTGTAATCTAACTCTATGCTATCTTAGGACTATGTATTTATCTAAGTAGATGTGAAGGCCATCTCATGGTCTCCAAGTGGATATAAAAGACCATATCAGGTTCTGACCAGGAACAACCTTTTGGTAATATATATGATGTTCCTCATCTTCATATTAATTGAGTCTCTAATTGTATACTACTTTGTTTATTAGCATGTTGGATGTTATCACAGGTTATTTAGGTGGGAAGTAGCAAACATACGTCACCTATGTTATAGCTTCCCTAACCGCACTTTTTAAACGGGTCGGTTCCGCGGCAACGCACGGGTCATCCTACTTGTAACTATACAATTTCCATAATAGATCCTGCACTATACCTAAAATAGTGTATGCCTATACATACTAATAGCAAGGAGACAGTAGGCATGACTTTTACCTTTGAATCCTAAGTCTTTTATTATCTGTAATTTAAATGGGATTTTTCTTTTACTATTTTTTTCCTATTTGAGTTATGCTTGAACCGATGAGAATTGGCTATTGGTATTTATCATCGAAATGAGATTATAGACAGTGAGATTTTTTACTTTGGACTGAATGATCTTATGTTTTTTGTTATCAAGAAGTTAAAATTACTCTACGTGCACATGGTGATCCTTTTAATATATTTGTATGGTTTTAAAATCTCAGATCTATATAAGATTGGGATTTGTTTTACATTTTGGGCGGTAACTATCAGTTTGGATCTAAGCCTTTTAGGTGATTTGCGCCTTAACAATGGCTGAAGTCTGGTTTACTTGATGGGAATCACTGACCGATTGATCTCTTACTGTGATGATAATACTTTCTGAAAACAATCTTCGCTATAGATAAACATACGTAAGTTTTTTAATAAAAGTATTTTTGAACACGCCACAAGGGGAGGGTCGATTTACTAGTATTTATTACTTTATAACTCTACATAATTAAAAAAGTTATAGATGTGTGTATAGAAACTAATCGATTGGAATATTTAAAATTTTGTTACTATCATATAAAACTTTACATTTAAAATAATATTTCGCAACTAAAAAGAAAATTTTTTATTTAACTTTTATGTATTTAATCTTTAAAAATGCAACTTTCAAAATGAAACTTCCATTCAACTTTTAACGGTAAAACTTTTTAAATATGAGTTTAATAAAAAAAAAATTACAATATGCACCACTTTTCAAACAAAAGTTGCAACATTTCAATAAAAAAGTACATGCTTTAGTAAATTCGTAACTTTTAAATTAAAATGTTGCATATTTAGTGTAATTTTGTAACTTTGTATGGAAAAGGTTGCATTAGATTTTCTAATGCAACCTTTATGCATGTACCAAGAAATTCCATTAGACGAGTCAAATGCAACTCATATGAAAAAGTTGTTCCGAAAAAGTTGCATTAAAGTTATTTTCTTGTAGTGAAAAACTACTATAATGACTTTAGTTGTAAGCACTGCGCGTCATAAAGAGTTTTTTTTGTAGTAGTGACTAAGAAAGATCATGAATTAGGTTGTGTCTAAGAGATGTTTAGGAACTCTAATGTCCTCTATTTATAGCACACCTAATGAGAAACCCAGATTAATAAGTAAGGACAATTACGTCCATCAAGTAATGTCCTATCAAACACTCAGAGATGATAAGGTCAATGATCAACATTAATCAGATAAATGGTCATACATGCACATATTTAAATATTTTATTATTACATTCTCCCACTTGACCGAGTGATCATTTATTATAAGCATCAGTTAAGTCTGCATATCATTTTAGTTGTAAACTGAAACTTTAGCAGAGAAATACAATAGTTGAGTTAGTTCTCAACTCAAGACCCTCTAAGCTCTTAAACGTTGATTTGTATAATTACTTATCTATATGTCGTTAGGCATGCATGGGTGTATTTAGAGACAAATAAATCTAAACGAACAAGGACCAACTCATAATTAGTCATTCATAGTACAATATGCAGTTATGCATGGTCATCAGTAAACATCGTATTTATTATAAGCTCTTAGAAAAGACTTATGGGTGATAGGCCATTAGTTATATGACCCTTAGCATATCATGAATTTATTCAATATAAGGATTTAGATTCCTCTACTTGCTCATAAATGAACCATAATCTTGTATCGAAATTTAATGGAGTTCCCCTCAAACTGTTATTGTTTGAGAAAACCGGGTAGCTGATTTTATCACAATAAGTCTTTAATATGTTATTTACTTATTTATTTGGATTTATTGAATTATGACTCCACTAATAAACCTTCCAACAATATTTAGTGACATGTGTATTATGTCATAATAACGTAGGTTGTTGTTATCATTTTCTTTTAACTCCTTCATGAGATAGATCTGTCTGCAGATATAAGGATATATCCCAAGTTGACATTTCTTTTCCTTTAAATACAAAAGTCATAATTAAGAGTACTTAACGACTTTTAAGTTTTCCATTTTTTATAGTTCAAATTACACTCTTTCAGTTCTTATAGATATTGGAATGTCATCTTAGATGTTTTATAATGAACTAAACTAGAAATTTATTTAACAGTGCAGACAATATCTAAACCGGTACAAACTTGAGCATGCATAAGGCTTCCGACTAATGAAGCATAAGATATAAATCTTATTATATATTTGAACCCTATATTATTAATCTCCTTTACTTACTAGAGTTACGGACTAAGATTAACGCTATATGTTGTAATGTGTGAACACAAAGTTATGCCTTACAAGTCTAACTGATGTCTCATTAGGTTGATCTTGGTGTATTTTGATGTTTATTGTATAAGAAGCATCATCAAGATTTTGGTGTCAAAGTGTTATGCGAGAATAAGTTGCTTTGACTCATGCTAGTCTTCTTCGAAAAAATAGAAAAATACCAAAAACATTAGGTTGAACTTCACTAAACTAACACGGAAGTCGAAACCAAAATACTGATTTTACATCTGGGTTTTGAAATTTATATCTTGGTTTTTGTAAGATTAATACATATATCTCGAAATTCATGAGATGAAATTTTTAGGATTTATGGAAATCGTGACTAACAGGATTTAAACTTACGAATCCAAAATCGATTTTCTTTTTGGTAAATCGAAACAGTTTTTTGATCTAATTTCAATTTTCTGGAAAAGAATTGATTTATCAACATACGCTCTTATACCACATGCACTACTAGAAAAAAAATTTGCTACGAAAATTTTCGACATAACCGTATGTGTCGCAATATACTTTCACATTTGCAACACGTTTTAGACCAAGAAAATAATCTTATATTTTGTTACATATTTACGTCAAAATGGAAACGATAATTATAGTTTCTTACAGGCGCGTGTTAAAATCGTCGCAAAAACAACTTTTTGTTAATTATATTGATATTAAAATGTTAAATATTATTAATTATATTGAAATACCATATTAATCGCAAACTTGTTACATATATAGAAAATGTTATTTTACTCAATTCTTTATTGCGACATGTTTGCTACACCTATAAGTATATTATTTTGATTAATCTGGTATTGTAGCAGAGTTGACGCAAACTATAAGTTTATATATTTTGTTATTCTAGCATTAACACTTGTAATAAAAACATTAATAAATTTATTCTAAAGTTTTCCTATATGTGGTCAAATGTGTAGCAACTTTCTTCAGTTTTGCTATACATTTGTTACAAAGTCAAACTGTTTTTTAATCTTTCGATATGCAAATGTTGTGTTTTTCATTCCATATTTTATATAACTTCATTAAACCTCAACAAATTTCATTACATAAAATTATACATATATTACATTTATGTATATTTGTGTGCACCGTTCATATTACAGTCTTTTATATGTTCGATATACATGTGTATAGGACATATATGTTTGTAAGTTTTTTTTAATTCATAAACACTTTTAAATTATAATATTAGACATATATTAAAGTTATACAAAAGATATAACGAAAAAAATAATATGTAAGCCTTGAAAAAAGGAAAAATAAATTAAGATTATTGTAAAGTGTAGCAAATGCATGTGTAGCAGCTTTCTCTAGTTTTGCTACGCATTTGTAACAAAGTATAACTATTTTTTAATTTTTCGATATTCAAACATTGTGTTTTTCATTCCATATTTTATATAACTTCATTAAACCTCAATAGATTTCATTACATAAAATTATACATATAGTACACTTATGTATATTTGTGAGCACCATTCGAATTACAGTCTTTTATATGTACGATATACCTGTGTAAAGATTGACATATATGTTTGTAAGTTTTTTGAATGTTTAAACACCTATAAATTGTAATATTAGACATATATTGAAGTTATACAAAAGATAGAACGAAAAAAATAATGTTTAAGCCTTGAAAAAGGAAAAATAAATTAAGATTGTTGGAAAGTGTAGCAAATGTGTAGCAGCTTTCTCTAGTTTTGCTACACATTTGTAATAATGTCAAACTGTTTTTTTTTTATTTTTCGATACTCAAACATTGTGTTTTTCATTCCATAATTTATATAACTTTATTAAACCTCAATATATTTCATTACACAAAATTATACACATAGTACACTTACGTATATTTGTGTGCACACTTCGTATTACAGTCTTTTATATGTTCGATGTACACGTGTAAAGATGGACATATATGTTTGCAAGTTTTTGGAATGTTTAAACACTTTTAAATTATAATATTAGACATATATTAAAGTTATACAAAAGATAGAACGAAAAAAATAATGTTTAAGCCTTGAAAAAGGAAAAATAAATTAAGATTGTTAGAAAGTGTAGCAAATGTGTAGCAGCTTTCTCTAGTTTTGCTACACATTTGTAACAAAGTCAAACGGTCTTTTAATCTTTCGATACTCAAGCTTTGTGTTTTTCATTCCATATTTTATATGACTTCCTTAAACCTCAATAGATTTCATTACACAAAATTAAACATATAGTAGTACACTTATGTATATTTGTGTGCACCGTTCGTATTACAGTTTTTTATATGTTTGATGTACATGTGTAAAGATAGACATATATGTTTGCAAGTTTTTTTTTAATGTTTAAACACTTTTAATATATAATATTAGAAATATATTGAAGTTATACAAAACAAGTGTCCCAAATATGATGCAAAACTAAAAACAAACAAAATATGGTTGGTATAAATGCGTCGCAAACAAAATTCTCGAATAATTTATCTAGTTGACACAAACACGTTGCAAAAAAATATATTATATAAAAATGATTGTGTTGACACAAACTTGTCGCAATATAACAAAATATATTACAAAAATATACAATTGACACAAATATGTCGCAGTTTATTTTTTTTTAAAATAGTTCAATCGACACAACTGTGTCACAGAAATTTTTTATAACTGCTTGACACAAATGTGACGCAATATAAATTAATTTTTTTATGTAATGGACACAAATGTGTCGCAAAATTATATATTCTACAAAAGTTTTATTAACGTAATAATATTAAGTAGATGTTTAATTGATTACAGAAGAAATTTGTGACACAACCTGTTCGACGCAAAATTGTTACTAGTTTTGTAGCAAATGAGTCGCAAAAATTTTGCGGCATCGTTTTTTGTTATAAACAGTTTTGGGCGTAAAAGTGTAGCAAAATCTTGTTTGCTTCAAATTTGCTATAAAATCTGGCGTCGCAAATTTATTTTTGTCTAGTTGTGATGTTGATCAATTCTTGATTTAATAAGATGGAAAACTATATAATGAATGACGTACTTGATAAACCTGATTAGCCTGTAGACGTAGAGAAAGAAGACATGACTGAGCGGTTTCTGTTTAGGGTGTGCCCTACGGATGATTTACATGAGCTTTAGTTCACGGATTGGTTCAGAGAACTGGTATGAGAGAGATCGTTAATTAGGTTATGTGTCTAACTGATGTTTAGGATCTCTAATGTTTTCTAAATATAGCACACCCACGGAGAAAACCAGTTTAATAAGTAAAGGTAATTACGTTTATCAAGTGATTACTCGAGGGTATAAAGTCAATGATCAATATTAATTATATTATTAGATAAACGTTAATAAAGACACATTTAAATATTTGTATTGTTACATTAGAAACATTATAATAGAAAAAAAATTCTTTCATTCTGTTGTTATTGTATGGTTAATAATGAAAGTTTTACCAACCGGAACACTTAATTAGTGTTATAGTTAAAAGTGTAAGTTCCAAAAGAATCTACGGTTAGTATAAGTGAATCCATAAAACGAAAATGCGAGAAGAAAAATCAATCGATCAACTTTTAATTTTACTTGGCCTATATATATGGCTCTATCTTTTGAACATTTACTTCAATTCACCCATGCAACTCGATCAATCGTAGTCTCAAGTGTTGTTCGATCACAACTCAAAAAATGGCTAAAAGTAGTTCAGTTGTTTTGTCTTCAATCCTTGTGATAGTTTTCGTTCTTGCTATATCAGGTGCTCTTGAATTGATTAAGCTCATATATATACATATATATTTTGATTTGATTAATTAATATATGAACGTAGCTAATTAATAACTTGTTTTATTAAATTATTTGATATTGATGATCGAACAGAAATTGCAAGGGTGAGAGGACACGGTTTTTGTGAAAGGAGCAGCAAAATGTATTCGGGGAATTGCTACAACAAGCAGTGCGATGACAAGTGCAGGAGCTGGGAGAAAGCGAAACATGGAGCTTGTCATGTCCGTGAAGGGAAGAACAATTGCTTTTGTTATTATGAAGATTGCGCCAAGGCGCCGCCTGGTGGAAAAGGAAGTGGATCTGGTGGTGGCGGTGGGGCCGGTGGTGGAGGTGGGGCAGGTGGTGGTGGTGGGGCCGGTGGTGGTGGTGGGTCTGGTGGTGGAGGTGGGTCTGGTGGTGGTGGCGGTGCTGGTGGTGGAGGTGGAGCCGGAGGTGCTGGTGGAGCTGGAAGTCCTGGGAGTCCCGGTGGAGCCGGTAGTCCCGGGAGTGGTGGTGGAGCGGGTAGTGGCGGCGGAGCGGGGAGTGGTGGTGGAGCGGGTAGTGGCGGCGGAGCGGGGAGTGGTGGTGGAGCGGGCGGTGGCGGTGGCAAAGGCGATGGAGGCGGAAAAGGCGAAGGAGGTGGCAAAGGCAGTGGAGGCGGAAAAGGCGAAGGAGGTGGCAAAGGCGAAGGAGGCGGAAAAGGCGAAGGAGGCGGAAAAGGTGAAGGAGGTGGCAAAGGCAGTGGAGGCGGAAAAGGCGAAGGAGGCGGAAAAGGCGAAGGAGGCGGAAAAGGCAGTGGGGGCGGAAAAGGGGAAGGAGGTGGCAAAGGCGAAGGAGGCGGAAAAGGTGAAGGAGGTGGCAAAGGCAGTGGGGGCGGAAAAGGGGAAGGAGGTGGCAAAGGTGAAGGAGGCGGAAAAGGCGAAGGAGGTGGCAAAGGCAGTGGAGGCGGAAAAGGTGAAGGAGGCGGAAAAGGAGAAGGAGGTGGCAAAGGCAGTGGAGGCGGAAAAGGATCTGGAGGTGGTAGCGGCAAAGGTGAGGGTGGTGGCAGTGGTAGTGGCAAAGGCGATGGTGGTGGAAGTGGAAAAGGTAGTGGTGGTGGTTCCGGTGGTGGTAGCGGTAGCGGTAGCGGCAGTGGAGGAGGCGGTGGTGGAGGAGGTGGAGGTGGTGGAGGCGGAGGAGGCGGAGGCGGAGGAGGAGGCGGAGGTGGAGGCGGCGGAGGAGGAGGAGGCGGTGGTGGTGGCGGAGGTGGTGGCGGAGGCGGCGGAGCTGATCCTTGTAAACATATTAACGAGCCGTGGTAAAGATGTAAGCCAAGAAAGTGGAACATCTTTATGTTTATATGATTATGAATAAAGAGAGAATGCACGTCTTTATATATGATTTCCCATGCATAATAACTATGTGTTACAATAATATACTAATTCTGTAATTGGATTCTTTCCTAATTCATTCTCAATAAATTAATAACTAAAATTATGATGGTAATTTATTTATTTATTTATAAATACGTTTGAATTTCATGTAATATATGTAAAATGTGATTTGGTAATATAAAACAAGATTATGAATGAGTATGCGTAATTTAAGCGTGTGTTTTTGTGTATGGATGTTCTTGTAAATAATGTTTAAAATCTTATTGGATTATTGTGATATTGTAGCATGTTTTTGAAGTCTAGAGCTATAAGAGATGTGATACATTTACAATTAGGATCCTTGAATCCCAAAAAGCATGAAATATCATGAGGTCTAGAACGGACACAATTAAAACGGCTTGGGTCAGAACAGGTTCAGATTAACTAAAACAGGTTTAGGTCAAAACGTGCCACGTTAAAAAACTATCATTTTTATTAAAATACTTTTGAAAATATTATCTAAGGATATTTACCAAAGTTCATCCAATATCTTTTGACCTGCAAATTTGATATACTTCGATGATATAAAAGTAAAATATTCTAAACGAAAGGCTAACTAATAGTCTGATTAATATGTTTGTAACCACCATAAATCAAGAAACAACCATAGCTTACATTAAATTCTTACAAAAACCAATTTTACAAGATTGATCACTCAAAATCTCTAAACGTTTACTGTCTGCTGGATCATCTCCATGAGCCGGTGATGGTTTTGGTAGGAAACTGTAAATAATAAACAATCGTGGTCAATAATGTCGGAGGCCCTCCGCCATGCTCAACGCCCTTCCGGTCACCGGCCGCCGCCTCCCGCCCCATCTAAACCATCGTTCCATAACACTGATGTGGATCAGTGGTTTTTCCCCAAGAAACGTGTGCGATCGAATACCCAAACACAACCCCCTGTTACCGTTCAAAAGCCTCCATCGGTAAACCATGGTTATCAAGATCTGAAACGTGTCTCCACCTCCGTATACGTTACTAACTTCCCGCCGAGCGCCACTTCTGTTGATCTCCGGAAAGCATGTGACAAATGGGGTACGATATCGGGTGTTTACGTTTCGCAGAGACTATCGAAATCTGGACGCAGGTTTGGATTTATCAGATTCGTAACGGTAAAAGACGTTAAGTTGCTCATCGATAATCTCCGTACTGTTTGGATGGGATCTTATCATCTTTACGCGGACTTCGTGCGTGATCAGAAAACATCTCCAGTCAACTCGACACCTAAGGAATCAACGAGACTGAATTCTGGTGCACGTAATATTCCAATTGCTCAATACGCTACGGATATGGCGAAGTCGTTTGCCGAAATACTTAAGCCTATAGTCGATCAGAAAGTTATGACGACAAAACCGGTACAAAAGAAGAGAATTAAGATCGAGATGGAAGATTGCATCGAGCCAAAAGACTCCACTTTCATTATGGGTAAGGTACACGACCCTTGTTCAATTCCTAATCTACCGGCTTTTTTCGTTAAAGATGGATTCAATGACGTAAGGTTCCGTTACATTGGTGGTCGATGGGTTGGCATGTTTTTCCCCGGTGCGGACCAAGTATTGAAATTTAATCTTTGCTCAAACCTCATTCAATGTTTCGAGCTGGTTAAATCGTTAGATAACTCCTTTAATCCTGACGAGAGGGTTGTTTGGTTAGAGATCATTGGCCTCCCAGTGGTTGCATCCACTCCTATGGTCTTGAAAAAGATAGGTACTGAATCATGGGGGGAATTCATGTTTTATGGCAACGATAAGGATGAGCCTTTAGCAACTGGAAAGGTTTGTATTATATTATAGTCGGACTTGGTTATCGATGAAATTATTGAGGTCGAGATTGGTGGATCGATGTTTAATGTACATGTGAAAGAGTTCGATACCTGGGCTCCTCCTCTTAATTTTTTTGAGGATTCATCGGCCTCAGAAGAATCGGATGACGATCTCGGTTTTGAGGAAGGAGAGATCAATGAAACAGACGAAAAATATGGTGAAAACGGAGTTGCTGTGAAGATTGATGTTCCTAAAAAAGTCGATGACATTTCGGTTGTATCTAGACACTCGGAAAACATCCCGACGCCCAATCAGGAATCGAGTGGAGATGTGAACTCGTCTCCTGTGATAAATAATTCGTGTGACTCCGGTCCTTCGAAGCCCCCGGGCTTTGAGGATTTTTTAAAATCTAAGAACTTGAATAACAATAAATCTAGTGATTCTTCCTCTTCATCCAAAGGTGGCTCGTTGAATAGTGGATCTATGGTTCAAGATTTCTCGAAATTCATTCAGGTGGGCAAACTCATGGGTCTTGATATGTCTGGTACGGTTAGTGACTTTGAAAACTTCATGAATAAGGTCAGTGATAAAATAGTGGATCAATGAATATTCTTTCTTTGAATATTTGTGGGAGCGGGTCGGTGGAAAAACAAAATAAAGTGTGTAATAATCTTAAGAAATATTTAGTTGGATTCGTGGGTTATCAAGAGACGAGACTTGAGAATTGTGACCTTCATCGTGTTAAAGCTTTATGGGGTAGGTTTTCGTTTGATTTTGCTTTCTGCCCTTCATCGGGTTTATCGGGCGGGTTACTATCTATTTGGGATCCAAATGTGTTCAAGAAAGAGTCGGTGTACATTTTGGAACATCTCCTAATCGTTAAGGGGATGTGGCTTACTTGCTCTATCATTTGTTTTAAGATTAATGTTTATGCCCCACAAATGGAAACGCATAAGGAGTCTCTTTGGTCGTCTATTCTCGATTTCATGCAACATAACCCGGGGGAGTTTATTATTTTCGGGGACTTCAACTCCATTAGAAGTGAATCAGAGAGAATTGGTCTCACATGCTCTAAACGTAATATTGCAAAGTTTAATTCTTTTATTCTTGATGGTGGGTTCGTGGATTTACCGTTGGGGGGTTATAATTACACCCGAGTGGATGCTAGAGGTCGCAACGCTAGTAAACTAGATCGATTCCTTGTGTCTCCAAGTATTCTTGATGTTTGCAAAAATTTAGAAGCAGTGGCCCTCGACAAAACCATTGTTGATCATCGTCCAACTTTATTAAGGCAAATCGCTCGGGACTTTGGACCTACTCCTTTTAAGTTCTACAATTCTTGGATGACAATCAACAGGTTTGATGAGCTTGTCAATCAATCTTGGTCTGTTTCATACATGCATCACTCGAAAATCATTCAATTTAAGTTCAAGCTTAAAAGACTCAAAGAATGTATAAAAGTTTGGCGCAAAAATCGTCCAGATCCTCTTGGCGTTATCTCTAAGCTTAATGATGAGATTGTTGAGATCGATACTATGGTGGATTGTGGGAACGGTAGTGAGGATATGTGCAAACATCGTATGGAGCTTCTTAAAAAAATTGAAGACACTGAGAAACCTTTAAGAGATGATTTGGTTCAAAAGGCCAAGATTAGATGGGGAAAATTCGGGGATGAAAATTCAAAGTTGTTTCATGGTGTCATTAACGCTAAGCGGAGACAAATGGCTATCAATGGTGTGAAACTGGATGGTGTTTGGATCAATGAACCCATCAAGATTAAGAGAGCGTTTGTGTCTTTCTTTTCCGAAAAATTCAAAAATGGTGATGAGATCAGATTGTCCAAAAAAAGCCCGAGATTTCAGTCTATCCCTCCCATTGCAAGAAATGCTATCGAAATTATGCCATCTGTTGATGAGATAAAAGCCGCCATATGGGATTGCGGGTCCGAAAAAGCCCCAGGTCCAGACGGGTTTTCGTTTGGTTTCGTCAAGAAATTCTGGGACATCTTAAAAGACGACATTGTTTTATTAGTTATCGAGTTTTTTTGAGACGGCCAACTTTCCTTTGGGGTGCAACGCATCATTTATTGCTTTGCTCCCCAAGATACACAGCCCGGTATCTTTTTCTGATTTTAGACCAATTAGTCTTGTTGGATTACAATATAAAATCATTGCCAAGATCTTGGCTTACCGCTTGGCGAATGTCGTTGGCTATGTTATTAGCCATAAGCAATCGGCGTTTATTAAAGGTCGTCAAATTCTGGACGGTCCTTTAATGCTCAATGAAATAATTGATTGGTTCGAGGCTAAGAAACGGAGCTTACTTCTTTTCAAAATCGATTTTGCGAAGGCTTATGATTCGGTTTCGTGGAATTATCTCGACACTATGTTTCATTTCATGGGTTTTGGCTCTAAATGGAGGAGTTGGATTAGAGCATGTTTATCATCAACGAGATCGTCAGTTCTTATTAATGGAAGCCCCTCATAGGAATTCAATGTTGGAAGAGGTCTTCGTCAAGGTGACCCCATGGCACCTTTTCTTTTTCTTTTAGTTATGGAAGGATTGCATGTTTTTATCGAAGATGCTATTGAGGCGAGCTTATTCAAAGGTATTCGCATCAAAGATGTTAGCATTTCTCACCTTTTTTATGCAGATGATGCCATGTTTAGTGGGTCATTGGTCCTCCGATAATATGTCATGTCTTATTGCGATTCTTAAGTTGTTCCACAAAGTTTCGGGTCTCGCCATCAATTTTCAAAAATCCTCTCTTTTGGCATTGGAGTTTCGAGAGAGGAAGTGAGTAAGATGGCTAAACGTGCGGGTTGTAAGTCGGATCACCTTCCTTTCACCTACCTCGGTCTCCCGGTGGGCAAAAGGATGTCTCGGATTGTTTCATGGGATATTATAATCGACAAGTTTAATAAAAGGTTAAATAGATGGAAGAGAAATCTATTATCCATCGGTGGACGGCCTACCTTGGTTACTTCGGTTCTAGGTTCAATTGGCTCTTACTATTTTTCTTTATTTCCGGTCCCTAAAAATATTATTAATAGATTGGAGATTATCCGTTCGAGGTTTTTTTGGGGTTTCAATGACAGTGAAAGGAAAATTCCATGGGTTAAATGGGATCAAGTACTTGCGAAAAAAGAACATGGAGGTCTCGGTTTTGGAAGCTTAGCCGCTATGAATTCGGCTTTACTTTTCAAATGGCGATGGCGTTTTCTGAATAACGCCAATTCGTTATGGGCTAGGATTGTCAAAGCTACCAGCGATCGTCACATCGGTACGTATTCTAGTACTTGGTCTAGAATTATGAAAAATTGTGATGCTTGTATTTCCTCGAAATTTCTTCCTCTTAATATGTTTAGAAAGCTTATTGGTTGTGGTAGTGAGACGAAGTTTTGGAAAGACACTTGGGTGGACGATCAACCACTCTCAATTAGTTTTCCCCGGGTCTTTGCTCTCTCTTGCAACAAGGAAGGATTAGTTCGCGATTTTAGAGAGGGAAATAATTGGTCTTGGTCTTGGCGAAGGAACATTCGTAGCGGTATTGAAGAGGAGCAATATAATTCGTTTGTCGAGCGAATCTCTAACGTTAATCTTAATGATGGTGCTGATAAATGGGCTTGGCAATTGGACGGTGAAACTGATTTTCCGTGAAAAGCGTTAGAAAACATATCGACGATAAAAGGCTTCCGGTTAGTGACCTTGCAACAAAATGGTTGAGGTACGTTCCCAAAAAGGTTGTAGGTCCAAAAAAATCTCCCAAACACACGATATAATGATCTAACACGAGTGCGGAATTCTCGTGAGAGATTGATTCAAGAAAATAGTAGAAGAAGAGAATCAATCGATGAGAAAGATTGATTCTTGAATGAAAACCGTCTACTATGAAGCTTCACAAACTGATCGTAAACCCTTGCACACTTGAAGAAATCGTAAATAGGTTCTCTCAAAGCTTACTTGATCATAAACATGAGGTGGTATTTATACCACCTCTTACAAGGCCTTGGGCCAATCATAAACTCTAACTAGCCCAATCATAAACCCAAGCCCATGCCCAATCTAATAGAAAACTAGCCTAAACATAATAAAACTAGCCTACTAATCTAATTAAACCCTCTAAGCCCAGCCCAACTTATTTAATATTACAAGCCTCATAATCTAGCCTCTACAATCTTCCCCTAGGCTTGTGATATTAAATGTCTTCGATCTTTGAAAATCTTCTTCTTGACTGGCTGGCAAAGACGTTGATGAAGATTCTTTCCGCATAAATCTTCAATAGGTTTCATGACGGGCACTTGGGACTTCCTCTTGATCAGCATCAGCTCGAACTTCTTGAATTTGAACAAGCAATGAGATGGAGGATTCTCAATGACTTGCTTCTTTTGAAAGAACTGGTTCTTGCTGAATCTTCGGTAACTGTCTTGAATCTCCAAAAATTAGAGGGTAAATTTTGAAAACCTCCTAACTTTGGAGAACTTGATTGTTGATTTTCAAACTTCATGATCTCTGACTGCTCTCTGTATCATTTTCTTTTTCAAAGAATTGAATTGAGATCTTCAGCTTCCCCTAAACTTGTGGGCATTTTCTTTGAAAAACTTTTGACATTTTTGGATACTTGTAAAGACACCAACAACTTCCCCTGAACAGTTGCTTTTCAGATGGAAGTCTTGACCGGCTGGTTCTTTAACTTTGAGCAGCAGTAACTTCTTTCTATCATCAACCTGTCTGACACACATTTGAAAAAATATACACCAACAGACATTTGATGACCGGTCATTGGGTTAGGAGGTAATTATCATCTGTTCAGTTTGATTCAAATTAATATTATTTTAACCAAAAACCCTAATATAGATTACGGGTTTTCTTATAAAACTTCCCCTGAACCCAAGACCTTTAAAGACTTCCCCTTAGCTGATTACTTCCCCTCAGCTAAGGACTTCCCCTGAGATAATACATATTATCCTCGAGTTCCCTTCGGATACTATGTATTATGGAAGTCTTTTCGGATAATAAGTATCATCCTCGAGTTCCCTTCGGACAATACTTATTATCCCCTCTCCTTCCCCTAAAAATTTGTCAAGATCTGACGGAGGAAGTCTTTTCCATTAGATAACAAGTATCATCCTCGAGTTCCCTTCGGATAATACTTATTATCCCATACTCCTTCCCCTAAAAATTTGGCAAGATCTGTCGGGGGCATATTGTCATGCATTAAAACCCTTGAAAAACATATTTTGACTTCTCAAATCAACCTGGCCAAGACAAAAACACACCAAAAAGAACTTAACGACTCACACACTAAAGATAAAAATAAACAACTACTTACCAATATAGAACATGAGAAAGTTTATAAGGGATCAAACCGTATGAATCTGACTGAGGAACCCTTTTCAGCTTCAGTTACTCGACTAGTCCAGGTGATTGCCGGTATGTTTGTCCGCTTTAAACTCAAACCCGTTTAATCCCAACCGAATGCATAATGCTTAATATAGTACAATATTACCGTCATGTTTAATTGTCCCCACACCCAAGCGTACACAGCAAAACCTACCCAACCTCAGAGTTTATTGAGGATTCACAAACCCCCAACTTGAGGAACCATGCACCACCGCTATGACTACCACTTATTTTCATTAACCATCAGTTGGTGATCAGGTCGGCCGCTAAGCACGCAAAGAAGACCAACTGAGTGATTATTTTTCATTTTCTTTTCTTTTTCATTTTTCATTTTTTTTTCTTTTCTTTCTTTTTATAATGTGGTGTAGTCATGACAGCAAAGACATGGCGTGTGAGAGAGTGAATACTAGGTAATTACCACTCTCAACCCATTTTTGTCGGGACTCAGTCTTTTAAACCATGCAACCTAGGATGGGAAACTAAACACATATATCTTTTAAGTTCACTGCACTTACATTGGAGGTCATAAGTTTAGGTCGAGCCTACCGAGCATATCACCGTGGAGTTTGCCTTTCACTTCCGCCTTACGCGTGTCAGCCATCTCCAACCCAGACATTCATTTTACTTCCCCTAAACTTCTCAAAAACAAGACACAAACAATTAAAAATTGAAAAGCACACTATTTTTGAGGGGTCAACTTTTTCTTCATCTTTACATTTCTTCCCCTTGCTTTTTGATTTTTAATGTCACAATCTTGTGAACATCATTTTTCAGTTTTTTTTTTTATTTTTTAAATAAAACACACAAACACACTTAACAGCAACAAAACACAAAATTTTGAAGATATCTGGCCAAGCTAACTTTCAGAGTATTGATTTTGAAAATTTTAGAAAAATGGGTTTCATGACATGCACACTTCATTGCATTTGAAGTCAAACACTTCAACAATCAATCACCAAGTGAAAATTTTAGGAAATTTGGTTTGACTCAAAACACCCTTTGTTGCCTCATCATTCAAACAACCAAGTTAAGAACAATACCTTTCATGCTGATTTTGACATTTTACCTCTCAAAGAGACATACCTTCCATTGTATAGATTACTTGACATGACATGAAGATACGTCTCCTAAACTGTGCCTGGAACAATCACTTATCAACAAACAAATTAGTAATAAAACCGTTAGTGATAATCCTCCTTGATCTGTTCCTGCACAGAGTGAGAGATTAGTTAGCCATTGGTCCCCAGGCCATTGTTTTTCTGGGTACACCTGAGGAATCAATAAAGGATACTTCTTGTAAGAACATCCCCTTTGAAAAATCAGGAAGTTGGGATGATTCGGTTGTAGCTGCCTTGACTTTTGGCTTCCAAATTCCAGGTGATTTAACATTTGTTTTAGTCACTTTTGGAGTTGTGACCTTAGGTATTTCAACCTTCTTCATTTTAGATTCACTTTTCAAAACAGTTTTTGTTTTAGTCACCTTTTGAGTTGTGACTTTAGGTATTTCAACCTTCTGCATTTTAGAAATCATTTTTCAAAACAGTTTTAATTACCTTGGGAGGGGTAACTTTGGGTTTTTCAAGTTTTGATTGCTTTGAAAATGGTTTCATCACCTGTTTTCTGAAAATTTTGGTAACTTGGAAAGCTGTTGTTTTGATTTAAAGATTTTCTTTCAGCTTTGGCAGCGCCCCAATGTTGATCAGAGGGTTTAACCTTAGGAGTAACAGTCTTCATTGCCTTAGGTTTCTGCACCATCATCGGCTTAGACTTCACAGACTCCTGAGATGAAACCCTTTGACTTTTTGGAAAGTAGGGTTCATAGGGGCGATAAAGACAGTTTCTAGCAATATGACCAGCGATGCCACAATTAAAGCAAGTCTGCTTCTTTAGATAGAAGTCAGACGTGTACCCATTTGTCTTTGGTGGCTGATATGGAGCTGGTTTGCTATGTGTCTGCCTCCTTGGTCCATTTGCTGATCCAAAATTGACTCTTGGCTGGTTCCTCGAAGCCTGTGTCGAACATGTCTTAACCGTCTTTGTGCTTCCTTGATTCGTTGACGTTGAAGCACCATTTTTGCAATTACAACAACAACTGCATGATCCAACTGAAGAAATGGGAGACACAGCCACTCCCTTGAGTTTTTCATTCTTCACCACAGTTGTTAACTTCACACTTGGATGCTTAATGGTGATCTTTGGCTTCTCAACTTTGGCTTCACCGACCACTCCATCAGTTATTCCCTTGAACTTGGAGGAGAAGGATGGTAAGTCATACCCAACATCTGGTTCCTGGTCAAACATAGATCCAGATGTCATAAAGATCTTCCCCACAGGCCGTGTCATCAAGATCACCTTTTCCCTTTTGACTTCGTCAACAACTTTCAAGCATGGGGTTTCAATTTTAGGGTATGGTTTCAACTCTACCCCAACATCATCAGACTTGGAATTATGACATCTGTTATACTCCTGGCACTCAGCATCATCTCTTAGATACGTCCTCTATTCTCCCTTCACCATATGTCATGTTTGTTGGATTAGGTGTCTAAGCCTATAACTATAATTGATAACAGCACAGTCCTTTTGGGTTGCCCTCGAGACTCAGCAAATGGAGAATTAATTAAAAGGGAAATAGTAATAGTGTTGTTAATTATTATAGTCTAATAATTAACTAGACAAAACTATTTGGGAGGATAATTAACAGTTTGTTAATTAAAGGAGATAAATAATAAATCAATAGTTGATTTATATTAGGAATGGGTTTATCCCATATTGGAATTTTCGAAATCCCTTCTTTGTCTAGGAGGATTTCGAAAATTCTCATAATCCCACATTGGTGGAATTGTTAAATGAGGAGGTTACTCAAACCTATAAATAGGGGCCTTGAGATCTCATTCCAATTTGCACCAAAGGGTTGAGTATTCCCCATTCTCTTTCTCCCTCCTTTGTGGTTTAACCAAATTCGATTTTGGACTAACCACTTCTAGTTTAATATTCTCCCTTTGGAGTTCTTGGGTGTGATCCCATTAGAGGCACGACGCTTGTGGTGCTAGCTTCCCGACATCGAAGGGGTTTGTTTAGTTGTTTACTATAACAACTAAAAGGTATGTAACTCTGTCTATTTTATTTACTTGGGTATTTATTTTTCGCAATAGACTAGGGTTTATTATTTGTTCTTAGTTGTAGGTTCAATAGAGAAAACATAGATCCTGGTTTTAGGTTGCATGCACCCTTAAGAGTTTAAGTATGCTTGTAGTGCCTGAAACCCATCAGTGGTATCAGAGCATAAGGCTTGTTTTCTATTGAATTAGCTATGACTAGAATAAATTGTGATAGGAGGCTTGGAAATTTCGATTTTGGCTAGGAGGCTTGAAAATTCGATTTTAGTAATTAGGGTTATAGTAAACCTAATCTTGCTCCTAGAATTTCGAATGCCTTAGGATAAGTTAATTAAATTAATAGTTATCCTATAATATATATATATGTATATACTTATTAATAGATAATTAATTGTATTTGATATATATATATATATAAATTCGTAAATTATATATAGTATATATATATATACGAATTTGATCCATGGGTTTATTTCCTAATAAACCTAGTATTTTGAAAAAGTTTTAAAATACACCTTATACTATATGTAAAAGATTAATAATTACTATATGTATAAGAATAAAGTCAGTCGACCAATAGTAGGCCTCATTCACGAAGCTGGTCTGTAAGGGGGGTATAAGGAGATTGCCTATAAAATGGTAGTCGAATGGGTGTACATTCCTCACCCACCGCTCCCTTGACTAGTGGAGGGTCGTTAGCCGAACGGGTCTGATAGGGCTAAATTGATAACATTAAAAGTATAATGATATTGAAAGTAACTAAACCTATATTTACTATTCCTAGTTACTTTTAGGAAAAATGTGAAATTGTATGCTAACCCATGAAATTGCACATTACACTTTATAAGTCATTAGTGGAGCGTGCGTGGTTAACCAGCACACTAATAGGGACTAATAAAGAGTGATAATGGGTATCTCAAGAATTATCATTGTTGATGGAGCGCGTGTGGTTAACCAGCACATCAATTGAGATGATAAATGACATTGAGGTTGCCAAGCAGATTTGCATGGTTATTCACATCTTGTTTGTGATCCTCGGTATCCCAGTCACAAATGGAAGAGCATATTCCGAGATTAAACATGCCATTGAATAGTTTCAATGAATCTCAAAAGAATAATCCTACATTATATAATTTGCAATTAGATTACGGCATCCCTTCTCTAAGTTGTGAATTTTATAAGTTGTACTCCTAATTATTCTTATCTAACTTATCTACCCTCTACTTTCAGAAATGACTACTCCAGTGAATACTACTGCTTCCTCCTCCTCCTCCACCCACCACTTCTCCTTACTGAATATCTGCTCCAAAATCATATTGGATGGTGCCAATTATAGTGACTGGATGCGCAACATTAAGATGGCCCTTCGCTTTGAAGACAAGGAGTATGTCCTCGAAGAAGAACTTGTAGAAATAGACGAAGAGACCGCCACTGTTGATGAATTAGCCGCATACGAGCAACACAAGAAGGATGCATCAAAGGTTGCTTGCGTCATGGTTGCCACTATGATCCCTGAATTGCAAAGGTACTATGAGGATTACTGGCCTTACGAGATGAACAAGGACCTTAAGGAAAAGTTCCATAAGCGAGCTCGTCAAGAGAAGTTCGAGATAGTGAGGTCCCTCATATCTAGCAAGATGAAAGAAGGGGAGTCAGTTAGCGCTCACGTGCAGAAGATGCAACGTTACGTGGAACGCCTTGAGAAGCTGAATGTGCAAATAGATCAGGATTTGGCTATTGACATAGTCCTGAACTCCTTGCCTAGTTGTTATGATCAGTTCATTTTGACTTATCATTTGAACAACAGTGAGACCTCTTTGGCTCAATTGCACAATCTTCTAAGAACAACTGAAGCAGGGATGAAGGGGAAGAGTGTCGTTCCCGCTCCTGCTAATACTCCTGTTCTAGCTATTGGTCAGGGAAAAGGCAAAAAGAGGAAAGGTCCTCCTAAACAGAACTGGAAGGGAAAGTCTCAGCCAAAGCAAAGTTCTGATATTGCCCCTGTCTCTGATCCCAAAGAGGCTACTTGTTTTTACTGCAATGAGAAGGGTCATTGGAAAAGAAGCTGCCCAAAGTATCTGCAGGACATTAAGGATGGAAAAGTGAAGCCATCGGCTGCAGGTACATACACTATTTGTTCTGATAACTCATCATCTTCTGATTCTTGGGTTCTTGATACAGGATGTGGTTTTCACATTTGCTCTGTTGTGCAGGGACTAAGAAAAAGTGAAGATATGGAGCATGGAAGGATGAACCTGATCATGGGGAATAGGCGATCTTCACCTGTTACCAAGATTGGAGTTTATAGTCTAGTGCTTAGTAATGGTTTTACTTTAGAGTTATTGAATTGTTGCTACTCGTCAGAAATGACACGAAACATTATTTCTTTTCATGCATTGTTTAAACAAGGTTTTGGTTTTTCTTTTAATAATGAGAATGGTTCCATTTCTGCTTATAAGAATGGTGTTTTCTATTTTGAAGCTTTACCTTGTAATGGTGTGTATGAAACTGTGACATGTGTAGACAACTTAGGCAATAGTGTATTTCAAATTGATTCGTCTAATGGTATAGACAAAGCATGTTTGTGGCATTGTCGTCTTGGACACATTAGCAAGAAACGCATGGAACAGCTCCAAAAGTATGGGGTGTTAGAGTCTTTTGACTTGAGGTCAGAAGATACGTGCGAATCTTGTCTTCTGGGTAAGATGACAAAATCACCTTTCACTGGATCTTGTGAAAGAGGTGAAGGTTTGTTGGATCTCATACACACGGATGTGTGTGGGCCCTTCAGATCAGTCACAAGAGATGCTAATCGATTCTATGTGACTTTCACTGATGATTATAGTAGATATGGATATGTCTACCTAATCAAGCATAAGTCAGAAACTTTTGAAAGGTTCAAAGAGTTCAAGCAAGAAGTCGAGAATCAACTAGGCAGGAAGATAAAGATGCTCAGGTCGGATAGAGGCGGAGAGTATCTTAGTATCGAGTTCCTCGACTATCTTAAGGAATGTGGAATAGTTTCACAATTGACACCTCCTAGGACACCACAACTTAATGGTGTAGCTGAGAGACGCAATCGAACCTTGTTAGACATGGTTCGTTCCATGATGGGTCGAGCTTCACTTCCAATCACATTCTGGGGGTATGCCTTAGAGACTGCCGCCCATATCCTTAATCTTGTCCCAACAAAGAAAGTTGCCAAAACACCTCACGAAATGTGGACGGGAAAAGTTCCCTCACTAGCACATATCAAGGTTTGGGGTTGTGAGGTTTTCGTTAGACGAGAGACTCACGACAAGCTTGAACCTCGAAGTGAGAGGTGTGTTTTCATCGGTTATCCACAGAAGTCTTTTGGATATTTGTTCTACAGACCAAGTGAGAACGTGGTTTTTGTAGCACGAAGAGGAGTCTTTCGCGAGAAAGAGTTCATATGCAAAGAAGACAGTGGGAGCCACGTTGATCTTGAAGAGATTCAAGAGTCAACCGATGACGGAACTTCTGAGACCGCTAGGGTTCAACCAGAGGAAGAGATTCCAGTTGAACCAGTTGACAATTCATTACCTCTTAGGCGTTCTGAAAGAGTTAGCGTCCGACCTGAGTTCTATGGTTTCCATATAACTGCAGAGAGTGACACGTTTATCAGTGATAACACACTGGTAAATTTGGATGAGCCAGCTAACTACAAGGAAGCCATGACGGGCCCTGAGGCTGCGAAATGGAAAGAGGCAATGGATAGCGAGATACAGTCCATGTATGACAATCAAGTTTGGAACTTGATTGATGAACAGCCTGGTCGGAAGACAGTTGGTTGTAAATGGATCTTCAAAAAGAAGACCGATATGCATGGTAATGTAAGCACATTCAAAGCACGACTGGTGGCAAAGGGATTTACTCAAACCCCAGGGGTTGACTATGATGAGACCTTCTCACCAGTAGCTAAGATAAAGTCTATTAGGATAATGCTGGCCATAGCTGCGTTTCATGACTATGAAATCTGGCAGATGGATGTCAAAACTGCCTTCCTAAATGGGAAGCTGGCTGAGGATGTTTACATGAGTCAGCCAGAAGGTTTTGTAGATGCAAAGTTTCCTAATAGAGTGTGCAAGCTTGAGAAATCCATCTATGGATTAAAACAAGCATCTCGCAGTTGGAATCTTTGCTTCGATGAGAAAATCAAAGAGTTTGGATTCTCTAGAAGTGAGGATGAGTCCTGTGTATATGTCAAAGCTAGTGGGAGTGTAGTAACCTTCCTAGTGTTGTATGTTGATGACATACTCCTTATAGGAAATGACATTCCAACCTTGCAGGAGGTTAAGTCCTGGCTTGGAAAGTGTTTCGCTATGAAGGATCTAGGAGAGGCTGCATATATTCTGGGGATAAAGATTTCAAGGGATAGAAGTAAAAGGCTAATTGGACTGAATCAAAGTACATACTTGGACAAAGTAATGAAGCGATTCTGTATGGAAAATTCAAAGAAAGGAGATTTACCCATCCAGAGCAATACCAAACTGAGTAAGACTCAGAGCCCGAGTACAGATGAAGAAATAGCGGAAATGAGTAGAGTTCCATATGCTTCCGCCGTTGGATCTATTATGTATGCTATGACATGTACTCGTCCTGATGTGTCTTTTGCCTTGAGCATGGTTAGTCGTTATCAGGGAAATCCAGGTAAAGCTCATTGGGTTGCGGTAAAGAATATTCTTAAGTATCTGCGAAGGACTAAGGACTGGGTCCTAGTACTTGGTGGCAGTGATACATTGAAAGTGACTGGGTATAGTGACGCCAGCTTTCAGACAGACAGAGACAACTTTCGATCTCAATCTGGCTGGGTCTTTACCTTGAATGGAGGAGCAGTGACTTGGAAGAGTTCCAAGCAAGAAACGGTGGCTGATTCTACTTGTGAATCAGAGTACATAGCAGCGAGCGAAGCGTCAAAGGAGGCTATCTGGTTAAAGAACTTCATCGGAGATCTTGGAGTTGTGCCAACCATTAAGGAGCCGATTGAACTTTTCTGTGATAATGAAAGTGCAGTTGCTTTGGCAAAGGATGCAAGAAGTGATCGCAATTCAAGGCATATCGACAGAAAGTATCATTTCATCAGACATAAAGTAGAAGAAGGGTACCTCGTCGTGAAGAGGATATCATCAGAGGAGAATCCTGCAGATCCACTTACGAAGGGTCTGAGTAGGATTCGACACCATCAGCATGCTAGGGGCATTGGTCTGAAGGATGATGTTATTTTTGGTAGTTAGATTGAAACTTATAACAAAGTAAATGTAATTGACTTTTGGTGATTAAATAATGGAGAATTATTTATGAGTTTGTTTACTACCTTTTGTCAATTGTTTATTATTTGTGTTTCATTTTGCATGTTTTACTTCCTGAATGATTAGATTATTCAAAACTCCACAGTCGGTCATACTTTTGGAAGTAAGTATGAATTAAGACTGTCATGAATGAGATTGTAGATTGTCTGAAGAGTGTTAGACATAGCAATAGAATTGCTGCAATATTCATGAGTACTTTGAAATGGAGAATTTAAGTATTGGATAAACCCACGCTCAGAGAATTACTTCATGGAATTCATCACGAGTGATTCTGAGACGATAATATCTTATAATCTTAAAGCTGAGATATATGAGTTGTGGTTTACAAGTCAGTTGTGCATTGATGATATGTAAACGCATTGGTAACTCGGTGTTATAAAACGTATTGTTGTGCATGATTTGATGAGTAGATGGTGCAAGCATATAAGTCAAAGTTTATTCGTTCCTTTTGCCCTAACGGGAAAAACGATATCTTTGGGCCCCTCGGTGATTTGATGTTGACTTATAGTGCCGGGCCCGGTCAGAGCTCAATTGATGTGTTCAATTGGGAGTTCTTAAGTCTTTACAAATCGGAAATCGAGAAACAAAGTACTGAACAATGAGATTGATTATATTCCATGTCTCATGTTCGAATGATATCTTGTAGAACGAAGGATTATATGATCTCTTATCTTAGGACACATAACTGACTAGGTCAGAGTTCGGCAGCGTTCGTTGGAAGCTACAATTTGCTGATCAATTAAGAAGTTACAAAGGCAATAATAGTTATTAGACTTATCCAAGTGGGAGACTGTTGGATTAGGTGTCTAAGCCTATAACTATAATTGATAGCAGCACAGTCCTTTTGGGTTGCCCTCGAGACTCAGCAAATGGAGAATTAATTAAAAGGGAAAAAGTAATAGTGTTGTTAATTATTATAGTCTAATAATTAACTAGACAAAACTATTTGGGAGGATAATTAACAGTTTGTTAATTAAAGGAGATAAATAATAAATCAATAGTTGATTTATATTAGGAATGGGTTTATCCCATATTGGAATTTTCGAAATCCCTTCTTTGTCTAGGAGGATTTCGAAAATTCTCATAATCCCACATTGGTGGAATTGTTAAATGAGGAGGTTACTCAAACCTATAAATAGGGGCCTTGAGATCTCATTCCAATTTGCACCAAAGGGTTGAGTATTCCCCATTCTCTTTCTCCCTCCTTTGTGGTTTAACCAAATTCGATTTTGGACTAACCACTTCTAGTTTAATATTCTCCCTTTGGAGTTCTTGGGTGTGATCCCATTAGAGGCACGACGCTTGTGGTGCTAGCTTCCCGACATCGAAGGGGTTTGTTTAGTTGTTTACTATAACAACTAAAAGGTATGTAACTCTGTCTATTTTATTTACTTGGGTATTTATTTTTCGCAATAGACTAGGGTTTATTATTTGTTCTTAGTTGTAGGTTCAATAGAGAAAACATAGATCCTGGTTTTAGGTTGCATGCACCCTTAAGAGTTTAAGTATGCTTGTAGTGCCTGAAACCCATCAATGTTTGCCTCGTTGTCTATTTCCTCTTGAGTCAATGGTGTAGTTCCAACCAAGACACTATCAATAGGAGGAGCAGCTTCTTTATAATCTGACTTGGTTCGTTCAACTTGATCCTCACTTAGAAGTATTCCTATAATGTCTCTGGGAACTGGTGGAGGAATAATGTTGTTTGCAGCCAAGGCCTTATCAGTCTTTTCTGATCCAAATCCAGGTGTGTGTTTCCCAACTTGACCAGTCACAACAGCATGTGACAATTCCTTTCCAGCATCAAGCATTCTTTTGCTTCTCATTTGATTCATATCAAGTTTAACTTGCAACTCATTGTTTTTATGCTTAAGGTCATCTATCTGCTTACTAAGCTCAGCTATTTCTAACTTTGCATTGTCATACAGGAGAGTTTTCTCAGTTGCCAGTTTTTGATATTTCACAATGTCTAGTTTTTGAACTTTTACGTTTTCCTCATTTTTTACCCATCTACCCTTAAATGAACTCCTCTCACACTTGACCTCAAACAATTCTATTTGATAATTCTTACAGATTTGTCTAAGACCAGGAATAATACGAGCACAAGTAGGATTGGGGCATATCTCAGTATTGTCAATTTCAGCTTCAAAATCATCCTTGTTCTCAACCAAACTCATTTTCTTTCTTTAGATATGCAGCTCCTGAAAAATTAGAAAAATCAGCAAAAACGGCAAAATCACTATTCAAAGAATAGTGTCAAAAACTTAAAACTGAAAAACGGGGGCCTTCGGAGTGGAATATGGGGGTCCAAACGAGCTCCCCTGGACGTTAGTCTGGGGTAATTCTGGGGCTTGATGTCACGAACGTCGTGTTCAAATTTGAGCTTCTAACTCCAAACGAGTCAAAAGTTACGCCCGTTTCCGTGAAAGTGTGAAAAACTGATTTTTTTTCCGCAAACCCTGTTTCCGATCGTAAACCCTGTTTACGATTGAACTCCTGTTTCCGATCGAAACACACGATTATGATCGTGAATGTTGATTACGATAAAGACACGGAGCTGATCGTAAACGTGCGATCGTAAACTCCGATTACGATTGAGGTAAGTCGTAAACCCTGATTCCGACTGAGGGAATCGTAAACACCGATTACGATCTGTGATTCCGGCACAGTTAAGTCGTAAACACTCGTTTGCGATAGAAAAATGTCGTAAACACCAGATTCTGGATCGTAAACAGATAAAAACTCAGTCTTGAACTCGTAAACGCAATTCTGATGAAGATCTTCAACCAATAGCAGTCGTAAACACCCAAAATAACCCAGAAACCAATCGTAATCACGATGAACAGCAGCAGCAGGATCGTAAACTCGAAGAACAGCTCCAAAACCTTCAAAAATCCTAACTTTTTCCAGCAAAAACTTGAATCCAATACCGTGAGAACCTCGAAACACTTGTTTCTTGGCTCTGATACCAATTGTAGGTCCAAAAAAATCTCCCAAACACACGATATAATGATCTAACACGAGTGCGGAATCCTCGTGAGAGATTGATTCAAGAAAATAGTAGAAGAAGAGAATCAATCGATGAGAAAGATTGATTCTTGAATGAAAACCGTCTACTATGAAGCTTCACAAACTGATCGTAAACCCTTGCACACTTGAAGAAATCGTAAATAGGTTCTCTCAAAGCTTACTTGATCATAAACATGAGGTGGTATTTATACCACCTCTTACAAGGCCTTGGGCCAATCATAAACTCTAACTAGCCCAATCATAAACCCAAGCCCATGCCCAATCTAATAGAAAACTAGCCTAAACATAATAAAACTAGCCTACTAATCTAATTAAACCCTCTAAGCCCAGCCCAACTTATTTAATATTACAAGCCTCATAATCTAGCCTCTACAAAGGTCAACATCACTATTTGGCGCATTTTATTGGATTGGATTCCTACTCGTTTCAACCTTTCGAAACGTGGCTTGGATATGGATTCTATCATTTGTCCCCTTTGCAACATTCGTCCGGAAACTACTAATCATATCTTCGGTGATTGTACATTTGCTACCAATGTCTTGAGACGTATTAGAATTTGGTTGGATGTTGGATGGAGCGAGCAAAGCCCCCCTCATGATTTGATCAAGATTCTTGATGATTCCAAAATCTCGAAGACTAAGAAGGAAGTGATGGGTACGATTTTGTACACGACTTGGTGGTTCATTTGGAAGTTTCGCAACAATTTGATCTTCCAACCAAACAAAGTTTGGAACGACAACATTTTTGATTCTATTGTTTTGTATTCGTTTTTATGGTATTCGTCTAGAAACAATAAGAGTTTGATTCGTTGGTTGGACTGGATAAACAACCCTTTACTTTTCTTGTAATTTTGCTCTAGTTTGAGTTTTTTTAATATATTCTTACTGCCGTTAAAAAAATAATAAACAATCATGGTCCGCTGGCAAGCTCATTCTGATCTTGGACGCAATACATCGGAAATCCTGAAGCACCACCATGAATGTTACCGCACGTTCGCATACGGTGTTGTAAGGCACCACCCTGTTGTGCTTGTAGCCAACTCCACACGTGTCAGCTTAGTTATCCTCATCAAGCCACTTACTTGATGCCTAGCTTCGTAACGGGTAGGCAATTCCTTTTCCCTAGATCAATGAAGAAGGGAGAACTTGATTCTTTCGAAGAAGCGAAAGCGAAGCGCTATACCAGGGCGCGAGGAGATGGTGTATGTTTGTGGAAACCCGAAATTTCAAACGGATCACAACCGGGTGTGGTACAGGGGCCCCTCTCACATATATAATATAATATAAATGTATAATATATATACATATATGGGTAAAGTTCATGTAAGAACCATTATCTATTGTACAAACTTGTAAGAACCAAAGAGAAACTATATCGAATGAAGTTTTTTTATTTGGTAATTTGATATTTTTTTAATTTAATTTCACGTATATCCACCCATATCCACTCGATGACTTAAAAAAGGTTTTTATTTTGCCTATCCGACTATGTTGCATATATGCAACATATGAAACATACAATGTTGCATATATGCAACATGGTATGTTTCATATGTTTTATATGCAACATACCATGTTGCATATATGCAACATTATATGATTCATATGTTGCATATATGCAACATAATATACATAAAAAACGATTTTTATTTAGTTTTTTGTTTTTTTAGGTCGTTAAGTTGTTATAATGTGTATAGACATAAAGGAAAAAAGAAGAAGAAACACAAAAATTATCAAAATAACCTTCATTCAATTATTGTTGTATATATATACTGGGTACGCTTGTTGTTGTTGTATATATATATACGGGTAAGGTTCACTTAAAAACCCCCCTTATCCTAAAAACCTAAAAACCTAAAAACCTCTTTTTTTTTATTAAACTCTTTCTTTCTATCTATCCAAGCATGTCGTACATGTGAAAGAAAAATGGCGACCTCTGATCGCAACTCCGGCGACCTCCGATCAGATATTCGCTTAGACACTTCATCAACATAACCTGTTTCGATTCTCTATCCCTCTTTCATTGTTTCAGATCAACCTATCGACGCAATTGTCTCCGGTGAAAGGTTAGCGATGTATTTCGATTACATGACCTTCAGGTTGTTTTTATCGGATTCGAACGATTTTCTTTGTGTCTGTATCTGAGTTTTAGATAAGTTTATTGGTTGCCTCAACGATTCTTTAAATTGGTTAGGGTTCTGAATTTTTTGTTTACCTCAATTTAACGATTGAGCAGTACAATGAAATATTGTCATATGTATATTAATGTTTTCGTTATTGTTTAATTGATTAAGGTTTGTTATACATGTACTTGCTTTGTTTCTTGATCATGGTTGTTAAGATGTGTAGGCAATTTATAGATATTTTCAAAATACAGCTTCATAGTATTACTTTTTGTTGTATGTTGCATAAATTTTTAGTACCTAATTTGTACAAATATTCTTATTCGTTACTGTTGAACTGATTCGGCTTTGTTATACATGTACTTAGAGTTCATAATTGGATTGGATCCAAATTGTGATGATGACATCCTCAGTGGTAAAGATAGAAGTCCAGAAGAATATTTCATGTTTGAGATGTCATTTTCTTCAAAATAATCACCAGCAAAACCTGATTTATCGTGTGTAAATTCATCAATTACTCAACTTCGAATTTATTTGTTTTACACGTATACCATACGTGTTCTTCTTTCAGTTTTCTTTTGTCATGCTTAAGATTAAGTCATCATTGATGATGAAAAAGTTTTTGGCGCCCTTCAGTAGTACTCCAGGTAAATTTTCGATCGGCTGTTGTGAGTATGCTTAACGATTATCGATTCCATTGATATTGTAGATGGTTTAATCTTTACAGTGGTTTCGATTCACTACCTCCTTTGCCCTTTTATTTGGTTCGATTGATTTTTCTCTGATTTAGTGTTTGATTTTTGTTTTGCGTGATACATTGTTTAGTATTTGAATCTATTGGACTGCAGCTGTTCGATGAAATGCCAGCTTTTAACTCTTTGAATTTTCAAAATTTTCCACGTCTTCCTTAAAAATGTATGTCTTTTTAGGTTCTCTTTGGATATGCTTTTTGTAATTTGTTTTTTTTTATCTTCATTTTATATGTCTTTATCAAATGGATTGATTAATGTCTTATGCAGCTCCCTTTGCTTGCATCTGTACTTCAGGTAGTTTTAATTTTTTTACTAATATCATTCTATTATAAAAGATCTTTACTACTGAAAAGTTTATCAAAGAATGATTTTGTTTACATTTTTATTCCCACCTGCAGCTCTTTTGTTTTCTTTGTGATATGCAACTTATCCTTCAGTGGAAGATGTTAGTAGCCTATTTATATTACTTATTATTAATAACTTATCTACTATAATAGCTACTAATGATCATAACTTTGAACAAAACCTCCACTGGCCGAATTCAACTTCATCTTTACTGTTTAATTTTTGTTTCCGGTTCAACTTCGAATTCAACTTCATCTTTAGAGTCATGTTGCATATATGCAACATACAGATGTTGCATATATGCAACATACTATCATGTTGAATATATGCAACATACAATCATGTTGCATATAGGCAACGTATAGTGATGTTGAATATAAACAACATACAGTCATATTAAGTATATGCAACATACTGTCATGTTGAATATATGCAGCATACGACCATGTTGCATATATGCAGCATATAGTCATGTTGAATATAAACAACATACAATTATGTTGCATATAAACAACATACAGTTATGTTGCATATATACAACACAACCATGTTGTATATACACAACACAACCATATGTTGCATATATGCAACACAACATAATCATGATGCATATATGCAACACAATCATGTTGCATATATGCATCATAAATATATACATATTTATTTTAAAGTTATAAACAATATTATTTTAATATAATGTCGATGTGTAAATTTAAGGACGGAAAAGTAAAAGATATATACCAAATCGTTTCACTTCCAGAATTCCATCTTAATGACACAAGTGGATGGTAACTCAATTAAATTTTGGTGGGACTGATGGATTGAGAACTTTAATCTCATGAATAGGTTCCCATATTCATATGATTGTGAGATAAATAAAGAAGTTATAGTGATGGAAATGATCCCAAGTTAAAGCCAAAGAAACATAGTAAATTGAAGTTAGAGAGGCGGTTCATTGCTTGAGCCTACAAGGGATTCATTAGCTCGACGTGTGAACCTGTTACATTGAATTTTATCGTAGTCTGTTGTAATTTTTGTATTTGTGAATGTGGTGTAAAATACCTACCTTTGTACTTTGTTTTTTGGGATTTTGCATCTTGCTTGTCCCGTTTAGTTAAAATACATCATGCTATGTAAATTAGAGTTGTATAAATGAAAAATGTAGCGATGTTGCATATATACAACATGTATTCATACTGCATAAACATAATATAATTAAAAATATATATGTCGACACATAAACCTAATAGAATTTATTGCATACACACACAACTCCAGATCCATAAAGTATAACAGTGGCAACATTTACTATTTGTAAAAAACCACTACCTTTAATAGCAAGTAGATTGTCGCGGAGCAAAGTAAGCTAGCTTACTCGGATGAGATCTTAAACGATCCGTGCATCGAGTGATAATACTAATAATCTTGTATCTAATTTTATATGCAACACGAGGGTGGGTGGGGGTGGCTGGGATGCGGGTTAGGGTTATATATATGCGACATAATTATGTTGCGTATACGCAACACGAGGGGTGGGGTGGGGGGTGGGGGGGATGGATGCGGGTTAGGGGTTATATATATGCAAAATAATTATGTTGCAAATATGCAACACGGAGGGGGGGGGGGGGGGGAGGGGTGTTGTAAATATATGAAACATGATGGGGGAGAGTATTGATAATATTGAAATTAAATATTAAATAACTTTATTAACCTTCATTTAAGTGGTTTTTAGGTTTTTAGCTAAGGAGGGGTTTTCACATGATCTTTACCCATATATATACATCTAATTATTATTTTTGATGTTTTAAAAATGATGTAGTGTTATAGTAAAAAAAGTTTCTTTTCACTTTTTTTTTATTTTTTTTTTAATTTTAAGATGCGTGTTAATTTAATATGACATATGAGATGACGCATTTGAGGTGTTTGTTGGGTTATGCATTGGAGTTACTCTTAAGGGCTGTTTGATAACATTTTACCGGGTCTGGTAAGAGTTTACTACTGACTCGGTCTGCAGTCCGCTCGTTTGATAAGCAACTAAACACCTCTGACTCGGTCCCTAGCTTTGACCCGTGCCTAAATTTGCCCTTACCAGGCCCTTACTCGGTCAGTGCTAGAATTTACACTTACTCGGTCAGCAAACTTTGGGTCGGGGGCTCTATTCAAACGGGCCCTTAGTGAGTGTGAGTATTAATGTGATTAAAGCCATTCAGAGTCGCTTTTCCATCTCCATCTTTTATCTATTTTTATTCAATTAAGTAAATAATATCTTTTATTCACTTTTAATTATTTTTTCCCTTACAAAAGTTACAAAATAGTGAATATATAAATGAACATGCACTGCAACATCAAATTTGAGGGATAAGTTTCGGTTTCTTTATATATACGATGATACGGTATAGTGAAAGAGAATGGGATGACATGTACTTTTAAGTGATATGGTTAAATTCTAAAGATGAAGTTGGAAATGGAAAATGCCAAACTCTTACATAACGTCACTTGTTTTTTAGCTTAAACTCGCTAACCACTTCACTTTATAACCTAAATGCTTAATGTTTTTATTACAGTTATGAGGGTGAAAGTAAGTTATTAATTATGAGAATTATCTTCTTGTTTTGAGTTTATAAATGTAACGATACAATATTGTACATGTTTATATTTTTTTACATGTTTATATTAGGTCTAATACCAAACTTTTGAATCGCCACCATCTTAATTTGGCCTGCTTTCGAAGATTTTTATCCGAACATTGATCTCCATCAACATCAATATCAAGGTCATTATATTAAAAGGCAATTATTATTATCTATCCATTTTGTAACTTCTATCTATAGAAGTAAACTAAAATACTTATTTTTGACACTTTTTTGTTTATGTTTAAATAATTAATAAAAATTAAAGTTATTTGGTTGGGGGTAGGTCATGGTGGCCGGGGAAGTAAAATTAGTCCTTGTTCATACATAGGCTTTTCTGGTACGAAATGAGCCACTTCAAATAGATTCATTGCTCCGGCCCAAAATACGATTAATCCGGCATGGGCTACATGAGCCCCTAGTAGTTTACCGGATAAATTGATAAGCCGGGCATTCCCGGCCCACCAAGCGAAACCGGTGGTTTCTTGGTCGCGACCAGCTAAAGCTAAAGTTCCATTAAAGAATGTAGCAACCGCAACAGCGCAAGCGAAAGTGTCTCACGCCTCCCTTTCTATCGTGGTACTGAGAGGGACGGTCTTGACTTTCTTGATTTGGAAGATCGCCACACCTATTCCTTCTACTCCGTAAATAGTCTCAAGCAGCTCGCCACGCATGCATACATGATTGAAAGGACTTATATGCCCTTTTCTATGTAGCCACAAGGCCCGTTCAACATACCTGAGGAGAGACGTACAAAATAGGAGAGCACTCATCTTGGGGTGGGCTTACTACTTAGATGCTTTCAGCAGTTATCCGCTCCGCACTTGGCTACCCAACGTTTACCGTGGGCACAATAACTGGTACACCAGAGGTGCGTCCTTCCCGGTCCTCTCGTACTAGGGAAAGGTCCTCTCAATGCTCTAACGCCCACCTCGGTTAATCCTGTCTTTCTTTGATAAGAATCGATACGATTTTTATAAGGCTCCTCCTCCGAATGAAATTCAATGGGATCCAGAGAGACCATGTCTTCATCCATAGGCTGCCAAGTACCCGGATCGATCGAAAGTTCGATTCTATCTGTACCACTTCCTCATGAATTTATCTTGAATCGGGATCTTTTGGCTCAACTTTATCCTAGTTTTGCCGAGGGAGCAACCCCATTTTTCACCTTGAATTGGTCAAAATATGCGGACTTTCTTACTTTTCGTGGAGGATTAGAAATGTGGTGTAGTGGTAAGAAGCCTATGTTTTCTACTTGAGACATATGTTCGATTCTTACGTGCAACACTTTATAGTGGCATTGGCGATGAGGGGAGACTTGGGACTGGAAGGTCACAAGTTCGAAACCTGAGCTCACAGGTTTTACTACCCGGCCGCTTGCGGAGGTGGATTTTTCCTGGAATGAGCTCAACTGGTGTAAATAGTCCCCGGGTTTTCCAAAGCATTCGTTGATCGTTCAAAAATAATAATAGTAATAGAGGCAATTATTATTATCTATCCATTTTGTAACTTCTATCTATCTATCTATTAAAGTAAACTAAAATACTATTTTTGACACATTTTTGTTTATGTTTATGTTTATGTTTTCAAATAACAAAGTTTAAAAGATTATCAAATGGTAATTATAAAATAGTTATACAGATTGACGACTTTCTCGCAGCGAAACCATTTGTTATTTTCTAGGAATGCCACAAGACTCGTGAACTAATAGCAAAAATACATCATCATCATCAAGTTCTCCGATCAAAAATATGTTATACAAATGTATTTATAAATTTTGCTTTGCATAGTTGATATTTTATTCATATTTTTCTTTTCTTGATGCTCGCTTCTTCGATCTCCTATATAAACATATTCAGCTTCATCAAAATGAACTCAAAAATGGCTAGAAGTAGTACTTCAGCTGTTTTATCATCTGTAATTATCCTTGTGCTGGTTTTCGTTCTTACTGTCTCAGGTGCTTATTTAATTAAACTAACCAAATCGTTACTTATTTCATTGTATCAAATTGATTAATAAAATTCTGTGAGCAGAAATGGCAATTAGGGTGAATGGAGAACTGTGTGAAAGGGAGAGCCAAACGTATTCGGGGCTCATCTGTCACATCCACAGGTGCGACAGAAAGTGCATATCATGGGAGAAAGCTGTCCATGGAGCTTGTCACCTCCGTCATTTTAGGGTCGCTTGCTACTGTTATTTTGAAACATGTGCCAACAGGCCGCCGCCACCTCCTCCTTCTCGTGGTGGCGGTGGCAGTGGTGGATCAGGTGGCTCCAGTGCTGGCAGTGGATCGGGTGGAGCTGGTGGTGCCGGTGGCAGTGGATCGGGTGGTGGTGGTGGAAGAGGTAATGGTGGTGGAGGCGGATCTGGTGGCGTTGGTGGTGGAAAAGCTGATGGTGGTGGCAAAGGTAATGGTGGATCAGGCGGTGTTGGTAGTGGTAGTGGTAGTGATGGGAGCAAGAAGAAGGGTGGAGATGGATCGGGTGGTTCCAGTGGTGCTGGTGGAGGTGGTAAAGGAAAAGGTGGTGGAGCTGGCAACGGTGGTGGTGGTGGTGGAGTTGGATCGGGTGGTGCTGGTGGTGGTAGTGGAGCCAGTGGAGGTGGTGGTGGGAAAGCTGATGGTGGTGGAAAAGGTAACGGTGGTCGGGGCGGCGGCAAAGGCGGAGCAGATGATCCATGCAAGCAGTATGTGTATAGTTTACTAGGACTAAAGATGTAAGCCAAAAAAGATAACAAATGGTTTTATGACTATGAATGAAGAAAGAAATGCTTTGGATTATACTAAATAACTAATTGTATACATCATTTTAAGACTCTTATAAGCATGTCTAATGATCAAGAGCTTTTAAATATGATTTTCATGCATAAGTGTTTCAAAAATTGGAGTAAATTAATTGCTTTTATGAATAGTTCTCAATGAGTGATTAACAGAAAAGTTGAAGGCTCAAACATGCCTAACATTTTGATGTTTGGTTGCATAGTATATTATATATTGATTGGAATTTACGTGCGTGATACTATGAAAATTGTTATATTTTCTCTTCATTTCGTATGATTTGGCTCAAACAAAATTTCAATATTTGAATTAAGTCGTTTTCTAATTTTAGTTTGAATCTAAATTCGAACCCAATTCACTACTACAAAAACAATAGCTTACAACCGTCAATACGGTTACAAATACCATTTGTGACTCGTTATATCTTGAGTGGTGAAAACTATTATCATTACAAGAAATGTCAGCAGTAGCGTCAATGTCAATAGTGTCTGATCTTTTAGTGCAATTTTAGATTGCATATGATCTTTAAACGAAAGCGCACATTTGTTTAAAATTTATCGAGAGTTCGCGACTAACTGGGGATCCAAGGGGGCAACGCCATTGAGAGAAGTGGGGTCTAGGGGCGACAACCCTTAGAGGCTGGAGGATCCAAGAGACAGAGCCCCTGGCTGGGGTTGGAATTTTTTCGATCATTTTCCATAAATTACTTCAAAAAATTCGCATTAGGTTTTAATTTTGGTACGAAAATGCAATTATTGAATTCCGAAGGACCAAACATGAAATTATTCAAAATTCGAAATAGGTAATTAACTATTATTGCAGTTATCTTATACGGTCCTGACTCCCAAAATAGAATGATCTGTCTTCATACGTTTTCTCTACAAACACAAAATCCATACTCGAAATCTTGCAATCTTGAATCTGATTTTATCCGATTGAAACATTTGGTGTATAATTCAAATAGTTTTGATCTGAGAGTGCACCACAAATTAATATTTGGTGTCTAATTATGTTAATTTTGAAATTCCCCAACAAATAGCGGCGACATGTCGCCGCTATTGACTACCAATTTGCCTGCCTTCGCTACTTATAAATATGACCGTTGATTATCAGATGGATCTAATGGCCTGTGTTTTATCATACGACAAGTATTAGAGGTAACACCAATATCGGCAACATGTTTTATGCGATTTTATACACTTAAAACATCCAATATTTAGTTTAAACGAGTAAAAATGTAGTTTTGTTTTAGCTTATAATTCGTATCTTATTTTGTAGGCTTAGATTGCAAGTTTGTTCCAAGACCAGAGATTTAGAGCACAACTAAGACAATTTATGGGTTCGGATAAGGGACCATGTACGTGACGAAGATGATGATGTCATCTCACAGTTTTATGTTTTATTTGTTAGTTTTATATCGAATTATTATCTTAGACAAAACATTTGAAAAAATAAAAAATTTATGTACTTTTATTATGTTTATATATGTCAGTGGTAGCGTATATATGTATTAATTTAGAAAATATGTAGTTTTTATAACGTCTGTATTTGGGAAAAATGAACAGGCAAAAAATATGAAGAAAATTTTATGTTTTACGGGATAGTGAGTGTTAGCAACGACATTTAGACTCAATAGTGACGACACTTGGGCATTAGCAACGAGACTTTAATGCCAATACATTACCGGCTACATGTCATCAGTATTGGTATTAGCAGTGACAATTAGGCCTTTTAATGGCAACATGTGTCGTCGCTATTGAGCTTATTCTTTAAAGTGTGTGACCATTTTATGCAACCAAAATATTTTTACAACTCAATTAGTGATGAGAAGTCCATCTCAACACTAGAGACTCATCTTGCGACAAAATCCTTTTTGTGATCGATTTTGCTACCAACCGCTTCACGGCTGATTTTATAACCGAACCATTAGCAACCATGGTGAGGTCCAAGGGGAAACGCCAACCATACTGGGGTCGGACTGCTACTACTAGAAGTTGCTTCAGATTAACATGATGGACGGAAAGTTACTTTAAAATAATGGGGTGGTAGGACCGCATGATGGTCGGTAAGAGACGATCATAAGTAGAAACTGATCAATTATTTTTTAAACGGCTAAATTCCACATCAGTTTACACCACTTCTAAGTTTTGAACTTGGTCATAAGTAGTAACTTATTGATCATCAACGATTATAACTATCATTTGATATGAGTACTTAGATAGACAATAATAGCTATCAATTAACACCTTTTTACGAAAAGTTGTAACGTTTTGTGTTTCCTTTCCCTAATATTAATATATATGTGGCCTTTTGCTTATATATGTCCGATATGTTCATTCATATTGCATCCTCTCTGTTTGTCTTATTAAAAATTTGATAAGTAGCATCAGAATTCTTCAATCTGATATTATTTTATACATTTTAGATTATTCAGCTTTTATATATTTGTGTACTTACATAATTATTTAATTTTATTCTATTGCTATTTTATGACACGTGTCATATTGTGATAGCTTTATTTGTGTAGTTTACATACAGTTTGTATAATAACTCGCGTAGCTATATATATCCCCATCATCTAACCTTTACTTCACCCAACAAACGTCAAAATGGCAAAAAATTTAGTCGTCTTCTCTCCAATATTCCTTCTGCTAGTATTCCTTGTTGCTATGTCAGGTGCTTAATCAAACACATATATATCTAATTTCCATTTCGGTTTTCTGATTGTTATTTAATTATAATAAGCCTATGTATCTTTTCAAAGAGTCTTTTAATCAATTCTAATCATGTATCTTCACATATGTAGATCTTATAATAATAAAAAGAAAAGGCAAATTGAATCATAATAATTCAAATTACAATTATTGCCCGATAATTATTCTTATTATTAGTTTGACCATTTTTATTTTGGTTATAAAGCATGATCTTAGTAATCATCATACATTTACTCTCATACATTTACTCTAGAGATTTAAACTTGATTTTCACTTGGTTTTTGTTTCATTATGCTCCCTATTTTATAGAAAATCATCATGATGAGCTGAAAATCAAACGTAAATATATCATGAATATGATAGTGGAAATATATGTTAGTGTGATTGCTCTTAACAACAAAGATAAAAGTTGAATGTATTACTAGCTAAACTAAAAGTATGAATTATTATCGATCAAAAGCTTGGTCTTGTATTATTAGGATTCAATTTGCTTTAAAAAAGATAACGACAATTACATATATAGCTAGCAAATGATTTCATCACCAAAGATGAGGGCTTGTTAATAATTTAGTTGTACCTTTAAATCATTGTTCAAACGTACTCGTTAGTTATTTAACAGAAATCGCAAGGGTGAAGGGGCAGTTATGTGAAAGGGAGAGCCAAACATATTCGGGACTCATCTGTCACAGGCACTGGTGCGACAGAAAGTGCATATCGTGGGAGAAAGCGGTCCATGGAGCCTGCCACCTCCGTAATTGGAAGGTCGCTTGCTATTGTTATTTTGAAACCTGTGCAAACAAACCGCCGTTGCCTCCCCCTCCTAGTAGTTCTGGTGGCGGCAGTGGCGGGTCTGGCACTGGTGGAGCTGGAAGTGGCACCGGGGGAGCCGGAGGTGGCTGGTTTGGAGCCGGAGCTCCTGATAAGAAAGGTGATGGTAAGAAAGGTGATGCTTGTGGCAAAGAAGGCAAACTGGGTTAATTTTTCTCAACTCATGACCAAATTAATTAGAGACAAAAGACATTAATTATTTTATACATGATTGTATATGGTTAAGTTTTCATTACTTTTCCTATAAACTATATTTGTAATCCTTAATTATTCGATATGACATACAATTACTTTTAAGTGGATTGTTAATTACTTAGCTAGAAAGTAATTAAGTGAAACAAACACAATAAAATGTTTTGTTAGTACGTAGACATGTTCTTAATTAAGAGTAACAAAAGATGCAATGACTCTTAACCACAAAAGAAAAATAGATCTTGTATGATCTAGTGTTGGACTAACAAACCACTAAACAAGATCATTAGCATTATCAAGACAAGCGGAAATAATATTTGTAAACTCTCATAAGCAAGTATAATATTGATCAAAGAGTAAAAAATCTCATATGAATAGATAGAATAACTTTGAAGCTCTATAATTGTATTGATTGCAAATGTGGCAACATGCAACCTGATAAAAGATAACTACAACACAATTTATAGAGCTACTCAAATCAGTGACAACCATTAATTCCACTTAGATGATCTAAGCCATCTACTACTTAGCTGAGTGACAATGTCCATCTCTTCCAAATCATCATTGCTTATATGATTCAAATATTCAAACCTAAACCTGTCTTGGTTGGAATCAGCAACATAAGCAGACTACATTAGAAGGAACAACTGCTTCATATTATGGTGAGGAATAAGGACTATATGCTTCATTCTTAGTTGTGAGTAGAGTAGTAGAGTTTCCAAAGCTCTTCTCACTTTGCATTGATTTCCATCTCATATACACTTAAGATACCATGCAACTCACCCAAATAAAGAGTCTTCAGGTCTTTGTTTCATGTGACTGAGTAAACAGTCATAATATCTGACAATGATCACGAAACTTCATGATTATATATCACTGTTCATAAAAAAGTCCAGCCTTCTAAAGCTCATCAATAATTTGCACAAATCTGAGGCACTGTGTATAGATAGACTCCCTTTGATGTGGTTGAAATTCTCATACCTTTGTTTCAACACATCCTTCTTGTTCTCTTTCACTTGATCAATTCCCTCATACATCGCATTCAGTGTCTTCGACAGATCTCTTGCATTCTTACACTTCTTAAAGCCAAAGATCAGTGGTGTGGTTTTATCCAGATTACTCAATAAACATGAACACCAAATAAATAATTGTATCATATAATTTAGGGAATCTCCAAATAATAGGAGAAATAATAATGAATGTCATTTAAAAAAGAACAAATGAAATGAATTTCAAGAAGACTTTCAAATCAAACGTACATTCTGTGGAAGCAAGTTACCATGGCCAAGGTTAAAGGATTTTTGAAGCTAATAAGATGTGGGATTGTTGGATAAACTTGTTCGGGTATACGAATGTAGAAGTAACACACATAAACAACGAATAAGACTACATAAAATGATGAACACGAGAACACATAAGGATTTATGTGGTTCAGTTGATGTGACATATGTCCACGGGCTACAACCAGGATTCTTTTATTGCTTAATGCCTCACACCTCTCGTGATATAGGACGTCAAGTATAAGCAATATATAAATACTAAAAGAATAGGGTTGATAACTTAATCCCCAAGAAAACTAGTAATGGGCTATAACTAAGTAAAAGAGGTTCAAATGAGAAGTTTGTTTTACATAAGAAGGATAAGAAGGAAATATTGCCATTGGACTTGATCTAATAAAAAAAGGAGGGGTATTTTAGTCTTAGCCACTTTTGTTGACTTTTTTTCTACTTCCCCCATTTTTTTAAACATTCATAACTTTTACATACGACATTATTTTTTTAAAAAGATTACACCATAAAAACGAGCGTTTTTATCTTTGAAACGCGTATAGTGTTGCTATATAAAAAATTAAAAAAAATCACCCTTTCGATTTTTGACACAATGTTCAGATCATTGTGTTATTGTGTCAAAATTTCAGATCATTGTGTCATTGTGTCAAAAGTATATATATATATATATATATATATATATATTGTGTTGCTATATATAAAATAAAAAAAAATACTCTTTCTGTTTTTGACACCACATGACACAATGATCTGAACATTTTGACACAATATGACACAATACTCTGAACATTTTGACACAATGACACAACGACACAATGACACAATGAACTGAACATTTTGACACAATATGACACAATGCTCTGAACATTTTGACACAATGACACAACGTCGACACAATGACACAATGATCTGAACATTTTGATACAATCGAAAGAGTAATTTTTTTAAAAAAATTATTATATAGCAACATTATACGCGTTTTAAAGATAAAAAAACGCTCGTTTTTATGGTGTATTTTTAAAAAAAAAAAATAATATCGTATCTAAGAGTTATGAAGGTTTGAAAAATGGGGGGAATTTGATAAAAAGTCAAAAGTACCCTTCCCTCTTTTATTTTCTTTACTTTTTCTCTCTAATTTACCTAGGAAAATTTTAAGCCATTGATCAGAGAGTACTTGGGTTCTCCCAATAACTAAAAAGATAATGGCTATGATTCCTTCTTATCCTTCTTATCCAAACTAAACTTCTCACAATAACCTCACCCAAACGGGTCAATTCTTTAATTTAATTAGTCTATAAAATAAAATCTTCTAAAACCGGATCATACCCAAAACCATTTGATCCTTCATAAACCCAACAATCTCTCACTTGGAGGCTGGATCATCTTCAACTGTTGTTCACTATAAACGCTTGTACGTCTAGTAATGCTCATCAACTATCCTGACTGCAGCGACTTTCTCATCAGTCAAATGAAAGGCTCTTCGAAGCTCCCCCGAGCTCCAACACATCACTCATGGCGAAATATGCCTAACATATCACTCATGGCGAAATATGGCAGTGGATCGGGTGGAGCTGGTGGTGGTGGTGGTGCCGGTGGCAGTGGATTGGGTGGAGCCGTTGGAGGTGGTGGCGGAAAAAACGGTGGTGGAGGCAGAGGCGGATCGGGTGAGGCTGGTGGAGGTGGTGGTGGAAAAGGTGACGGTGGTGGCAAAAGTAAAGGTGGTCGTGATGGGGGTAACAATATGGGTGGAGATGGATCAGGTGGCGCTAGTGGTGCCGGTGGAGGTGGTAAAGGAAAAGGTGGCAGTGCTGGAAACGGTAGGGGTGGTGGTGGAGTTGGATCGGGTGGTGGCAGTGGAGCCAGTGGAGGAAAAGCTGGTGGCGGCGGCAAAGGTAATGGTGAAAATGCGTGAACGGTAGATCGTCTACTTAGTCGTATAAAAATCAATGTAAAACGAGTTAACACGAGGAGTAAATAAAATGGAAATTGTATTAGACCACTTAGAGTTTACACAGAAAACACATAGAAGATTTCTCGAGAAGTTGCTATACAGAATACATGACATTCTATTTATACATGCTGAAACCCGACAGGCCGAACCTCCTGTTCGGACAAGTTCGGACTTGTCCGAACCTGGAGTTCGCCAGAAGTTTGGACCTAAGCAAACTTGTGTAACTTCATCTTGTATTCGATACTTCACATGACGATTAAAAAACCATGTATCAACAAATGGTGGTGGCGGCGGCGGCATTGGTAGTGGTGATGAAGGCGGCGACGGTGGGAGAGGCGGAGGAGATGATCCATGTAAGCTGTATGTGTATAGCTTACTAGGGATAACAATTTAAGCCAAAAAAGATAACAAAAGTTCATATGACTATGAATAAAGAAAGAATGCTTTGGATCTACTAATTGTATTCATTATTTCAAAACTCTTATAAGTATGTGTAATGATCAAGAGCTTTTAAATATGATTTTCATGCATAAGTGTTTCAGAAATGGACTAAATTAATTGCTTTAATGAATAGTTCTCAATGAGTGATTAACAGAAAAGTTGAATGCTCTAACATGCCTAAGCATTTTGATGTTTGGTTTTGCATACTATATTAGAATTTTTTATTGGAATTTACCTGCGTAATACTATGAAAATTGTTATATTTTTCTCTTCATTTCGATTGATTTGGCTCAAACAAAATTTCAATACCTGAACTAGGCCGTTTTCTAATTTTAGTTTGAATTTGGATTTTAACCAAATTGACTACTACAAAAACAACACCTTACAACCGTCAAAACAGTTACAAATGCCCTTTGTGACTAGTTATATATACGGTGTAAACTATTGTCATCACAAGAAATGTGAGCAGTAGTAGCGGCATGTCAATAGTGTTGGATTTTTTAGTGTAATTTGAGATTGCATATGACCCTTAATTAAAAGTACACGTTTGTTTGAAGTTTATCAAGACAAACGAGGGATCCAAGGGCGCAACGCCCTCGGAAGAAGCGGGGTCTAGGAGTGACAACCACTAGAGGTTGGAGGGGTCCAAAGGACAGAGCCCATTGCTGGGGTAAAAAAATTCCATTTTGCATAAATGACTTCATTTATTTCGCATTAGATTTTAATTTTTGTAGGAAAATGTAATTATTGAATTCCGAAGGACCAAACATGAAATTATTTACAAATTGAAATAGATAACTATTATTGGAGTTATCTTAGGGTAATCCCAATACCCTTATATCTTCTTTTACACTTTTCACCTTTTTTTATCAACTCAGTGCCAAATCATCGCCCCACACTCCCCTCACTTTTACTCCCAATACCTACACCACATCACCTTTCATTTTTTTTATTATTAAAAATATTATAAAAAAAGAAGAGAAAAAGAGATGAGGGTAAGAGAGATAGAGAGAAAGAGGGAAACGAAGAAAATGTGTTGGTGCGGTGCTCGGTACCCCCACTTCAATCTTTCACAACAACCCCTCATCATCCACAATGGTGTCCCCTCACTCCCCTCAATTCCATGTCATCACCTTTCACATCTCGGTGGAACCATTGTGAATGTCCTTATACGCTCCTGACTTCCAAAATAGAATGATCTGTTTTGATACGTTTTCTCTACAAACACAAAATCCATACTTTAAATCTTGCAATCTCGATCTGATTTTATCCGTTTGAAACATTTGGTGTATAAATAAAATAGTTTTGATCTGAAAGTGCATCACAAATTAATATTTTATCCCATGTTTAATTCTCTTATTTTTGAAATTCCCCAATAAATAGCGGAGACATGTCGCCGCTATTCACTACCAATCTATTTGTCTTCGCTACTTATGAATCTGACCGTTGATTATCAAATGGATCTAATGCTTGTGTTTTATCATACAACAAGCATTAGCGGTAACACCAATAGCGGCGACATGCCGCCGCTAATGCTCCTAAAAAGATGATGGGTATAATTCCCTCCGGACGCCTTCACTTTACCAAAACCCAACCCTAAGCTCTCTCGATTCTAGGCGATTCCAGTCGAAGATCTTCTCGATTCTAGCCACCTTCGCGACCTCGATCCTTTCAAAACTCGCAACCTCCATTCATCCTTTCAAAACTCGCAACCTCCATTCAGAAGTCGTAGTGTGTGTTGTACGGGTTCCAGTGTGTTAAATGTATCAAAGTATGCTTGGGTCATTTTGACCCATTTTGAAGTAAAAGTTGGTTATATAACGTTTATTTGATCCGTTGCAACTATCATAGGCTAAATGATCTAGCTTTTAGTTTAAATTGGTGAAAATATCCCAAACACACTTAATACACTTTAAACACTTAAAACGCTTAACACATCCAATTTTTAGTTTAAACGGGTTAAAATGTAGTTTTGTTTTAACTTATAATTCATATTGTATTTTACTAAGATTGCAAGTTTGTTCCAATACAAGAGTTTTAGAGCACAACTGAGACAATTTATGGGTTTGGATAAGGGACCAAATGTAGGCGAAGAAGATGACGATATCGCCTCACTAGTTTTATATCGCTAGTTTTATGTTTTATGTGTTAGTTTTATATTTGAATTATAACTTAGTAAAAATTTTGAAAAATTTAAACGTTTATGTACTTTTATTATGTTTATATATGTCAGTGGTAGCGTATGTATGTATTAATTTAGAAAATCTGCAGTTTTTATAACGTGTGTATTTGGGAAAAATGGATACGCAAAAAATACGGGGAAAAATTATCTTTTATGGGATAGTGAGTGTTAGCAGAGACATTTGGACTCAATAGTGGTGACCTTTAGAATCAATAGCGGCGACACTAGTGCATAAGCAACGAGGTTTTAGTGGCGACACATTAACAGCGACAATGAGGTCTTTTAGCTGCGACATGTGTGACCACTTTTTGCAACCGAAATATTTCTGCAAATTGATTTTGTGACTAGATTTTCGTCTCAACATTAGAGACTGATCTTGCCACCCATTTTGTCGGCTTTTTTATTTGTGTAGTAGGGATTGAATTCACTCTCTAGAAAACAAGAATGCAAGAAAGAGAATTCGAATAATCGGAATAACCAAAACTTATTCGATTTGAAACATCTAAATGATAAACATTTAATATATTCAAGGGGCGAAGCTCCCTAGACTATGAAGGGGTTCCAAAGCGGTAGTTCCTCTTTCGTAGGGGCAAAGGGTAGCTACCACGGGTTAGGTCCAAGGGAAAAAGATAACCCTGGTGGGGGTCGGGTTAGAACTGAAAGTTGCTTCAGATTAACATTATGGATGAAAAATTACTTGAAACAATTGGTGATAGGACCTCGTGATGGTTGGTAAGAAATAATCATTTATGGAAAATGACCGCTAAACGTTTAATATATTCAAGGGCGAAGTTCCCTAGACTATAAAGGGGTTCCAAAGCGGCAATGCCTCCTTGGCAGGGGCCAAGGGCAGAAACTATGGTGAGGTCCAAGGGGAAACGGCAACCCTGGTGGGGTCGGGTTGGAACCGAAAGTTGTTTCAGATTAACATTAGTTATGGATGAAATGTTACATGAAAATGATGGGTGATAGGACCTCTTTATGGTCAGTAAGAAATGATCTAAGTGGAAACTGATAATCAATATCAGTAGTAATTGATCATCAATGGTAAGTCAACTATCATTAGCAAGTGAACATTATTTCACACTTATTATTCGCGGACGATGTGATGATCATGGGGGACTGGTCCTTGGCTAATTTTTTAAACCTTCGGCGTCTTCTTTGGGGGTTTTTCTTGGTTTTGGGCTTGAGAGTTAACCTCTCTAAATGTGGCGTGGCGGGGGTTAACCTTTCGGCTCAAGAGACGCTCTGAAGGCTGATTTGCTGGACTGCAAGGTCTATGATTTTCCTTTTGAATACAATATGAACAAAAAATGCAACTGGAGTAAGGTGATCGAGACTGTCCGTAGTAAGCTCTCGAGTTGGAAAGCTAAACGCCTTTCGATGGGTGGGAGGCTCACGCTAATTAAATCGGTCCTTGATAGTTTACCGACCTACTTTCTCTCCTTGTATAAGGCCCCTAAGTGCGTCCTCAACCAATTGGAAAGTATATAGAGCAATTTCTTATTTGGGGGGAGGGGGGGGGGGAGAACAAAAGCAAGATTCATTGGGTTTCCAAGGATCGAATCTATAGTCCGAAGGGGGTTGGAGGGCTGGGTTTAACGTCCTTTCTGAACATCAACAGGTGCCTCCTTGCTAAATGGGCTTGGCGGTTTCACTCGGAGTCCCATAGACTTTGGAGAATTGTGATTCATAGCATTCATGCCAAGAACGGGATTGCCCCATTTTTACCTCTTCAGACTGCGGATTCCGGTACCTGGAAGGCTATCCTTAAAGTCGTGTCTGAATTGAACTCGGTTGGCGTTCGGATGCAGGATTTGTTGGTTGTGGAGAATGGTTCTTCAAGGTGGCTTGGGGACAGTCAAGGATCTTTTTCTGTTCGTTCTTTGCGCTGCCTGGTTGCTGATCAGAGGACTAATGGAGAGGTGTTCCCTCTGACCTGGTCCAAGGGAGTCCCGATTAAGGTGAATCGCGTGTTCTGGAGAGCCTTAATGGACCGTCTTCCTACTAGAGTCTGTCTTTCACGGAGAAACATTCCGATTCAGAACGATGTTTGTGTATTGTGTGGAGAGGCTCCAGAATCTGCACTACACATTTTCACGGGGTGGCAGTTCACGAACACTGTTTGGCAACTCGTGGCTCAATGGTGTCGGATCCCTCAAGTGGTCACTTTTTCGGTTGCTGACATCATTAAGCTTCACAAAGTCACGGGGTTATCTCATCGGAAATGCAAGGATTTAGAAGTTATTTTCCTCACTGGCATATGGATCATTTGGACGGAAAGGAACATGGCGATCTTCAATCACAGGCCTCCTTCGATCAACAGGGTGCTTCTCGAGATTAAAAATTGGAGTCACTTATGGTTTGTTAATCGTTGTTTTGACCAATCTATTTGTTGGAAAGATTGGTCCTCTTTTGCTTTGTAATGTCTTGTTTCGCTTTTTGCGGCCGCTAGCATCTTGCTAGTGGTTTCGCTCGTTTTAATGAAGCTCGCAGTTCCAAAAATAAAAATTGTTCATCAATTGTGCATCATTGGCAACTTAGTTGGCGTTAATGGCGAGCACGCATAACTATCAACTAACACCCTTTTATGAAAAAATCGCAACGTTTCATTAAATTGTTGTGTTTGTTTCCCTAATATATATGTGTGGTCTTTTGCTTATATATATATATATATATATATATACTAGGTTAGTAACCCGTGTACTACACAGGTGAATTTAGATTCATAATATTAGTTAAATATAAAATAAAATAATGATTAAGAAATTTAAAAATTATAAATGACATAATTCATTATAAAATTTTAACTAATAATTTAATACATTAAATATGACAAATTTTTGATTAGTTTCCTTGAAAAAAAACTCAAATTATTTAGTAAATTATTAAATCTACATTAAGTTTACCAATTTTTTTTTTAAATGAAAATTTAATTAAGATAAATTTGGTAATTAGAGTTAATTGGTAATTTACTAAATTGATAATTAAATGTAATTTTGACATGTGGCAGTGCTGATGTGGACACCTTAAAAAGAAGACATGTGGAAACCAATTTAGTGTTTTATTAGGATTAAGATATATATATATATATATATATATATATATATATATATATATATATATATATATACTAGTTACTGTCCCGGGTAAATACCCGAAGCTGTGATATAAAAAAAATTAAACGAATTAAAAGATGAAAGTTTTTTTCTAACTATTAAACGAATGATCGAATTGGAGTTTAAGTTCATCAATGGTGGGTTTAGAAAGTCGCGACTTTGTTTTTTGATTCGTTCACCATCATTCGTTGATCGAAACCTAAGCAATATGGATCTAGCTTTGTTAGGTTTTCTTTCACGAATCCAAAGCAATTTACGGATCAAATTTTCATTGAGAAATGAAGAAGATATGATGAATCAAAGTTATGGTATTGTAAAACAAATATGGATAATTTTGTATGGAAATAATTAATTTTTTTTATTTTTAATTATAAGATCTTTCCTTTTTGTAAATACCATTTATTTTTTTAATTCAAAAATCTATAAAAATGACACATAAGCTAATCCTAGGTGGCACACCTTAAATTGTGCCACCTACTGATGTGTTCGGAACGACTCTAAAAACTACTATAAAAACCTAGACCTAAACTAGACCTAGACACACCTAATTTTACCGAAAATACCTAAACTAAACCGAACCCTAAGGCAAGTGTACCTATCGGATAGTAGAATAGCTAAGGCAAGACCGGGAATATCGAACCCTAGAGACACTCTATAGACAAAACTAACCTAGGACCTAAGAATTGGAAATTTGAGAAATGGATTTGGGTTTTTGGAATTTAAGAAATAATTAACTAACTTAACTACCTCAACCAACAAACGAAAACAGGAAACCTAAAGACAACCTTCAAAAGCAGAGAAAGATACCACCTAGACTCGGAATCCTAATCACTACTGACAACTTCAATCGGTCATGACTAATCTGATGGTGGCTAGTTCACCTTTTAAGTCCTTCCTAGCAGATGATCCTACGCTCGGACAAGAGTTCACCTTATGGGTACTTCCTACTTCAGCTAAACCTAACCACCTCCGAACCTAATCTCGAGTACCTTAAGCTAGCAGGAGCTACCAATAACTAACTATAATGATTTGGAATAACAAGCTAGAAAACTAACCTAGGAAATTTCCTTTTGGGACAATCCAATCCTAGACAATTATCCAACCCGACTACCCAATAGCTATCACCCTTTTAAGTCTATTTAGCTAGCAGCACACAAGATTCAAATAACCAATTATCAACTAACCCTATGACCACATTTAAGCAATCACATCAAATTGCAAGCATAACCTACAAGACAACTACTTTACCCAAACCGGAAGACATCCGCAAGCAAAGCAAGGATTAATTCACAACTAGAAATCGAAATCAAGTACTCATATGCATCATTACAGAAAATTACTGGAATTTAAAAGATCATCAACATCAATCAATAAGTCATAACCGAATAAAAACCATCAATAGGTCAAAATCATCATAATGAGTCTAGGTGGCTCTAAAAGTTTAGCCTAGAAACATAATCCAGTCAAGAACACAGATAAAAACTGAATCTTTAACAGAAATCATGACTAGACGTAGCAATTAATCACAAGACAAAAGTTCAGACGAAAACCCGACACGTAACCGAAGTCGAATGCTTGGTCTTCAGCCTTTCCCCTTGAATCGTAACCTTCGTTGGCTCTGAAAGTCGTCTAAGATCGCCCCTCTGTCGTCTGGAAGTCGTAGAATGACGAATTGAAACCCTAACTTCGAATTTATATCATTTAAGCAATGTTTCCGGAATTTGAGGCTCCTAGCGTATCGCTTACCAACCTGTTTCTCCCAGGCGATACGCCTAGGACTTGCTACGCGATAATTTAGTTGGTCAAACCGACTTAAGCCTCCTGTTGACTACCTGGTTCCAAGCGTATCGCTTACCAAGCCTCTCTCTACAGGCGATACGCCTGGAACCCTTCTTCAGCACTTCTTTATTTTCTTTCTTCTTTGAATCCCAAATTTCTCGCGTGGTCTCGGGACTTCATCAAACTCCTGCACAAACTTGTAAAACCATAAATAAAAGACTCAAAGACTAAACTCAACTAAAAACAATTAAAATAAACACAAACTGACTCAATTTAACTCAAACAGACACGTAAAAGACCTCGGAAATGAGATGTGTTTGCAACACATCAAACATCCCCACACTGACTCTTTTTTCGTCCCCGAAAAAAATACTACAATGGAATCATAACCAGGACTTTTGATTTCTAATAACTCACAATTTTCAATTTTATAATTTACATTGCTTATTTACACCCCGGTAGCGATTATCGGTATTTTGATCCGATTAAACCCAATCACCAACCTTTATAGCCCCCAAAAGTGTCATTGCTTATTCTTTTTACCTAACCAGTCAACCCAATGGATCCCACACTCAAATATCACAACTTTGCCTAATTCCGTCTCAAGATATCAAGGCACAGGTTAAACCATTTAGGTTCTCCTACCCTAATATTCAAACATATACTTGTCTCTAAATGGTGGAATAATGGATGAATGGTCTGTTATTTTTGAGCTTTATATTTATTTTTAACGAGCTTCACCTAGAGGAGCATCCACTGAGAGCGAACCCGATGGGTAGCACATAGGGTATTTAGCTCAGCTCATGCAGAAATAGAGATGGAATATGGATTTTTTTTCTTTTTTTCATGGAAGCGCCACCCAAGTCGGATTTATTTTCATAAAAAGACAGAGGCGTGCTTATTGCTTTTAGAGACAAGTCTATCTTTAAATATTAAGGTACCTATCTTCTATTTTTGACAGTTTCAACATCATTGTTTCAATCTAAGGCGGGAACCCACTAAGTATCCTGATTCTATACATTTAATTCCCAATTTCAGACACAATTAGGATATTTAAGCTTTTTAAGTTGGCTGGGCCTACCAATACATCACTAACCGATAATGTTTTCAGCTCTTATTTATTAATTAACATTTAAGCACACAATTAGAAAACCAAAGCCTAATTGTACTATCACTTCCCATTTACTTGCAGCCAGATTCTCAGACATTTTTGAACAATTTTTTAAAAAAAAATTTTATTATTTTTTTTTCCAAAATAAACTCACACACTAAACAACAAACAAAACTGACTCGAGACACGACACGTAGTCTCCCATCCCCACACTTGAACTCACATTGTCTCTAATGTGAATCGAGAAACAACGCAAAGAAAAAAAAACAAAAATAAATAAAAGAAAGCAATTAAATGCAAAACAAATAAATAGAAAAATAAATGAAAAGAAAAATGGAACAAACTCCCCTGAATGAATTGCAATGAATAGCCGGAGTCTTGTTCCTTGCCCTCCAATTCGAACGTGATATCGAAAACTCTAGTAAGCTCCAGAATTGCATAAAAACGTCACGGACGAAAGCGGCAACAACAACCATAAATTCTACCAACAAATCCAAAACCACAGCAGCATGTATATATGAACAAAAAAACACCCAACCGGTTATCCCCGTACAAATTCCCCGAATATCAGTATAGCAAATTAGTTAAATACATACCATGATAATAAAAACAAAAATAAGGAAAAAGTACAAGGATGTGAACATAACCGACTGAAGTAGCTGCTGCTGTCCAAATACTCCCTAAGCATCATCACTCCTCATCATCATCACCCTCTGAACCATCCTGCTCCTCATCTGCAGCATCAGAATCATCCTCACCAACAACATCATCCCCTGCATCAGCCTCATCAGTACCCCCAGGCTCACGAAAGAAATCGGGGACCTCGAATCCCAGCAATGTAAATAATGATCGCAACGCCCTGTCATGGGTATCCAACCGACCAATCACCTCCTCTCTAACAGCAATCATCTCATCTCGAACCGACTCTAATGTCACAATCTCATCACGCGACTCCCTAACTAGTCTATCAACCGATGGCCTCTCACCTCTAACTGGAATCCGAGCCCGAACCGGTGCTCCAACATCAACCCATCGTGGGGGATCATCCATCGGGCATAAACTCGCCTTCCTCATATCCTCAAGGCTATAGGGAACCGTCGGTGGCCCCTCTGTCAGATGTGTCGCCCTGTATCGATCAAACACCCCCAAATACTCTGCCAAACGAGTAACATACGGCCCCAAGTCCAACCTCGCCTCAACTCCCCCCTTTCGGGGTCTAGCCATCGACTGAACAAACACCATCGCGAGGTTGGTCGGGCGCCTCTCCACCAACGACCATAGACAAAATAGATCAATGAGGTTAACCTTATCCAGGCCAGCCCTCCTACCAATGATAGTACATCCTAAAATCCTATGCACATGCCTCAACAATGGGTCTCGAATCGCAGAAGCAACCAGTGTCTTTGTCGGCCTCTCCCCTGTGATCGACTCCCAGAAATCATGTAACTGACCATCTAACACATAAAACCTCCTAGCTCGCCTAGACGGCCCCCTCAGACTCTCCCTAAAACCAGCAGTAGCCACCTCCTGCTCAGTATAAAATCCTAACGCGACCGCCAGTTGCGGAATGCTCATCTCGTGTAGTTGTCTCCCTAAAGCGAAAGAAACAGCCACCGGCGAATCGAACTCCTTCGGATTCCATTTCCATGTAGAGTAAAACTCAGTAGTCAACTCTCGGTACTGTGGTCGGTCACAAGCTATGACCCTCCTCCAGCGGTCATCTAATAACTTCTCCAAACGGGCCCTCGCTCCCATCCTGTCTATCAAATCCCAGTCCACTGTCCTGTGCACGAGCGGGGCCAAATCAACAAAAATCTCGCAACGATCCCCCTCGTACTTACCCTGAAACTGTAACAGGGTGTGATCATGTAAACGTCTCGCTGCGACCGGCGGTGGATCAACCGCATAGTCTGGTACTACCTCGGATGCTAGATATGAAATGGCCGGCCTGTGGCGAATCTTCTTCTTCTCTGAGGTCGTCGCTCGTTTCCTCTTTGGCTGACTAGACGAGGCGTCCATACCTGCATAAACCATTTCCAACATGATATCCAAGAAATAGACAAGCACGACTATCTTTGTATTTTTTTTTTATTTTCACATAAAAGAAATAACCGAAAGACAAGAAAAAGACACGAAATAAATAAAAAAAATTTGAGTTAAATAGAAGAACAAAAATTTTGGAAAAATCGGGCATGACCCGTTTGTTTATCGAGCAAACCATTTCTTCATGAAAACCTGTCAAAATGTAAAAATTCAACCAAAAAAAACCCAAATAACCAGTTGCAACCATCTCGATCCAATGATAACCCAGAATCAAGCAAAATTCATCGAATGAATAGGCTAGTTTCATTCAAAGTCCAACCAATAACCCGCCCCACATCATGTAAGCTATACTAACTCAGAACATAAGTTGAATATCTCAATCTCCCTATTATTCTGCGAGTCATAACCCCTCCCAAAACAGCAACACACTTAAAACTAATCATCTAACGACGCAAAACATCAAGAATAACTAAAAATTAACAAAGAGAAACCGAATGCAACAGGGAATAAGGAAAATGGTACCTGGACTCGCGAATTGCTAAAAAAAAAATTGAAATGGGTGAACTGTGACGGCTCCGGCGATGTGTTAATGGCGGCGGTTGAGGCGGTGTTGGGGTTTGCAGCGGCGGGTGGATGGGTGGTGTTGGAGTTGCCAGCGGGTCTGGTGGTGGTGAAGGGGCGCCGGCCGTCGTTTGGGGTGGATGGGTAGACGGCGGTTGAGGCGGTGTTGGGGTTTGCAGCGGCGGGTGGATGGGTGCAGTGGCGAAGGGCAGTGGAGAATCAGGTGAAATCCGAGGTGGGTGGAGGGTGAATGGGGGTAGCGGTTGAGGCGGTGTTGGGTGGTGGCGGTGAACGACGGTTAATCGGATGGGTCTGGCGCAGGCGGTGGTCGGAGGTAGGAGGCGACGGGTGTGGGGCAAATTAGGGCTAAATGGGGGAGATGGCCGACGAGAGTCTTTTAAAAGAGGATTTTTTTTTCTGGTCGCCCACTCCCCAAGCGTATCGCTTGGGGAAACAAGACTATCAAGCGATACGCTTGATAGTCTCTTCCGACTCCTTGACATCCATCTCCATGCGTATCGCCTGGAGAAAGGCTCAACCCAGGCGATACACGTGGAACGATATTTCGAGGGAATTATTAAGAATTCCCATACTTAGCCATTTTTTCAGTATTTTCAAAAAATTTCCACCAACCCATTTTTCAAACCCCTTTGTTTGTAAACTAAAAAAGGCATACCTGGGGCTCCATTTTCGCAAGAATTCGCTCTTCCAGAAATCTTCAATTCCCTGAAACATCAGACAAACACAAAAACGCAAAAACCGAAAAAAGCAAAAAGAATGCACGAAAAACAAAAGTTTCAGAAAATTAAAGACCACAATTACAAAATATACAAACCGGGCACCTAATCAATTAGCTCAAACAGATAAACAACCTCCCAAATCATCCGGAGGTTTCGATTTCAGATCTTTAAATACAAAACTACCGATTTGCACCCGGTTCCTATTCTCCCAACTACCAACCAACCTCCTATCCCACAAAGTAACCAACTTCAATAACTCCAACGAGTTTTTAACCTTCCAATGCTTATAACGACCCGGTAGAAACTTAATTTTTTCTAGAAAACTCAAGACCGGGTCATTTTCACTCACAACCAAATGCAACCTCCCCACACTTGGCCTAAACTCTATCTCATCATGTAAAACACCTAAATCACCAAGTGTGGCCTTTCTAACTACCTCTTCAACCACCAATTCACTCTCCACACTTACCAACTCCTCGGGTTCTCCTAACGGGTCAAAATTCTCATTTTTATTAAATAAAATCTCTAACCCCCCGAGATCTTCCCCACACTTATCCTTTATCACAACTTCACCAACCAATTTCTCACCTACCTCACCGGGTTTCACTAATGGGTCAAAAGTCTCAGTTTTATCAACTACTTCAACTAACCCCCCGGTGTTCCCCTCACACTCAAGCTCCTCAAGCTCTTCATCCTCTAACCGATTACCTACCACCACTAGGTCTATGAATGACATCAAAGTACCTATCAAACACACAGATTCGGTGCCACTATCCTCATGTCTACCCACCTTGAACACAACACTCTCATGGTCAACCCTCAAAGTGATAGTGCCCGCAAAAACATCAACTAACGCCCGGGCGGTCCTAAGGAAAGGCCTACCTAAAATCAAAGGGCAGCTGGCATCATACGCACTGTCAACTACCACAAAGTCTATAGGGAACAAAAATTTATCAACTTGAACAAGTACATTTTCCACTATTCCTTTGGGCCTAACTACCGACCTATCAGCTAAAGAGATCGTCATCCTAGTCGGTTCTAACTCGCCTAATCCTAGGTGCTGAAAAACAGAAAAAGGCATGACATTGATAGAAGCACCTAGATCAGCTAAGGCACGTGTAACAGAAGAATCACCAAAAGAGCAAGGAATTGTAAAGGTCCCTGGATCATTAAGTTTCTCGGGTAATTTATTCTGTACTATTGTGGAGCATTGGGCATCAAGTGTAACATCAGAAAAACTTTCAAGCTTCTTTTTATTTGTCAACATGTCTTTTAAAAATTTAGCGTACTTAGGCATTTGTTTTATAACATCAGTGAAAGGTAAAGTAATCCTAAGTTGCTTAAGAAGCTCTATAAACTGCCCATATTCACGCGCATTCTTCTGCTGAATCAACCTCTCAGGATAGGGTACATGCTTCAGGTCATCCTCTGTGATTGGTTTACTCGCGAATCGCACCCTCTTCTTCTCCTTAGCCGCCTCCCACTTCAACGGCTTCTCTCCAGCCGGCGGCTTCCTAACTGCTTCAGCCTCGACGTTTGGTGTGGTACTTGCTGGCGTTACGCTCGGGTGCACCCTCCCGTCAGGCGTCCTTAGCTCCAACTCCTCATCAACCGGTTCCTCCTCAACTACTGCCGGTGGTGGACTCTGAACAACTCTCCCGCTCCTAGTAGTAATGGCATTAACATTGGCATTGGGGTTCTTGTAAGTACTACCGGAGAACTGACCCCCACGGGAATTGAGCTCTTTCAGCTGCTTTGCGATGTCGCCCACCGAACGCTGCAAATCCAAGAAAGAAGCTTGCTGATTTCTCAGTAACGTGTCATGCTCCATCAGCTTCTTCTGGGTGGCTTCATCTCGCGCATTCATCTGTGCCAGAATCTGGGTCTGGTTAGCAATCAACTCTCTCATCTCTCTCAGACTAGACCCGTCATCTCCTCCACCATGGTTATTTCTCTGTGAAAAACCAGATGGGTTTCCTCCCTCTCGCCATCCTGAATTCTGGCCACTCCTCCACCCGGACTGGAAAGAATTACCGAACTGATTTCGGTTCCCAATATAATCGACTTGCTCAGCGGGAGCAAGCGGGCAGTCTCGGGTGTCATGAGTGCCTCTACACAGCTCACATTTGGCTTTGATATGGAGTTTGATTTCCTCTAAAGTCCTATAGATGTTCTCTAACTCCTTCGGCGTCATGGTCTCTAAGCCAATGTGATGGACACCCTGGGTAGATGTAGATGGTGCGAGTGATCTAGTCGGGGCCAAGGTGGCTCTCCGACCTCCGGGTGCCTGCTGTTCAGCAAGTGCAAAGCTCTCGAATAATGATTTACATTCATCCACTGTGAGCTTCTCCATCATGTGACCTCCAGCCGAAATATTAAACTCTTTCTGAACAGAATAAGGAAGTCCGTTGTAGAACTTTTTGATAATGGCCCATTCCGTAAACCCGTGTTGCGGACATCTGCTCAGAAGAGTGTTGAATCGTTCATACGCAACCGAATAAGGCTCATCGGGGTCCATTTTAAAGGAATGGATTTCCTCCCGAGTACGTGCAGCCTTGGCTGGAGGATGATACTTCTTCAGGAATTTTAACGTCAGATCGTCCCAGGTGGCGATCGAGTTAGGCGGAAGCGTCTCGAGCCACTCGGCGGCTCGAGAAGTAAGGGAGAACGGGAACAGACGCAAATAGATGGTATCGTTCGCGACTCCCGTAAGTCCGAACGTATTGCAAATACGAATAAAACGCGAGATATGCGTCGGTGCATCTTCGTCTTCACGTCCATGGAACTGAATCGAATGTGTCAAAGCATTGATGACGTGAGACGGAACTTGCCAATTCGCGGTGTTGGCAATGTCGGGTTGAGTGATAGCAAACCGAGCGTCGGTGGCTCCGGCGCTGGCCTGCTCGTGGACGGTGCGACGTGCCGCCATGGATGAAAGATCGGGAAATGGAATGGGTTTTGTGTCGCGTGAGGTTTGTGTGGAAGTAGTTGGTTTAGAATGGGTGGTGGAAATGATAAACGCCTCGAGCTCTGTGCAAAAAAGGCGGAACCGTTCACGAATGTCCGCGTCGGGATCAGAAAGTGGTGAAAGCTCAGGTGGACCTTGCGAACGGGTGTGTGGCATAAAATGGTGGAAAAACTCGAAGAAAACCTAGAAAAATTAAACCTAAAAAATCTAGACTCAAAAGCAGAATATCCTAAGACTCTAGACACGGAAAAACCCTAAAAGACTCAAAATTTCCTAACACGACCTAAGTTAATCTTGCTATTGCCAAGTGTCCCCGGCAACGGTGCCAAAAACTTGATGTGTTCGGAACGACTCTAAAAACTACTATAAAAACCTAGACCTAAACTAGACCTAGACACACCTAATTTTACCAAAAATACCTAAACTAAACCGAGCCCTAAGGCAAGTGTACCTATCGGATAGTAGAATAGCTAAGGCAAGATCGGGAATATCGAACCCTAGAGACACTCTATAGACAAAACTAACCTAAGACCTAAGAATTGGAAATTTGAGAAATGGATTTGGGTTTTTGGAATTTAAGAATTAATTAACTAACTTAACTACCTCAACCAACAAACGAAAACAGGAAACCTAAAGACAACCTTCAAAAGCAGAGAAAGATACCACCTAGACTCGAGTTCCGTGCGAAGTACACGGAACCGTTCACGAATGTCCGCGTCGGGATCAGAAAGTGGTGAAAGCTCAGGTGGACCTTGCGAACGGGTGTGTGGCATAAAACGGAAGAAAAAGAAAAATAAAAAAAATTAGAAAATAAAAAATCCTAGAAATCTAGACTCGAAGACGGAAAGTCCTAAGACTCTAGACACGGAAAACCCTAAAAGACTCAAGATTTCCTAACAACGACCTAAGTTAATCTTGCTATTGCCAAGTGTGACACCCGAGAATTTCAAGGTTAACTTCCGTTAGACAAACCCGTTAGTTACGTTATAAGTAGCTAATGCATAACTAGGCCGAATACGTCCACGACCTTTGGTTGATCACCGAACCCGTCCATATGTGTTATGTGTTCATCATTGATTGTCCTTATGTGCAATGTGATTTAAATACATGACTTATTATTATGAATAGCATGATTAATTGTAAATACTTGATTATGTGAAAATTGCCTAAATTTGGTAGTCAGCGAAACTACCGAGCGAAACTACAGATTCGCCCGGTAGCTGGCTAGACTGATCAATGTACCCGAGATCAGAGCCAGTTTCGCCAGCCAGCGAAACTGCCAGCGAAACTAGCCTCTGATATAAATAAACTTAATGAACCCTAGTAGCCTCATTTGCCTCATCTCACAACCAACACACACACACACTTCTCTGGAACCTGGTCAGCCAAGAATACCATCAAGAGACCAAGATCTCAGCCTCTAGACCATCATCTCATCTCATCTATCGATTCTAGAATCAACCGTGAGTCCCAAAAACTATACTTTATGTGTTTTCTATATGTTTTCTTCTTAAAGCATGCTCAAACCTTCATGATATTGCTTGATCTTCTGTATATATGCTTTAGGATGCTAGATCTGTAATAAAGTTGATAACTTTACGTGTGAAATCCATCCATGATTAGAGATTTGTGCAAAATAGGTCATTTTAGGGTTTTGAACCTATTTTAGAGATTTGATGATCAAAATGCATGTTAAACTTGTTAAAGTTGCTTGATTTATGTTGGTAAATGCCTAGGGATACTAGATAATGAATTGCATGTATGATCAGAAGCTGTTAGGTTGATTTTTAGGCAAATCCGTATGTTTTTCGCGACCAGCGAAACTGTTGTTCTCTGGGCGAAACTGAGTAGCGAAATTGCATCTCCTTCCAGCGACACTGACCAGCGAAACTATAGTGTCGCCGGGAACCTGACCAGACCAGCTCGAGCGAAACTATCGAGCGAAATACCTGAACGAAAGTTCAAACCAGTTTCCCTGCGAAACTAGGCTAGCGAAACTGCGTCAGCAGTTTCGGGCGAAACTAGCCTAGCGAAACTGTGTTACCGGGCATTGCCTAGCGAAAGTGCTGCCCGTGCACCTAGCGAAACTGCCTAGCGAAACTATTCTAGCGAAACTAAGGCTTGACCTAAAAACCAAACTTGTGAAATTTGCTTAAGTGTTATGCCATGACTTACATGATTATGCCATGATGAAACATGTTTGATATCTGATTCATATGAACCCTTGTTTATGATCAACCATTGGTGTCGTGTGTCGGTATGTCGAGTCATAGTTGCAACGTGCTATGTTATGGGCCATAGTGACGTTAAGTAAAGATTAGACACGAAGCTAATACTTAAGACCTAAACGTGTTCTAGGTCTTCGTTAAACAACAAATATTTGGATTACTTGAAGTGTAGCAGTGCAACCAAAGGTGAGTGTCACTAACCCGCTTACCGTGAGTCCGATGGACCACACAGAATAACTTAACGAAAACAATGCTGATAAACTCGAGAGTGCTAGGCACCTCACTGATAAACTTGAGAACACGGGATGCTCGGCACCCACTTGATGAACTGAAGTGTTTTATGGGAACACTCGTGAATTCTGATCAAACTGTTTTTGAAACAAAACGAAAACTGTTTTAATATGGCTAGTGTAGGTTAAAGTCTAAACCATATGATATCACATGTTTTCTAAGGATGCCTTATAACTTAAAAGTCCTCAACTTAATTGTGCCATTAATTTGTGAAAGCGAGGGGATGTTGGGTAGATCTACTGGAGTTTGACAAACTCCGCCCCGTGGCACGGGGAGTGCACGGAGGTACAATATCAGCCTATTTGCCCGTGGTCCCGAGAGGACACGGGGGAGGCAGAAAACGCGATGACTTGGTCCGCACCGTACGGGATGGCTCGGCCCCCACAAAATAAGTCAGCTTTGGTACAAACTTCCTTAGAGCATGGAACAACGGATTAGCTACCCGCGATATCGGTTGAGTCCTTTAACTTTACGGAACTAGTACATACCCGATGACGTGGTCACGGATAAACCATTTATAAACTGAGAATTAAATACGAGCATTGCTTTTCACAAATGAATATTTTGTAAGTACATTTTGATACGAACTATGATTATGAGACCGGGCCAATGCATGACAAGCCCACTGTGAACTCACCAACCGTTAGGTTGACACTTGCGTGGTTTAAACTTTTGCAGATCGCTAAGGAGTATCCGGAGCGGGTTGGCATGGCACGTGAAGACCCTTATTTTAATTGAACTATTTTGGGAATTTAAAACAACATTTATGTAAGGAACGTGGTTAGTGCTAAAGACAATTAATTTTCCGCTGCGTATGTAATTAAAGACTTTGATTACTATCTTGTGTTTGAACTAACCCTGATTCGTTTAGTATTTGTAACTATGGTTGTGGATCCTGGTCTAGTCGCGCCCCTTAACGGTATAAACTCCGTTAGTGGTATTTTGGGGGTGTGACACCAAGTGTCCCTGGCAACGGCGCCAAAAACTTGATGTGTTCGGAACGACTCTAAAAACTACTATAAAAACCTAGACCTAAACTAGACCTAGACACACCTAATTTTACCGAAAATACCTAAACTAAACCGAACCCTAAGGCAAGTGTACCTATCGGATAGTAGAATAGCTAAGGCAAGACCGGGAATATCGAACCCTAGAGACACTCTATAGACAAAACTAACCTAAGACCTAAGAATTGGAAATTGAGAAATGGATTTGGGTTTTTGGAATTTAAGAAATAATTAACTAACTTAACTACCTCAACCAACAAACGAAAACAGGAAACCTAAAGACAACCTTCAAAAGCAGAGAAAGATACCACCTAGACTCGGAATCCTAATCACTACTGACAACTTCAATCGGTCATGACTAATCTGATGGTGGCTAGTTCACCTTTTAAGTCCTTCCTAGCAGATGATCCTACGCTCGGACAAGAGTTCACCTTATGGGTACTTCCTACTTCAGCTAAACCTAACCACCTCCGAACCTAATCTCGGGTACCTTAAGCTAGCAGGAGCTACCAATAACTAACTATAATGATTTGGAATAACAAGCTAGAAAACTAACCTAGGGAATTTCCTTTTGGGACAATCCAATCCTAGACAATTATCCAACCCGACTACCCAATAGCTATCACCCTTTTAAGTCTATTTAGCTAGCAGCACACAAGATTCAAATAACCAATTATCAACTAACCCTCTGACCACATTTAAGCAATCACATCAAATTGCAAGCATAACCTACAAGACAACTACTTTACCCAAACCGGAAGACATCCGCAAGCAAAGCAAGGATTAATTCACAACTAGAAATCGAAATCAAGTACTCATATGCATCATTACAGAAAATTACTGGAATTAAAAAGATCATCAACATCAATCAATAAGTCATAATCGAATAAAAACCATCAATAGGTCAAAATCTGTTGGAAAATGTGTGTGAATGAGATGTTTATCTCAAAAGAATTTTTGTTCAAGTTTGGAAAAATATGAGCTATCCCACATTGGTGTGGGAACAAAAGGGTAATTGGTTTATAAGGATAAATCTCAAAGGCTTTGACATCACTTGTGTCATGTTTTACTCTAGCTCATACCCTCGCGCAGGGGGGGGGGGTGCGAAAAATGGCAATTCGGGTTGAAATTCTGAACTCGTGCCCGCGCGACCTGCGGACACGAATGCAGCTCCGAAACGGGGGTCAAGAAGTGACCAGTTTTTGCTAATTTTCGAGAGCTTTCTTTTTAGCAGATTCTAGAACGAATTTTGGTTCATTGAACCAACCCTTTGCATTCCAAACTGACCATTCATTACAATGGTTAATGAGCTTAATTACCATGGATTAATGTGACATTATGTGACATTAATCTAGTGTTTTGTTTTCGTATATAAACACGTGAATTGGCTCATAGGAGATACACACAAAAACCACATCCGTTCTTCTCTGCTGCTACGATCTCGTGCTGCTGCTGTTTCATTCCGACCGTATTTCAGGCAAGTTTCTCGTCCGGCTGTACACACAGTTTGAACCGGTGTACCCTGGGAACAGACGTCGAATCTGTTTAAGGGAATTGTGTCAAACACAAGCCCGGTTCCTTCTCGTTTTCTTTTTCTGTGTTTCTTATGTTTTGCAGGAACTATCTTGTTGCTGTTCGTGATTGTATTTCAGTGGCGATTACGTTTGATTGTTTCTATACGTTGTATCTTTGTTTATTGCTTATATTCTGAATTGTAATTACGAGAACGATTATTCAGAATCGTTATTAAATTTCCAACAAACTTAAACAGATTGGTGTACACTCTGTGTACGAATATTTCTAACTGTTCTCCTGTGGGTCGTATTTCAGAATGGACTCGTCTCAGCCTTTACCGACCTCTGGTGTCGCGACCTCTGGGGTCTCTGCAGTTTTTACTTCTGCTGTTGCTGTTACCACGATGATGGTTGCACCGCTGCCTGGCGCGGTTGCAAGCCATGCTGAGAAACCTGAAAAGTTCAATGGTCTGAACTTCAAACGTTGGCAGCAGAAGATGCTGTTTTATTTGACAACGTTGAACCTTGCGAGGTTCTTGACTGAAATCGCTCCCCAAGTGTCTGAAGGGGAAATGAATGCTCAATCTGTGAGCGCGGTTCAAGCTTGGAAGCATTCTGAGTTCTTGTGTAAGAACTATGTGCTCAATGGTTTGGCGGACTCGCTTTACAATGTCTATTGTAAAGTAAACACGGCCAAGGAACTATGGGAATCTTTGGAACGGAAATACAAAACCGAAGATGCAGGCACAAAGAAATTTGTGGTGGCCAAGTTCTTGGATTTTAAAATGATTGACTCAAAAACTGTTATGAGTGAAATCCAAGAGTTGCAAATCATTCTTCATGATATTCATGCGGAGGGAATGTGTCACACCCCCAATTTCCACTAACGGAGTATAACCGTGTGGGGTGTGATCCAGACCAGGATCCCAGACTTTAGTTACAACCAAACCATAACAGGAATTATAAATTAACATAAAGTTTTAGTTACAGTCCAAAGTAGTAAATTCAACAGTTCAGCGGAAGCATAAATAAAGTTTGCAGTTATGATGTTACAAAACGATGGATTTGAATATTTAAAATTTTCCAAGTTTTTCAAAAGATATCCATAGGAAGTACTGCCGCCTCCGGTGCTATCCATGATCCACCTAACGACCTGAAAAGAATTCAACAATCAAGTGTCAGCCAAGGCTGGTGAGTTCACTAAAGCAGTCTACCCGTCACAAGTAGACCAAATGTTTATGAATAAAGACAGGTAAAACACAATCAATATCATAAGACCAGTAAAAATTCCATATCGTAGGTAGCTAGCCTATAGTTATGTACACCTGAATTGTTCGTAACCGAAGCTGACAATGTTTTTCATAGGGAATTCCTATGAACCTTGCCTTCCCGTGTCTTGAAGGATCACGGAGGGTAGGCTAACATTGGTCTCAGTCCGACCGCCAGTCGGGAGGGTGCATCCTGTGCACCGCTGAGCGGGGGTGTCAATCCCCAGTAGTACTACTCAATATTACCTCGCTACTGTATATTAACGGCTCGAATGAAAGGACTTTTTAATAAATAAGTTCAATTCAGTGTCACATATGATATTTTGTCGGAAATTTACCCAGTAAGAAAACCTTACCGTTTGGGTCACCATCCTTACCGGATGTAACCACTCGCGCGTTATCGTCCCTGAACGGACATAACAATAATACAAATGAACTCACCTTAGGTTGCTCGGCTTACTCTTCAATAAATCCGGTTATGATTGTTAACGAGGACCTAATAATCACATTAAGGTCTTAGGTGTAAGGTGGTGTTTAAAACTACTAGCACGTTGGAAAATACGACACGACATAACGACACACGACACCGATGGTTGATCATACACAAGGGTTCATATACATCAGAAGTCCAAGCAAGTGTTATCATAGTATAAAGCATGCAAGTCATGGCATATCATTCAAGTAAATTGCACAAGTTTAGATTCTGGTCACAATTTCGCTAGCAGTTTCGCTAGACAGTTTCGCTGGGTGCACGGGCAGCACTTTCGCTCGGCAATACCCGATGACACAGTTTCGCTAGGCTAGTTTCGCTCGAAACTGTTGGCACAGTTTCGCTAGCCTAGTTTCGCCCGAAACTGGTTTGAACTTTCGTTCAGGGAATTTCGCTCAGTAGTTTCGCTCGGACAGGTCTGGTTGGCTTACCCGGCGACACTACAGTTTCGCTACACAGTGTCGCTGGGTGAAAATATACATAGTTTCGCTACCTAATTTCGCCTGATGAAGGCACAGTTTCGCTAGTCGCTAAAAAAACCCGTAAATTTGACTAAAAATCTTTCTAACAGCTTCTGTACCTCATGCAATTTGATATCTAGCATACCTAAACGTTTACCAACATCATGGGAGCAATTTTAACACCTTAAACATGGATTCTAGTCATTAAATCACCAAGAACACATTTTCACATAAAGGAACCTAATTAGCATGGATCTTCATATTAACATGGCAAGTTACAGAATTTATGTTATGTCTAGCATCCTTAAGCATCTTAACAGGGGCATACATCATTGCATGTGAATTTGGTCATCTAATTAAGTAAAGCACAAAGAGGAATGTAGAAGAAGTGGTCTTGGGGACTCACGGTTGATCTCCAAGCTAAAATGGATGGTGATTTGGGGCTGGTCTCCTTGGTTCGAGCTGATTCCTTGCTGGTCAGAAATCTTGAGAGGGAGAGAGTGCAGAAGTGTGTGTGTTGAGAGGTGCAAGTAAAAATGAGAAGTTTGGCTTGGGGTTTCTATATATCTGGTGCTAGTTTCGCTGGCAGTGTCGCTGGCTGTTTCGCTGGCAGTTTCGCTAGCCACGCGAAACTGGTCATGCATTAGCTACCGGGCGAAACTGTAATTTCGCTAGGTAGTTTCGCTGGCCACCAACAAAGGGGTCAATTTTTACATTCTAAGTAAGATAAACACGATTTCTCGATAAATCACATAATTTGCACAATTAATTAAATAAGCATGTTGCATGGCTTCACACAGTAGTAATAAGTAACAAATCATATAACACATATGGGCGGGTTCGGTGATCAACTAAAGGTCGTGGACGTATCCGGTCTAGTTAAGTATTAGTTACTACTTGTAATGTGACTAACGGAGATTGCCTAACGGAACTAATGGAATTAACGGAACAACTTAACGGAGTTAACTTAGGAGGTCACAGTTGTCACAGAATGTCACTCAGCGAGACGTTCCAAGTTGCTGCCATGATCGAGAAATTGCCACCAAGCTGGGTTGATTTCAAGAACTATCTCAAACACAAGAGAAAGGAAATGACCGTTGAAGATCTTGTGGTTTGTCTTCGTATTGAAGAAGACAACAAACTTGCTCAAAAGAAGAGTGATGTCCCCGAGCAAGCGAAGGCCAATATTGTTGAATATGGCCAATCCTCCAAAGGTAACAAAATTAGAGGACGGGCTGAGAAGAAGAACAAGGGGAAAGGGTTTAATCTTAAACCCAAAGGTGGGGTTGGAAAGAAGAAATTTGATGGCAAATGTTACAACTGTGACAAGCTAGGTCATCGGGCAAATGAATGTAGACAACCCAAGAAAGATGTCTCTCGTCAAGCCAATATGGTTGATGATTATGAGAATCTTGTTGCCATGATTTCTGACCTCACAATGATGATCTCTGAGGTGAACTTGGTTGGTTCGAATACCAAGGAATGGTGGGTTGACACCGGTGCCACCCGCCATGTTTGTGCTGACAAGAACTTGTTCAACACCTTCAAGGAGGTTACTAATGGAGAAAAGCTCTTCATGGGAAACTCTGCCACTGCTGAAGTCAAAGGTGAAGGAAATGTGATCCTGAAAATGACATCGGGAAAGGAGCTTACCTTGACTAATGTGTTGTATGTTCCTGAGATTCGAAAGAATCTTGTGTCTGGGTGGCTGTTGAATAAGTTTGGTTTCAAAATGGTGTTTGAGTCGGATAAGGTCGTGTTGACCAAGAATAGTGTGTATGTTGGAAAGGGTTATGCCTTTAATGGTATGTTCAAACTGAATGTAATGGTTGTTAACAACGCTATGAATAAGACTGGTACCAGTTCTGCTTATTTGCTTGAGTCTTCTAATGTGTGGCATGGTAGACTTGGTCATGTTAACTTTAATTCCATTCGTCGTTTGATTAAATTGAATTGCATACCAACTTTTGATATTGACTCAAACTATAAATGTGAAACGTGTGTTGAAGCAAAATTAACTAGATCATCATTCAAACCGGTTGAACGAAACACTGAACCTCTGGGTATGATCCACACAGATGTGTGTGATTTGAAATCTATTCCAACTAGAAATGGATTTAAATACTTCATCACGTTTATCGATGATTGCACGAAGTATTGTTATGTCTACTTGCTCAAAAGTAAAGACGAGGCAATTGAAGCTTTCATTGCTTATAAAACTGAAGTTGAGAATCAACTTGAAAGGAAGATCAAGGTTGTACGAAGTGATAGAGGTGGTGAGTATGTCTCACCATTTGCTGAATTATGTTTGCAAAATGGAATTAGACATGAGTTCACTGCACCATATTCACCCCAATCAAATGGGATTGCTGAACGGAAAAATCGAACCTTGAAAGAAATGGTGAGTGCCATGTTGGTGAGTTCTGGTGTAAACCAAAACTTGTGGGGGGATGCGATCCTTTCGGCAAACTATCTTTTGAATAGGATACCCCATAAGAAAAGAGATGAAACCCCATACGAGCTATGGTGGAAAAGAAAACCGTCCTATGAATACCTCAAAGTGTGGGGGTGCCTAGCTAAGGTGGTTGCCCCACTACCTAAGGCTCAAAAGATAGGACCCAAAACTGTTGACTGTATATTTATTGGATATCCAGATCACAGTAGCGCGTATCGCTTCCTTGTGCATGAATCCAAGATTCCCGATATTCGCAAAGGAACGATAATGGAATCAAAGAATGCCTCATTCTTTGAAAATATATTTCCATGCATTACAAAAGAATATGGAAATACGTTTGGGGCTGATGATGAACGTATTCATGATGAGCTAGTTCCGGAAGAACTAGAACGTGTTCCGGAAGAACTAGAATGTGTTCCGGAAGAACTAGAACGTGTTCCGGAAGAACCAGAACGTGTTCCGGAGGAACAAGAGCAATCTGAGGAAGAAGATGTTGAGCTTAGGCGAAGCAAGAGGGCTAGAACTGAAAAGTCTTTTGGTCCTGATTTCTACACGTACATGGTAGAAAGTGAACCCAAAACATACCATGAAGCGGTAACTTCCTCAGAATGACCTTAATGGAGGGAGGCCATCAAAAGTGAAATAGATTCTATTTTACAAAACCATACATGGGAACTAGTGGATCTTCCTCCGGGATGCAAACCACTAGGTCATCGTTGGATCTTCAAGAGGAAGATGAAGCCTGATGGCTCCATAGACAAGTACAAGGCAAGACTGGTGGTAAAAGGATATAAACAAAAGGAAGGTCTAGATTACTTTGACACATATTCACCAGTAACTCGAATAACCTCCATAAGGTTGGTACTTGCCATTGCAGCCATTAGAAATTTGGAAGTTCACCAAATGGATGTGAAAACCGCTTTCTTAAATGGAAATCTAGAGGAAGAGATTTACATGGAACAACCAGAGGGCTTTAGAGCCTCTGGACAAGAAAAGAAAGTGTGTAAACTGGTCAAATCCTTGTATGGACTAAAGCAAGCACCAAAACAATGGCATGAAAAGTTTGATCATGCCATGCGTGATTCTGGTTTCAAGATCAATGAATGTGATAAGTGTGTGTATGTGAAAGACACACCAGGTGGTTATGTCATCTTGTGTCTATACGTTGATGACATGCTCATTGCTGGAAGTAATGACAAAATGATAAAATCAACAAAGAACATCTTGAAAGCAAGATTTGATATGAAAGACATGGGTTTAGCAGATGTGATTTTGGGAGTTAAAATCACACGAACCCAAAGTGGACTTGCTTTAGGACAAACCCACTATGTGGATAAAATTCTTGAAAAGTTCAATGAAAATGACTCTAATGTAGCTAGAACTCCCATTGACACAAGTCAACATCTAGCTAAGAACAGAGGACAACCTGTTAACCAATTAGAGTATTCGAGAATTATTGGCAGTTTGATGTATTTGATGAGTTGTACCAGACCAGACTTAGCATATGCTGTAAGCAAGCTAAGTAGGTACACGAGTAATCCAAGTTCAACTCATTGGAGATGTGTGACTAGGTTACTTAGGTACCTAAGGTACACAAGGGATTACGCGCTGCACTTCACCAGATATCCTGCAGTGATTGAAGGACACTGTGATGCAAACTGGATATCGGGTACGAAGGATTCCAGAGCAACGAGTGGATATGTATTCACACTTGGAGGTGCAGCCATATCGTGGAAATCTTCGAAACAAACGGTTATTGCTAGATCCACGATGGAAGCAGAATTCATCGCTTTAGATAAAGCTGGTGAAGAGGGAGAATGGCTACGTCAGTTTATGGAAGATATACCAAGATGGCCTAAGCCGGTAACGGCCATATGTATACATTGTGATAGCCAATCGGCAATTGGCAGAGCTCATAGCAAAATGTATAATGGTAAAAACATACATATAAGACGTAGACATAATACGATACGACAACTAATCTCTACTGGAATTATCACTGTTGACTATGTGAAGTCAAAGGATAATATTGCGGATCCGCTGACAAAAGGCCTAAGTAGAGAGGTAGTTCAGAAGTCGTCCATGGGAATGGGACTGAAGCCCTTGAAAGATTAAAGTTCATATGAAGGAAAACCTAACTCAGTTGACTGGAGATCCCAAGATCTGAGTTCAATAGGACAACCTAATTGTATGAACTAGTGAGGTCACTGTGGGGGGAAGAATTGATAACTCCACGCACTTTAAGAAGGGGATGCATAATTGGAATCGATACATCTCCTAGTCCATTCCTAAAAGTGACAAGTACGAGGTTAAGCCTATGGCTTTTAATGATTCAGCTGAGGCAGCCACACGTGGTGAATCACCTATGTGAGAGAGAAGTGGGGGTCGCTTCGAAGGGTATTAGAGGGGGCACAATACCTAAGAGCTCTCGCAGAACCAGGCTAATGTTCATGACCATAAAGAACATAACTATGAGGACTTGATATTGTCAAGGAGAGTCTTGTGTGAAGCACATTGTCGCCTACACACACGGCAGACGAGTTCAAAGGCATCACCGCCTACTCAGAGCCAGTAGACTAAGTGTGTTTCATGAGCGAAGGTTCAAAGGGTAACACCTACCTATCGTATGCAAGATTCAACTGTTGAAATTCGATCGGGATTAAGTTACTTCTGAGATCAACCTCCATTCATGTGGGGGATTGTTGGAAAATGTGTGTGAATGAGATGTTTATCTCAAAAGAATTTTTGTTCAAGTTTGGAAAAATATGAGCTATCCCACATTGGTGTGGGAACAAAAGGGTAATTGGTTTATAAGGATAAACCTCAAAGGCTTTGACATCACTTGTGTCATGTTTTACTCTAGCTCATACCCTTGCGCAGGGGGGGGGGGTGCGAAAAATGGCAATTCGGGTTGAAATTCTGAACTCGTGCCCGCGCGACCTGCGGACACGAATGCAGCTCCGAAACGGGGGTCAAGAAGTGACCAGTTTTTGCTAATTTTCGAGAGCTTTCTTTTTAGCAGATTCTAGAACGAATTTTGGTTCATTGAACCAACCCTTTGCATTCCAAACTGACCATTCATTACAATGGTTAATGAGCTTAATTACCATGGATTAATGTGACATTATGTGACATTAATCTAGTGTTTTGTTTTCGTATATAAACACGTGAATTGGCTCATAGGAGATACACACAAAAACCACATCCGTTCTTCTCTGCTGCTACGATCTCGTGCTGCTGCTGTTTCATTCCGACCGTATTTCAGGCAAGTTTCTCGTCCGGCTGTACACACAGTTTGAACCGGTGTACCCTGGGAACAGACGTCGAATCTGTTTAAGGGAATTGTGTCAAACACAAGCCCGGTTCCTTCTCGTTTTCTTTTTCTGTGTTTCTTATGTTTTGCAGGAACTATCTTGTTGCTGTTCGTGATTGTATTTCAGTGGCGATTACGTTTGATTGTTTCTATACGTTGTATCTTTGTTTATTGCTTATATTCTGAATTGTAATTACGAGAACGATTATTCAGAATCGTTATTAAATTTCCAACAAAATCATCATAATGAGTCTAGGTGGCTCTAAAAGTTTAGCCTAGAAACATAATCCAGTCAAGAACACAGATAAAAACTGAATCTTTAACAGAAATCATGACTAGATGTAGCAATTAATCACAAGACAAAAGTTCAGACGAAAACCCGACACGTAACCGAAGTCGAATGCTTGGTCTTCAGCCTTTCCCCTTGAATTGTGACCTTCGTTGGCTCTGAAAGTCGTCTAAGATCGCCCCTCTGTCGTCTGGAAGTCGTAGAATGACGAATTGAAACCCTAACTTCGAATTTATATCATTTAAGCAATGTTTCCGGAATTTGAGGCTCCTAGCGTATCGCTTACCAACCTGTTTCTCCCAGGCGATACGCCTAGGACTTGCTACGCGACAATTTAGTCGGTCAAACCGACTTAAGCCTCCTGTTGACTACCTGGTTCCAAGCGTATCGCTTACCAAGCCTCTCTCTACAGGCGATACGCCTGGAACCCTTCTTCAGCACTTCTTTATTTTCTTTCTTTTTTGAATCCCAAATTTCTCACGTGGTCTCGGGACTTCATCAAACTCCTGCACAAACTTGTAAAACCATAAATAAAAGACTCAAAGACTAAACTCAACTAAAAACAATTAAAACAAACACAAACTGACTCAATTTAACTCAAATAGACACGTAAAAGACCTCGAAAATGAGATGTGTTTGCAATACATCACCTACACATTAAAAACTTGTGTTTATTATATAGTATATATATATATATATATATATATATATATATATATATATATATATACAGGAGAAGGATAAAATGAAAACCTCTCCGAGTTGGAAAAACCGTGAAAACTAAGCTAAAAAATTCATTTTTTGTTCCGATTTTTTTTTATGGTGACTCTCTAACTTAAAAAAACACCCTCTATGAAAAAAATTAAAAAAACGCCGACTACATTTTTTTTAAAAATATTTAAGAACCGATTTGTTTTGCAAAAAGAAGTTAACCGGCTAAAAAAGACGTTCAAAATTTGTTATTTTTTTAGATGTGTTTTTTTATAGATTCTACATTCATTTTTGATGGTTTTGGTGAAAAAAAAATAAAAAAGCGCCTAGAGATTTTTTAAAAAAAAATTATTTACAGATTTTATTACATATGTAACAAGGCATTTTACATATGTAACAGACAAATGTTACATATGTAACATGACGTAACGTCAGATTTCGAATTTTTTTTTAAAAAAAAACTACTAGGCGTTTTTTTGATTTTTTTTCACCATAGAGCTTGTATTAATGCATATAATCACTATAAAAATTTTAAAGAAAAAAAAATCGTTTTGTGGTAGTTTCCACGGTTTTTCCAACTCAAAGTGGTTTTCATTATATCCATCCCCTATATATATATATATATATATATATATATATATATATATATATATATATATATATAGGGAGAGTGATCATTTGAGAACCATTTTGATTTGAGAACTAAAAAGAACTAATTTGAGCCACAAGTTTATTTACATGTATCCCCCCTCCCATGAATTATAGTGGTCCCCCTTGAAATTTGTGGTTGAGATTTAGTTCTCAAAAGTTCTCAAAACAAAAAGTTCTCATTTGAACCTAACCCTATATATATATATATAGGGTGAGGTTCATTGTAGACACTTTCACATGTGAAATAGCTCTTTTTCACATGTGAAATTTTCTGAATAATGAGAAAAAAGGAAAAAAGGAAAAAGGAAATTAATCACAACCATTAGATCAAGAGATCTAATGGTGAAATAAGGTGTCTACACGTCTACACTTATGAGGGTGTCTACAATGAACTTTTCACTATATATAAATAAATATATATATATATATATATATATATATATATATATATATATAGGTAGATGATATACATATATAGGGAGAGTGATCGGATTTGAGAACTAAAAAGAACTAATCTTAGCCACTAGTTTATATATATGGAAACACCCCCCCCCCCCCATTAATTTGAATGCTCCCCCCTTGAAAATTAGTGGCCCAAATTGGTTCTCAAAAGTTCTCAAAAGAAAAAGTTCTCATTTGAACCTAACCCATATATATATATATATATATATATATATATATATATAGAGTCGAGTTATCCTACATCCAGCAAAAACACTACATCCATTGCGGATTGATCTGGGGCGTCCATCAAGATCATCCAACAGCCAGGATCTATGGTGTTTTCCGCCTATGGCGTTTTCGGGGGAGAAAAAAACACCATAGGCGGAAAACACCATAGATCCTGGCTGTTGGATGATCTTGATGGACGCCCCAGATCAATCCGCAATGGATGTAGCGTTTTTGCTGGATGTACTTTACCCTAAACCTATATATATATATATATATATATATATATATATATATATATATATATATAGGGAGAGGATCATTTGAGAACTAATTGGTTGAGAGAACTTTTAAGAACCATTTTAAGCCACTAGTTATATTTACATATATCCCCTCCCATGAATTGTAGTGGTCCCCAACTGAAATTAGTAATGGAGATTTAGTTCTCAAAAGTTCTTAAAACAAAAAATTCTTATATGTTTATTCATAATAGATTTTCATACTCGTTCTTACATCCTCTCTACTTATTAAACATTTGATAACTATTATCAGAATACTTCAATCTGAGATTAAATTTTATACATTATTAGATTAATCAGTTTTTATATATTCATGTACTTACATAATTATTTAATTTTATTCCATTGCTATTTTATGACACGTGTTAGATTGTGATGAGTTTATTTATTTGTGTAGCTACATACAGTTTGAATAATAACTGGCCTACCTATATATATATCCCCATCATCTTAACCTATAATTCACCCAATTTCATTATTATAGCTTACGTCAAAATGGCAAAAGTTTTATTTGTCTTCTCTCCAATATTCCTTCTGCTAGTTTTCCTTGTTGCTATGTCAGGTGCTTAATCAAACATATATATCTAGTTTCCATTTCAGTTTTCTGATTGTTATTTAATTATAAGCACTTCAGCACTTGTATCTTCACATATGTAGATTTTTAAATTATTAAAAGAAAAGGTTAATTGGATCATAATAATTCAAACTATAACTTATTGGTTTGTAATAATTTTTACTGTTAATTTAATCAATTTTATTTTTGTTATAAAGGGTAACCTCACTTACTCTAGGGATTTAAAATTGATTTTCACTTGTTTTTTGTTTCATTATGCTCCCTATTTTATATAGAATCATCATGATGAGCTGAAAATCAAATGTAAATGTATCATGAATATGTTAGTGTGATTGCTCTTTAAAACAAAAATAAAAGGTTGAAATATTATTAGCTAAACTGAAGGTATGAATTATTATCGATCAAAAGCTTATAGTTTTGTGTTATTAAGATTCAATTTGCTTTTAAAAAGATAACGACAATTACATATAAAGCTAGCAAATGATTTCATCACCAAAGATGAGGGCTTGTTAATAATTTAGTTGTACCTTTAAATCATTGTTCAAACGTACTCGTTAGTTATTTAACAGAAATCGCAAGGGTGAAGGGGCAGTTATGTGAAAGGGAGAGCCAAACATATTCGGGACTCATCTGTCACAGGCACTGGTGCGACAGAAAGTGCATATCATGGGAGAAAGCTGTCCATGGAGCTTGTCACCTCCGTGATTGGAAGGTCGCTTGCTATTGTTATTTTGAAACATGTGCCAACAAGCCGCCGTTGCCTCCCCCTCCCAGTAGTTCTGGTGGCGGCAGTGGCGGTGCTGGCACCGGGGGTGCTGGAAATGGCACCGGGGGAGCCGGAGGTGGCTGGTTTGGATCCGGAGCTCCTGATAAGAAAGGTGATGGTAAGAAAGGTGATGCTTGTGGCAAAGAAGGCAAATTGGGTTAACTTTTCTCAACTCATGACCAAATTAATTATAGAAAAAAGTAATTATTTTATACATGATTGTATATGGTTAAGTTTTCATTACTTTTCCTATGTAAACTATATTTGTAATCCTTAATTATTCAATATGACATACAATTACTTTTGAGTGGATTGTTAATTAATTAGCTAGAAAGTAATTAAGTGAAACAAACACAATAAAATGTTTTGTTAGTGACTTTTTACCACAAAAGAAAAATAGATCTTGTATGATCTAGGGTTGGACTAACAAAAACTAATTAACAAAGATCATTAGTATTATCAAGACAAGCGAAAATAATCTTTGTAAACTCTCAAGCAAGTATAATATTGATCAAAGAGTAAAAAATCTCATATGAATAGATAGATCGAATAACTTTCAAGCTCTATAATTGTATTGATTGTAAATGTGGCAACGTGTAACCTAACAAAAGATAACTACAACACAATTTATAGAGCTACTCAAATCAATGACAACCATTAATTCCGCTTAGATGATCTAAGTCATCTACTACTAAGCTGAGTGACAATGTCCATCTCTTCCAAGTCATTATTGCTTATATGCTCCAAATATTTAAACCTAAACCTATCTTGGTTGGAATCAGTAACATAAGCAGACTACATTAGGCAGGAACAACTGCTTCATATTGTGGTGAGGAATAAGGACTATATGTTTCATTATTAGTTGTGAATAGAGTAGTAGAGCTTCCAAAGCTCTTCTCACCGTTGCTTCCTAACTTTGCATTGATTTTCGTCTCATATACACTTAAGATACCATGCAACTCACACAACTAAAGAGTCTTTGATGTGTTAGTGGGTTGTAGCGTATTATTATTCCTAATTCCCTGTTTTTATGATTTAGATTTAACTGGAAACACATCACTTTGTATAGTTTCATTTATTTCAGGTTTGAACGTTAACATGACGAAATCGGTCGGATTGAAGAGATAAAAGATTAGAAGAATTCTGGATTCAAGGTCAGATCGTGTCGCGAGGGTTGAGCCTTGCTCCTCGCGTCACGACGCGTGTTGAAGAATAAGCCCCCGACTATTTTGGCGAGACCGTGTCGCGTTGATTTGAAGAAGTGCCTGTCGCGACACGCGACGGGTGTAATGTCGGCCAAAAATTTGGGTTTGGCTATTTAAGCCAATGTGATGCCATTCATTCGTATCTCTGCTCTATTGGACGATTTTGTTTCCTGTGACTGAGTAAACAGTCATAATATCTGGCAATGATCACGAAACTTCATGATTATATATCATTGTTCATAAAAAGTCCAGCCTTCTAAAGCTCATCAGCAATTTGCACAAATCTGAGGCACAGTGTATAGATAGACTCCTTTTGATGTGGTTGAAATTCTCATACATTTGTTTCAACACATCCTTCTTGTGAAACTTCATGATTATATATCATTGTTCATAAAAAGTCCAGCCTTCTAAAGCTCATCAGCAATTTGCACAAATCTGAGGCACAGTGTATAGATAGACTCCTTTTGATGTGGTTGAAATTCTCATACATTTGTTTCAACACATCCTTCTTGTTCTCTTTTACTTCATCAATTCCCTCATACATCTCATTTAGTGTCTTCCACATATCTCTTGTATTCTAACACTTCTTAAAGGTAAAGATCAGTGGTTTGGTTTATCTAGATTACTCAATGAACATGAACACCAAATAAATAATGGTATCACATAATTTAGGGAATCTCCAAATAATAGGAGAATTAATAATGAATGACATTTAAACAAGAACAAATGGAATGAATTTCAAGAAGACTTTCAAATCAAACATACATTCTGTGGACGAACGTTACCATGGCCAGGGTTAAAGGATTTTTAAATTAATACGATTTGGGATTGTTGGATAAAATTGTTCCGGTATACACATGCAGAAGCAACACACAGAATCAACGAACAAGATTACATAAAATACAGAACACGAGAACACACAAGGATTTATGTGGTTCGGTTGATGTGACATACGTCCATAGACTACAACCAGGATTCTTTTATTGCTTAATGCCTCACACCTCTCGTAATATAGGACGAGAAGTATAAGCAATATATAAATACTAAAACAATAGGGTTGACAACTTAATCCCCAAGAAAACTAGTAATGCGCTATAACTAAGTAAAACGGGTTAATTTTTTAATTTAATTAATCTATCACATAAAATCTTTTAAAACCGGATCATGCCCAAAACCAATTGATATTTCATAAACCCAACAATCTCCCACTTGGAGGCTAGATCATCTTCAACTGTTGTTCACTATAAACGCTTGTACGCCTAGTAATCCTCATCAACTATTCTGACTGCAACGACTTTCTCATCAGTCAAATGAAAGGCTCCTTGAAGCTCCCCCGAGCTCCAACACATCACTCATGGCAATATATACCCAACATATCACTCATAGCGAAATATGCCCCTGACCCATTCTCCATCCCTATCGTATCCCAATGACATGAACTTTCAGATCTCAGAACACCGAGAGAATAAACACTCTCCGAATAAAGTAGATAATCCTCTAGAGAGACTTTTACGGCTGGAGTGCCGGTTCTCATAATTTGTTGTCTAGTAACTCTGGGTGAAGTTGTAAGTGGCTAACTACCAGTGCTTCCATAGCTATGAAAACCCCTGAAAAGTTTTCCTGAACCTTTCCTAGCACGTTCATCCTGAATCTGACATGTGGCTCTGGGTTTGTCATCTGCAAAACAAACCTTCTACTATACACGGGACTCTGTGGACACTACGTCAAAATTCACCTTTGGCCACGGAAAAAAACCGTGACCAAAGGTCTTTGGCCATGTTTTTTTTTTCATTTCAATCGACACCAAAGGTCCCGTCACCGTATGTATCATACGGCCACGTTAGAATATCAGTGGCTGAAGCCACCTAGAAGCGTGGTTAAAGGGTACCAATATTTATTGTTGTAATCAAACAATTCTTTCGGAAAGCGTGGCCAAAGGGTCCCAACGGCCACATGTGTTTGTTTAACGTGGCCTTTGGTATTATATTGTCACATATATTTGCGTTTTAGCCACATACATTATAAAAATACGTGGCCAAAAGGTTGCTGAAATCATACATTTTGTCCCAATACGCGTGGCCAAATGGTGGCAACGGCCACGTTAAAATATAAAAAGCGTGGCATTTGTTATTATATGGTCATGTATATTTATGGTTTAGCCACATATTTTAAAAAAACGTGGCCAAATGGGTTGATGAAATTATAATTTTTGTCCCAATACGTGTGGCCAAAGGGTGCCAACTTCACCTGGATCTTAGGACAAACCACAAACTCTTTGGACAAAATTTCTCTATGTATATTCACAAGTCTGTACATCACAGCTACCCTTATGTCCTCTAGCATGTCTATTAGATATTTATTCCTTGATTGGACAATATACCCATTGAAAGTGTTTGCCATGTTGTTCATAATCACATCAGATTTAGTCCAACTGTCCAAGTGTTTAAGAAGCATCTTGAGAAGCACTGTGGATTCTGTTTCATGAAAGCCTCATAACCATCATTTGATAGCTTCTTCATTTCTTCAATTGCCAAATTAAAGTCAGCCTCATTGTATGCCCTAACAGCTTGCCAAAATATTGCCTTCAAGTCAGCACCCTGCCAAAATAATTACCAAATTAAAGTCAGCACGCTGCCAAAATAATTGCCAAATTAAAGTCAATACCTTGTAAGTCTTATGCCAATTAGCATATATGTGTCTTGCATAGTTCCTATGTTCAGAATTTGGCCAAATAGAGCATACTGCATTCATTAGACCCTGTCAAAAAAGAGAACAATATATCATTACAATGCATTCATCAAAAAATTATAATAAACATCTAAAAGTTGAGGTAGTTTGTACCTTTTGCTGATCTGAAATAAGAGTCCAACCATCACCACCATCACACACATCCAAGCAGTTCCTTAGTTGCACCATAAACCACTCCCAGCTATCATTATTCTCCCCTTCTACAACAGCCCATGCTAGTGGGAACATCTGATCATTGGCATCCCTTCCAACTGCTGCCAATAACATTCCCCCCAAGAATGTCTTCAAGAAACAGCCATCTAAGCATAAAATCTTTCTACAACCACCAAGGAACCCTCTCCTCAACCCATCAAAGCAAATAAACAGCCTAAAAAATGTATTTGGATCATTGGGATTTGCTGGAGGGGCAGTTATCAGATTAAAGATTAAGGTTGGGTTTGCCCTTCTTAAAGCTGCTAAGTATGACCCTAACTTACCATAGTGTTCTTTCATTGAACCATGTAACATCCTATGGGCATAAGACTTGGACTTATAAGCTAACCACTTACCAATAATCACCTTATACTTCTCTCTCACAGCAAGAATGATTTCCTTTGCTGGCCAATTTGGCCTAGCTTTAAACATTGGTAGAAATTCAGTTGCTATGAACCTAGCAGTTAACTGTCTATTTTTAGACATACTTCTTTGACAGTTGTGTTTGTTCTTCACAGTTTTCACCATATAACACTCAAGACCCTTATGAAATGAACAATACAAGCTAAATGGACACCCATCTACACAACTGACTCTTATCCTGCCACATCTGTTTTTATTGCTATCAGAAATCACCAAACTCCTTCTAGTGGACACTGCATACCTCCTAATAGCATCTTTAAAGGCTTCTCTAGTTGGAAATCTAATCCCTACTAACCAATTAAAGGACTTCCATTCTGTTTCTTCATCTATAACAGGAACTTGAAGTTTATACTTATTACCTCTAATGTTGTCATCTTCACTATCTCTAGGAGTGTTGACATCCCCATCTAAGTCCTCATAACTGCTATATGCTTCTTCTACTTCAACTGTTTCCTGAACATCACCATACTCAACAACTTCATTCTCATCTTATGGCTTCATACATGAATCAAGTAGCTTCTTCTTTGACTCAGCATCCTCTTTATGCACCTGTTGCCTTGCTACTTGTGAATCTTTCCATTCATCATCATGATCTGAATTGGCACTAATCACATCATCAGACCAAACACTTGAAGATTCAGATCCTCCATCTTCACTATCTGAATAGTCTAAATCATCTGAGTTCTCAGATTCAGATCCAGGTATTTTATCAGCCTCAGATCTAGTAATTACCTCAACTGGTAGTCTCCTTGCTTGAGATTTGGTCCTACCTTTGGTAACCGGTTGTGAAGTACCAGCAGCAGGTGAAGTACCAGCAGCAGGTGACTGTGCTTCAACAACCGGGCTACTGGGCTGGGCTTCAATAACCGGGTCAGTGGGCTGACCTGTGTTTACTTGGGTACGAGGAGGGCGTAAAATTGGTCCATTTTGTATAAATACTTCAATCATATCTTGCTTCCTAGCCACTTGCATAAGATCAGAGTCACCAAACAACCTTTTCCAAATATTGTTCTCGGATGAAAAGAAATAAATGTGAAAATCTTTGGTGTTGTAAGAACCGGTTTCAATGACATAATCAACAAGTTCAAAGTATGAATCCTTATCAACTTCAATTTTTACTTCAATTGTTTCACCTCCAACATACCTTAGAATTGGAGAAACTGGATAATTGGAGAAACTGGATAATTAATAATCATGGAATGTACCTCCATGATTAATCTTGAAGGTGACGAACCCGTCCATCTCTAAAACCTCGACAACCGACAGTGGGGGAGCTTATCGTATCTTCAATCGCCAGGAAGGAAGTTAGGGTTTTTTTTAATCAACCTCGTATATGAGAGAATTAGGGATAAAGGGTCCGGATTTAAAAAAAATCAACATGTACAGTCCACGTCATAAAAAAATTAACCCCGTTAAAGATCTGTTAGTCGGGTACGGTTATTAGAAAATAATAAGAAAGTTGGAACGGGTGAGGGGAATTTCCTGAGTTGGGATTATTTTTGGCCAATTTATGATAGTTGGGATTAATAAATTCCAATAACCCTTTTATGAAAACAAATTGTCATTAATTAAACGGAATAACTTGAATTACCGTTTTCTGGACTGATTGGTCTCTCAAATCACATGGAACTTCTGAAGAATCGCTAGCGCTGTCTGTTAAAGCTATTCGTTATTGAAGCTCTATGGAAGATGAGAATGATATGGATGAGAAAGAAGACCTAGTTATTCGCTGGAGGCGTTTAACTGGAAATTTTCTGATAAAGTGAGAGGAAAAAGTATCTAATGAATCAATAATATAGTAAATTTAGTTCAAAAATTTGAGTAAAATTTGAACTAATGGTGGGAAATTCGAATTTTTTGGTGAATTTTTAATTAAAAGGGGGGAATTGTTCAAACTGATAATAAAACCCAAAATTAATTTGAACCTAAAATTAAACATAAACATAATTAATTAATTTATTAATTAATTAAATGTCTCCACATGGCTCTTCCGACGGGTTCTTCTTCAAGATGAACTTCATCATCCAGTTCGTAAAAGTCTTCAAGTGCCTCTTCTTGTGGGTTTTCGGGCAAGTAATAATCGAACGACCAATTCCAGAAGGCTTCCTCCTCCCTGAGCTTGAGCAGGAGCTTCATCCTCTTTAGGTGTTGAAATAATGTGATTGTGAAATTGTACAAGTACATCAATTACGGTTGACATAACTGTGATCTTTTAAGCAGATCTGGATGATGATCGGAGTTAAAAGCCCTAATAACAAAAATTATGTTTTAATATTAATTTTATTATTTTCTTTTAGATATAATAAATAAGATTTTACTAACATGTGCTTTGTGACCGGGATAATGGAACTACAAGAAACAGTGACATTACTAAAACACAACTCAAAAATGAAAATGATAAATTACTATGCAATTCATAACAAAAATACGACAAGACCGTCATGTTGTGAATTTCTCATGTATAATAATTTTGTTTCAAAAAATATTAAACGACAGCCAATTAGGAAGGTGAGGAGCAATTAGGAGCAACTAGGACCAACTAGACTCAATGAGGACTAAATACTGACAATTAGCGTCATTTAGGATATTTTAGTGAAGAACAGTTATGGTCAATTAATATGGTCAATGAATACGAATTAGGACCAATTCAATGAGAAGGCCGGTTATGCTTATAGGACCGATAAGGACGGAGCATGAAGGAACATGACTAATGAGGATCGATGATCATCAAGTATGACCAATTAGTACTAATTGAGGCTAATTAGTTTAAATGGGGACCAATGATACCCATAAGGGTAAACCAGGGTTAATGATGGTCGATTAAGACTAATTAGGTTCAATTAGGGTCAATGAGGACCCATTAGGACCAATGATGGTCGAATATGCTCAACTAGGACCAACAAGGATGAATTATGACCTATTAAGGCCAGTTAGGACCGATGAGGGCCAATTAGACAGAATAAGTACCAATATGGCTCAATTCGGATTAATGAGGAGCAATTTGGCACAATTTGGACCGATAGGGACCAATTAGCTCAGTTAGCCTCAATAAGGACCAACTAGACTCATCGAGGACCACTTACTTTGAAGTACAACAAATTTGAGTCAATTAGGCCTAATTGACCCCAATTGATTGTAATTGGTCCTAAATGAGCCTAATTGGTCGTAATTAACTGTAAATGATCTTCATTGAACCTAACTGAGCCTAATAGACTATAATTGACCTTCATTGGCCCTAATTCATCCTAAGTGAGTGTTCACTGGTCCTCATTTGTCAGAAAATGACCATGATTGACCTTAATTCGGTCTATTGGTCCTCGATTATTGTGCGTAATTGGCCCTCAATCAGCCTAATAGACCCTAATTTCCCCTAATTGGTCCTATTTGGTCCTCATAAGGCGTCATTGAGAAAAATCGACCCTCGTTAGTTATAACTGGTCTTGTTCATTGACCCTAATTGATCCTCATTGACCCAAATTGTCCCCACTTTACCCTAATTGGGCCTCGTGGCTTCGTTGGTCCTAATTGGTCCTGCTTTATCTTCATTGGTCCTCATCGGTCCTAATCGACCCTAATCGATGTGGATTAAATTAAAATTAATTAATAATATTATTCTAAACCAAATTAAATTATCAAAAATTTCCCCCATCCCAATTTCAACTAAATGGGCAAACTCCAATAACTTCCTCTGTTTCAATTCCTAGGGTTCATTATGATCCAGAAGAACCGCCGTTAGTATAAAATTGCATTTTCGTAAATCAGTTACCCTCTATTTCTCTTCAGGTTTCCAATTGGCGATTTAAACCTAAAACTTATTATCTAATTTCTCACAAATGGCACCCAAATTCAATGGAAATGCTGCATCAAAGCCTACTCAACTGTTCTTCACCGAACAAAATGTTGTAGCGTACTTCGAGAAGTCTTATAAGTCAAAGCTATTTGATGAAATGGACGATTTCCCAAGAAATCCAACACTCAATTTGCTATAACTGTGAATCCTGTAATATGCAAGCAGAAAATTGCTGAATTTTGGGACTCAGCCAAAAAATCTGTTGATAGCAACAGGGCTGGTGAAATTCACTCTAGAGTCAGTGGGAATGAGATTAGTGTGACTGAAGAAATGATTCGGAAGCATCTGAAATTCAATGATACAGGAGGTGATCCTGATTACAAGTCTGAATTGTACTTGAAGACGTACAAAGCAATTGGGTATGGGGTGACTTAACTTATGGGACCATCAAAAAGGGACAACTACCCTACGTTTGGCGATATCTTGCTCATACCATTCTCCATTGCCTATCTCACAAGAAAACTGCGTGGGATGAACTTGCTGTATATCAATCATTCGCTTTTCATGGTTTGGTAAATGGGCTCAACTTTAACTTTTCAAAAATGATATTTGATGGAATGCAGGAGAATCTAAAACCTAAAAGGATCTTTTACATGTACACCAGATTCATCCAACATATTCTCAATTTAGAATTTCCAAAACTGCAAATCTCTTATCAACATCTTGAACTTAAATCTTTTACAAGTAAAATATTTTCTAACATGCAAGTGAACAAAACTGTTTTTCTTGGTAAAGACACATCACACCCTATGCCTAAGGCCAGGACTGCTCCTGGTGACAACATTGTTACACCAACAAGTGTTGAGCCCACACCAGATCGACCATCCTCTTCCACTGATATACAAATTCCCACCAAAAGGAAGATGATGCCCACATAAAAAACCATACCCACTCCATAATCACCCAAAAGGAAGAGGTTTCCTTCACCTAGACCCTCCACAGGACTACCTCAGAATGAGGCTGATAAATCACCTAGGCCATATGAAGTAGATTCCCCAACCCTTGTTGCAGGGAATATACTGCTGGACTTGGTTCAATCACCCAACCCACATTCTGCTGATAAGGTGACTTGCAATAGTGATGAAGCAAGTCAGGTGAAAATGGCTGACACTACTCATGATGTCCCACTAGACCCTAAGGATAGTGCCAACATCCTTAAGACCCAATCCACGGCAACTGTATCACTCAAGCAACCTATTCAGGAACCTTTGATTAACAACAGGAATCACATGTGCCAAGAAACCATGGGTGCTGAGCATGAACAAGGTCGGCTTGTTTGCTCTTCTTTTCTCAAAGATACTGGCAACACCAGTTGAGAGCAGCAAGACACATACTGAATTGACGGTTCGATGTACAAAACTTGAAAAATAATTGGCAGCTCTTCGTGCAATTATGAGAGCTCAAGGAGAAGAAACTGAATGGTTGAAGGCAAGACAATCTGTGAAAGCCACTGATAGGTAAGGTTGTCAACCATACGTTGAAATGAAATTCACATGTCAAAGTAGATTTAATTCAAAATAAGATCTTGTGCAGGGTGTCTTCATCAGATGTTGATGAAGTTGAACAAGTTGATCCGGTTGAACAACTTCATCCGGAGGAAGAAGGCCATGTTGATCCGGTTGAACTAGTTGATCCGGTTGAACAACTTCATCCGGAGGAAGAAGGCCATGTTGATCCGGTTAAACTAGTTGATCCGGTTGAACAACTTCATTCGAAGGAAGAATGCCATGTTGATCTGGTTGAACTAGTTGATCCGGTTGAACAACTTCATCCTGTGCAAGTGACTGCTGATAATCATATGATCACAAGTGTGATGAGTGATCTGCAAACCACAAATGTTGAGATAGCTCCTGAAGCTCTATCTTTCATGAGAAAAATGATGATTAGGAATACTCTTAACTGCACTTGGTTAAGGAGTGCTCCATTCTTTGCCCATCATTCCTGTTTTAAGCCTAGTGCTCCATCTCTGCCCATCATTCCTGTATTAAAGCCTAGTGCTCCATCTTTGCCCATCATTCCTGTTTTAAAGCCTTGTGCTCCATCCCCGCCCATCATTCCTGTTTTAAAGCCTAGTGCTCCCCCTGCTACTCCTGAAACGGAAAAGGTTCTTGAAGCTGATGTTGAAGAAGATGGAGTCAAAGACAAGGTGTTTGCAGCTGTTAAAGAGACAAAGCCTGTGGAGCCAAAAACTGAACCTCCTGACGAGAATGATTTTTCTGCTGAAGCAATCAGATTCAGGAAAGGAAAAATGGTGATGTCCCAGTACCAATCAGATTCTGACAAGGTGTTTGTAGCTGTTAAGAAGACAAAGGCTCCAACATTCATTTATGAGCAATAGGTATCTCTCCCAGAAGATGAGGTAAACATGATAAAACATGCACTTGCAGATGCTGAGAAAGCTGAACAACTAAAAATAGATGGAGACATGGGCTTGGCATTCAAACTAGAAGGAGACATGCTGCATTATTCAAATGATAAAGTAATAATGGGTCTGATAAATGAAATCAAGAGAAGGTCTACTGATGAGAAAACGACAACGATGGACTCTGAGAAGGAGACAAGAAAAAGAATAATGGCCATAGAATCTGACAAGGAGATCAAAGCTGAACAAGAAAAGATCAGATTGTCATCTAACCTTCACAATGCCAAACTCCAAAGGAAGTTCAGAGATATGATTATAGCCAGGGGATGGGCAACTCCTGAACCAGCAAATTTAAAAACTGCTAATCAGTTATGCGATATGATGTTCAGGGTTGTTCAAGAGGATGGTGAATTAAAACTGAAGGAAAAGATAGATGCTAATGAAAGGCAAAAGAAGATAAAAAGGGAAGAAGAGATACAAAAAATCCTAGAAAACCCTATGACAAAGGAAGAAGAACTCAGGCTTCTCAAATGCTATTTCCTTAAGATGAGAGGGGAGGACCCAAAAAAGATCAATCCTTCTGGTATTAATAGCTTGAGATTCAGATATTCAAATACCATACATGAACAGAACAAAATCTCAAAGGAAACAGGTGAACCAATACCACCAGGTGCATTTTCTGATCTGAATAGAACTCTAGCCTCACAACAACTCAGAATAAACCCTCCTAGAACTACTGGACCAACAAAAAAAGCCTAAACTTGTAAAGCCTCCTAAACCTGTAACATTAAAGCCTCTTCCACTAAAGTTTAGAACCGACAACTTCACAACCTTTGTACCACAACCTATAATTGATCATATCCTTCCATCTCCATATCCTCACCTAAACAAACCACGAAAACCCTCATCTCCACCCAAGTCACCAGAAAAACCACCCACCAAGAGAATGAAGTCAGTGGTTATGTTGGTCCAGAAAATCTACCAAAACACGATATTGATATCACAAACGAGTGCGGAATCCTCGTGAGTGATTGATTCAATAAGAAAGTAGATGAAAGAGATTTGATGAAGTGATAAACAACAAAAGATCAAATCTTGAATGATAATCAACACTTTCTTGAGCTAATGAAACCGATCGGAATTACAAGAGTGAAAGGAGAAATCGTAATCAAAAGCTTGCTAATCATAAACACTATGAGGGTTTATATAGTACCCTCTACAAAACCCTAAGCCCAATCATAAACACAATGAAGACCGGCCCATGAAGCTCTAATCGTGAACTCTCTAAGCCCATATCGTGAACACCAAGCCCATTAAGAAGTAAGCCCACATCTAATGTTCATGCCTCAAATGTATAGCCCAACAATCTTCCCCTAGGCATGAACCATTAGACAGTCTAAGGAAGACATAAATCGAATCTGAATGTATGAGCCTCTTTCCTTGACCACCATCCTTTCTCCACAATAAGATTCGTTGTGCCATGAAACATACCCACCCGTATAGCATTCTCCATGTCATGTTCATCACCAAGTATTGGACGGGATGCCAGGAGCTTGATATCATTCTCTCCGAATCTCAGCAAATCAATGGGATCATACATGCGGAACTCTCTCATCTTCTTGCACACAACCACCACCTCATACGTTGTAGGGTCATAATACCAGCTATCAAAATTCTTTACAAGCGTATGGTCTTCTATTTCATCGAGCATGTTGATAACTCGGGTTCGTTTGGTGGGAGGACACCTTATTTCACCAATTGGCTAATCGGTGACAGGATCCGTTCCGGTTTCAACCCACTTTGCAGCCTTCAGATCGAACTTTGCAAAGTTTTCCTCCATTTGGGCTATCAAGTTGTTGCGAACCATATTACCATGATTGTTATTCCACCTGTTAATGAACGGTGCCCTTAGCAAGTTCCTCAGCTCTGTTTCAGTCCATGAGTGGAATTGACCTCTTGAACGGTAGTACTCAACTGGACTATATCCATTTCTTATCACAGCAAACAGTTCCTTTTCAGCATCATAATGCCAACACAGAATTGGTTCTCGGCTTCCCTTCTTGTCTAAAGCACTTTCTCCCACATCTATGGAGTACAGCGTAGGGGTAGGACCTTTGAAGAATTCTTTAAACCAATTGACTTGTCCTTCAGGAGCCTTTAAAATAAATCTTCCACCACGAACATACTCAGACATTTCAATTGTGCCATCTCCTTCATCTTCATGTGTTGCACTTACATCTTGAATTCCTTGAGATGAGCTTTGACCATGGTCACCAGATGCTCTTGACTCAACAACGCCTTTCAACTCTGAATATTTCTTCTTCAGATCCATCAAAGTTTCATACAAGAACTTAAGCCTTAGCTTGTTAGCAGCGTCATTTTCTTTCAAAGTCTTGTTTTCATTTTTAAGTGCTTTTGTCTCATTTTCACGAATCCTGTTTTGAGACATAAGATAATTAATTTGAGGATCAGCACTTAACCTCATCTCAATTGGGAGATCAAATGCTCCCACAGCGGCTTGAAAAGGTTGGAAGCTGGGAACAAGAGGAGGCTGGCTTGCTATAGTTGAAAGATTGATCCTCACAGGACTTGGCTCTATGATCATGCTGTCTACATCAAAGGATTGCCTTTCATCATGAACTGGGCTATGTTCATTCCGAATAGGACTTTCAGTCTGTATAGGAGTTGATTCTGGTGCATCAACCTGACGATCAGCCTGGGGTGTGCTCTCTTCATTGGTAGGTGCATTGACTTGTGTAGGTTCAAATACCATCAGGCTCGAGGTAGTTTTCTGAAATTTAAACCTGATGGATCTGGGATCTGACTTCTTCCTTGGTGATGGCTCACGTACAGGAATTGGCTCTGTTTGAACATCCTCCACATCAAATTGAGCATCCAAGTCTTGTGGAACTAACCCACTGCTAGACGAGGAGTTTAAGTCATTTCTTGTTCTTTTGAGACTGATGGGCCCCAGATCCCCATATATGTCGTCATCCTAAATCTCATGCTCTGGGAAAATGTCGTCCATCACGTTCTCTTCATCAGAAGGTATAATGCCAGCTTCTTCTAGAATATTCACAGTCGGAGTTGCTGTTATATCATGATCTTCTGCCAGAGATGCATTGACTGGGGGCACCTCTGGTTCAAGGTCAGATTCTTCTTCTTGTTGTTCTCTAGCAACTTCGGGGAAAGCACCTCCTTTTGACCATTCAAGCCTCCCTTGAAAGCTGCTCTTTCCCTTTCTGTCTTGTGTTTGCAAGCCGAACACACCATTATCCATGAACTTGATATCCAATTTCTCTATCCTTTCTTCTATCATGGGATATTTCTTCATGACCACCATCTGCACAAATCTTGGTGTCATCAGGAACTGTTCTCTGGCGCTCAGATCAGCATTGCCTATCCAGTCGAACAGCATCATCTTTGAGAAATTGAATTTCTAGTCTAAGGCCAGAGCAACGAAAGCAGTCCCATGTAGCTTGTTCAGCTGATCAAAGCTCGTTCGCTTCCCCAAGAAGGACTTCTGCATGTAGTGAGCAAGACACCTCCAGTAGTGCGGTAGCAGCTTCTTGAAAATGGGAGGGAACTTTCCTTCATATCCCAATGACTGAGCACCTTCTAAAACAACAGCCTTTGAGTACTCAATTGGATCTTCAGCACTGTCATTGATGTTTAATCCCTTGCGGATGTCTTCTTCAAGAATCACAATCGGTCTGTTCTGAATTGTTGCAGTGATCATTGTCTTATCTTCACTTGCTCTCGCAGTTCCCCAGAATTCTCTCACAAGCTGCTCGTCGATCAGCACGCTTGTTCTAAGAGCATGATTTATCTTGCAGACATTCAGCCCCGCCACCAAAGAGTAAAATAACTGCATATGCCTCTCTGGTGGGTCATCAAGATAGGCCGGGATGCAGTGGTCTCTCTCAAAGTGTATCTCTTCATCAAGCATATCGTCTGCCATCTGAGAAAACGAGATAAATGCATCAGGCTTGAACGTATCAAAGTGAAATTATGTTTATTAACACCTTCTTGAAGTTCAATTGAATATCAAATTTAACTTTTTAAGTTCAGAAAATCTCAAATTAAACTTTCAAAAAAAATATTTGATTTTGAATCACAAATTCACAAACACATTTAATTTTAGCTTAAAATGATTGAGTTTGATGATATTTGTTCAACAATTAGGTGTTTACGATGAAACTTATGGGTTTACGATTCAATAAATGGGTTTACGATTCTACTAGGAGTTCTCGATCGGGTCAAAGTTAGTTCAGTCGTAAACACACAAGCCCAATCGTAATCCCTCGAAGAATCCTAAGCCCGATCGTAAATGCAGTCGTAAACGAGGGATCGTAAACGAGGATCGTAATCGATGATCGTAAACATCGAACAGTCGTCTTCAACCTGTCGATTATCGTAAACACAGAGTCCTCCATTTGTAAACCTGCAAAAACTCGTAAACAAGTTAAAACACCTCAAACATGTAAACCGAGCACCTAGCACTACCTTTTAACAGCTTCTAACACAAATGCGACTTCAAATCTTGCCAAAACGACTCAAATACAGTGGAAAAAGAAGATGTTCTCGAGTTAGGGCTCAAATCATAAAACCCAAGAATAGACTGACGAATCCTTGTGGAAACAGTTGATTGAAGTGGGTTTCTTGGTCGGAAAAGGATTGCGAGGGTGTTGATAAGCTCGGTTTTCACAAATGAAGGCCGGAGGTGGTCGGAAACAGTTTTTCCGGTGAGAGGACGGCGGAGGCTAGGGTTTCGGTGGATGAATCGTAAACGGAGAGGGAAGAAGTGAATGGGGATCGTAATCAGGTGAAGGGTTTTTATACCCTTTTTAAAAAATTTCATTAATGCCCCTCAAGCTTCAAAAATGTTTTTAAAAACCTCCCAAACCTCTAGTTAAAAGTTAATTCTCATGAAAATTGTTAACTTTGAGAAACTTGAGAATTTACGAAGCTTCCCCTCAGACTCATACCTCGAGTATCTGATCATGGTCATAAAATTTTAAAACATTTAAGGACTTGAAAAATAAAATAAGCCATAAAACAATTAAAACCTAATTACAGAAATTAAAAATTCACTTGCCTCGAAGCTGATGTAAATTCATGGATCAAACCAGACAAATCTTTAACTGAGGAACCTTTTTCAGCTTCCGTTACTCGACGTTCTAGACGATTGCTCAAAATTTTTGAAATCACATAAACTCACATCCAGACAATTTTTTTTTAAAGTGCTTAAATATGGTATATAATTACCGTCATGTTTAACAGTCCCCACACCCAATTGTTCATAGCAAAACCTACCCAACCTCAGAGTTTATTGAGGATTCACAAACCCCAACTTGAGGAACCATGCAACGCCGCTATGACTACCACTTATTTTCTTAATTATCAGTTGGTGATGAGGTCGGCCGCATAAGCACGCAGAGAAGACCAAACACAATAATTTATTTATTTTCATCATTTTTTTATTTTCCTTCTTCTTTTCATTTTTCTTTTTCTTTTCATTTTTCTTTGTGGTGTAGTCATAACAGCAGAAACATGGCGTGTGAGAGAGTGAATACTAGGTGAATACCACTCTCAACCCATTTTTGCTGGGACTCGGTCTTTTAAACTATGTAGACCAGGATGGAAAACTAAACATATATAAAAGTTAAGTTTACTGCACTTACATGGATGATCATGGTTTTTGATTTAGCTTACCGAAACATCATCTTTGATTCGTCTTTCACTTATGCCTTACACGTGTCAGTCTCCGATCGTCTTGGAAATTTATATCACTTCCTAGCAACTCAAGGCAAACAAAAGACATCATAAAAACTTCAAACATATATTTTTCATATTTTCTGAAACAGAGATATTTCTTCCCCTGTTTTTATGAGGCTTTTGAAATATAAACACACAATTTTTATTTTTATTTTTTAATTTTTTTAATAATTAATTTTAATTTTTTTTTTAATTTACAAGCAATTTTGATCAGATCATTCCTCGAAGGCAATCATCCTTAGGCCTTCGACACACGTTTCAAAATTGGGACGAGAAAGGGGTTTTGTAAACAAGTCAGAAACATTTTGATCTGAACTCACCTTTTCCAACTGAATCAACTTCCTATCATAACAATCACGTATAAAATGTACCTTGATGTCTATATGCTTTGTTTTGGAATGTTGAACAGGATTTTTCACAATTTGCAAAGCAGCAACATTATCACAGAAAATTGGAGTGTTTGTGAATTCCATACCGTAGTCAGTGAGCTGATTTTGGATCCATACTACCTGTGAGCATCCGACTGATGCTGCCACATATTCAGCTTCGGCAGTTGACTTTGACACGGTATGCTGCTTCTTACTTTGCCGAGAGATGAGTCTGTCTCCCAAGTACTGACAACCACCCGTTGTTGATTTCCTGTCAAGATCACTGCCTCCATAATCAATGTCAGTAAAGGCAAACAGTTGGAAGTCAGTATTCTTTGGGTACCAAAGACCAAGTCGGGGCTTGCCCTTCAGATACCTAAAGATACGTTTAACAGCAGTTAAATGAGAAAGTTTAGGGTTAGCCTGGTAACGTGCACACACACACACTGCATGTATGATATCTGGCCTGCTTGCTGTTAAGTACATGAGAGACCCGATCATGGAACGATACAAGAATTCACTCACTGGTTCCCCATTAACATCTGCTTTCAGTAACGCCCGGGAATCCATGGGAGTGGAGATTGGCTTTGAGTCCTGCATCTTGAATTTTTCCAGTATCTCATTCACATATTTTGTTTGATGAATAAGAATCCCGGATTCATCTTGTTTCACTTGTAATGCTAGGAAAAAGTTCATCTCTCCTTGATCACTCATCTCAAACTTCTTTCTGATGATGTCTTCAAACTCGGTGCACAATTCTTCATTTGTAGATCCGTAGATGATGTCATCCACGTACACTTGCACCATGATGATATCATCATTCACCTTCTTTCTAAACAAGGTTTGATCAACCACTCCTCTGATGTACCCATTCTCCACCAAATTCTTGGAAAGAGTCTCATACCATGTGCGAGGAGCTTGATGCAAACCATACAGGGCTTTATCCAGCAGATATACATAATCTGGATGTTCCTCATCCACAAACCCTGGTGGCTGACCCACATAGATTTCTTCATTCATGTCAGCATACAAGAAGGCTGTCTTGACATCCATTTGATGCACCGTAAAGTTGAGATATGTTGCAACAGCGAGGAAAATTCTAATTGCTTCCAATCTAGCCACTGGAGCATACACCTCATCATAATCAATCCCATGCACCTGTCGATGTCCTTGAACAATCAGCCTTGCCTTGTTCCTCACGATTATACCCGTATCATCTTTCTTGTTTTTGTACAACCATCTCATGGGTATAACCTTTTTATCTTCTGGCCTTTTAACCAGTCGCCACACTCCCAATTTTGAGAACTGATTCAGCTCATTGTGCATAGCCTCCATCCAGCTTGGATCTTTAAGTGCTACAATCACATTCGGAGGCTCTATTTGGGAGATGAAACAGGAATACATGCAGTGATTTATGTTCCCTGCGCGGCTTCTAGTTGTGACTCCTGCTGTCACTCTGAGTGGATGATCTCTGTGGATTCTTGTGGTTTGAACATCTGGCACTGAAACAGAAACAGGCAGGTTAGTATCATTAACATTATTATTCATACCTTGGGTTTCAGACTCCTTCTGATCATCATGAGTTCCCGACGATTCTGGAACATCCACAATATCATCCTTAGGAGTTGTTTCTGATACACTGTCTCTGATATTTTCCACAGTTGGCCTCACTTCAGGAGCTGGAGCAATGATGTCTTCTTCTTCCAGATTGGGAAACATGTTTGAGTAGTCAAACCCCTTAAAGAAAGACCCATAGTCAAAGATCCAGTCCGGTCCAATTCCTGCATCTGTTGGATTATCTTCCAACCAGTCAACATCAAATGCCTCTATTATCAATTTGGTGGTTTTGTTGTAGACCCGATAAGCACTATTTGCAGAATATCCCACAAAATAGCATTCATCAGCTTTCGCTTCGAATTTCCCCACATCCGATTGAATTAGGACTGTGCAAGGACACCCGAAAGTCTTGAAGTATCCCACTCTCGGCTTTTCTCCATAGATAATCTGATAAGGCGTCTTTTCATGCCGCTTGTTCAACAGTACTCGATTCTGCACATAACAAGCAGTGTTGACTGCTTCGGCCTAGAAAAAGATTGGTAATCTTGCATCACATAGCATAGTTCTAGCAGCTTCAATTAGAGTTCTGTTTCTTCTTTCAGCAACACCATTTCGTTGAGGCGTGTATGGTGAACTGAATTGTCTTTCAATACCTTTTACTCCACAGAACATATTCAATTCAGCATTCTTAAATTCAGTTTCGTTGTCTGTTCTGATAGCCTTCACCCTTTTGCTCAACTGATTCTCTATAAGAGTGACGAACTGTTTCACAAGCGTTGGCGTTTCATGCTTGAATGACAGAAAGAAAACCCAAGTAAAACGAGAGAAGTCATCCACTATCACCAGACAGTACGAGAACTTGCTGATGCTTAGAACTTGCATAGGGCCGAAGAGATCCATATGAAGTAGTTGCAATACCAATGAAACAGAGTTAACAGTTTTGGAACGATGCGGTAATCTGTGCTGCTTCCCCTTAGCACATGCAACACACTTCTCAACTGACGAGAAATCTGTAATAGGGAGATTCCTTACATGCTCTCCCTTTGCCAGCTTTGACAGATTCTTCATGTTAGCATGTCCCAGACGACGATGCCACAATAACGCCAGATTTTCAGTTTGCTTTGAGATAAGGCAGGCTTCTTCTGATGTCGGAGGATTACCCATGTTGAGGAGATAAGAATTTGCTCGTCTTGGTGTACGCATCAGAATACACTCCTCAGGAATCTTCACACCAGGCTTAAGGATGATGCATTCCTTCTTGTTGAACAAAACAGAATATTCTCGATCACAAATCTGCGACATACTGAGCAGACTGTGAGATAATTCTTCTACATAATGCACGTCCGAGAACTTCAAGCTACCATTCTGCACCACCCCTTTCTTACTGATTCTTCCGCCTACTCCACCAGCAAACGATACACCACCTCCATCAAAATCTTCTACCTCTTCCAAAAGCGACAAGTCTCCGGTCATATGTCGGGAACAACCACTATCAACGTACAAGAGATTGTTGACAGTTCTTCTCGGCTGTCCCTACATGGATCAAAGATCAGTTAGAGTCAGGTACCCAGGCCATAACAGATCTGGGCACACCTTTGGAGTCAAGGTAGTTAACTAATTTGAGGGACATTCCTGCTTTTGATTCAGTCACACTCAAGCTTTGAGTGTTGTCTTTTGGTTTCCAAACAGGGTGTTTCTGTGGTTTCATCACATTTGGTGAGTTCTTGACTGACACAGGTTTCTTTTGTGGTGATGTGGCCTTTTTACCAGCTGGTTTTTTAACAGGTGTCTACTCAAGTTTCAGTTTTGTGTAAACAAGTTGTTTTGTTTGAGTGACACCTTTTTGTTTTAAAACCTGTTGCTCAACCTTTGCTTTGCCATTAGGTTTATTAACTCTTTTGACTTTAGCCACTTGTTTCTCAACAAATTCTGGTTTTATCTTATCATTCCTTTTGTAAACTCCTTTAGATATATAAGTTGGTTTTGGAGTTTTGGCCACATTCCACTTTTCAACAACAGGCTTTGTCACTGGTGCCTTTGTGTTTGAAACCTTAGACTGTTGAGTCTTCATTGGTTCTAAACACTGCTTCCCCTGAGACAAAGCTTGTTGCTTTTGCTTTTGCTTTTCTCCTGTCATCATTTTCTCCAACATACTAGTCCGTGGGTTTTGCGGATAGTATGGTTGAAATGGTCTATTCACACAATTAGCAGCAAAGTGTCCTGGTTTTCCACATTGAAAGCAATTCATAAGTCTAGGCCCATTGACATGACTACAGAGGTATGAGCGTCTTGGATAAGACGACTTCCATTCTGGCTTATCATCCCATTTGTGTATAACATGTTTTGTAGCTTTTTCCGGTTGTGTGATTAAACAAAATTGTTCTGATTTAGACTTGTTTGTTCTATTGAAAGTCGACACAACCTGGGGATAAGCAACAAAGTCCTTGGGCTTAGTCTCACGACCAACTTTAGTGTTAGGCACGCGTATTTTAAAACCATTAACTTTTTCATTGGAATCAAAAACATGTTTTGATAACAAAGATACAACTAATTGTTTTGACTTGGACGTATTAAGTTCTGACACAGATGCCAGAACATTGTCCTTAGGTAAATCAGATATTAAACTACTAGACAGACATTCATTGACTTTCAAACATTCAACATCCTCCCCAGAAACATCTTCAATACCTACTTCATCTCCACATGAAACAAAGGTGTCAGAAGAACCAACATTATCGTTTAATGGTTCCTGGGATGGACCCGATTTACTTGTGGATGCCATTGTTTCGTTCTGATTACCCAACCCATACATCATGTGTTTCTTATTTTCAAATTCCTCTTCTGTCATAGGTTTCACTCCAACCAAAACACTATCTATGGGAGGTCCTGCTTCATGCATTTCGGATGTAGATCTATCTACCTGGTCCTCCTCAAAGATCATTCCTATAATATCTCTAGGCACAAGTTAGGAACATTATTCTTATTATTTTCAGTGAAACTGACTCCTATTCCTCCTTTATCCTTTCCAAATCTAACATCAGTGATGCAATTGGACAAAGCCTTACCCGCCTGAAGCATTCTCTTATTTCTCATTTGATTTAATCTAATTTTACTTGCAATTCATTGTTCTGATGCTTAAGTTCATCTATCTGCTTACTAAGCTCAGCTATTTCTAACTTAGCGTTGTCATACAGAACGAACTTTTGACTGGCAAGTGCTTGGTATTTCTCTATGTCTAATTTCTGTGCTTTGACCTTATCCTCACTCTTCTCCCATCTACCCTTAAACGAACTTCTAGAGCATTGCATGTCACACAGTTCTATCTCATTATTTTTCCAAAGTTGTCTAAGGCCATGAATTAAACGAGCACAAGTGGGATTAGTACATACCTTGGTGTTGTCGACCTCTACAGCAAAAGCTTCTTTGTCTTCAACCAGGTTTTCATCATCAGTCACCAAAAAAGCATGCTCTTCATCAGCACCATTCTCCATTTGAGCAATCAAGGCCCCTGTCAGACTTAGATCCCTGACCTGCGATGCCCACTGGTATTCTCCACAATCTTGGACAACCAAAGCTTTTGTGTCTGCCTTTCCTTTTCCATCACCAGCTTTCCTTTCTTCTGTCCTTTCCTTCTTCGGTTTTGTGCATTCCCTAGCGAAATGTCCGTATTCATCACAATTGAAGCACATCAGCTTGCTTTTATCAAAACCCATTCTGATCTTGTCCTGATCTTTCCAGACATTTCTTCCAGTTGTTGCCATGAACTTCTTTGCATGAAAAACCGCCATGGCCATCTGCCAGGAGACATCCAGCATCTCAACATCTTCAGGATTTATCTGATTCAGATCACCAAAGAGCATCTCAGCAGGCACCAAAGTTCCAGCCATAAGGGCATGATAGGTGTTCATGAATCCCATTCCAAGTGCAAAATTGGGATCATTGGTGGCATTTGCCTCTTCAGAGTTGTTCATTCCACTTGAACCAGAACTAGCTTGAGATCGTGCCACGAATGCAGTTGACTTTGGGTTGGCACTTGAATCACCTCCAGATGAGCTTCCAGCTTGCTTTGATCCCATATCTTCAGATAACAGAGCCTGACTTAATTTTCCAGCCATACTTAGAGAACTCAGATGATTCAGCTCTCGTTGCTTATCATCTATCAGCTTCGATTTCAGTTTGTTGATAAGCTCATCAACAGTCAATTCATCCAGCCTGTTGTTATCCTTAATGATAGAGATATTTGTATTCCAATTCTTGGGTAAGCTGTTCAAGAGCTTCAGATTCTTATCTTCCTGATCCGGTTCAACATCATAACTTGACATTTTAGTGATTAAGGACACGAATCTCTGAACTTGAGCTTCGAAAGACTCTCCCTGAACATGATTGAATAAGTTGAACTTCTGCTTCAACATCTGTTTTCGACTGGCCTTTATATCAGGATTACCTTCATAAGCTACCACTAGAGCATCCCATAGCTTCTTCGCAGTTTTGTACTTCTTGAATCCCTGAGCAATCTCTGGTGTCAAATCCATAGTCATAATCGCATAAGCCCTCTCATCCTTGTTGCATCTCTCCCAATCGTCATCTGAATATTCTGCTTCAGTCTTTACAACACCAACCTTTTCTGCTTCAGTGTGTGTTGGTATGAACGGTCCATTCACAACAGATCTCCACAGTCTCAAATCAACACTCTTCAAATGGTTCTGGAATCTATATTTCCACTCAAGAAAATTATCCGCTGATGTGAGTCTAGGAGGACGAGTGGTAGATCCAATCTCAAAATCCAATTTCTGATACATACTTGGTTCGAAGTCCATCACGAAAGCTTAGGAAAACTTAAAACTAAGGTCCAAAAATCCAAAATGAGAGATTACGATCGAAAACACCTGATTACGATCGAGAACACCTGATTCCGATCAAGACACACAGCGAGTCGTAAACACCGGATCGTAAACACTGATTACGATGGAAGCTAATCGTAAACTTCGATTCCGGTCGAGAATATCGTAAACTTCGATTACGATTGGCGATTCCGGCAAAGAAAAATCGTAAACTCTCGATTCCGATAAAGTACAGTCGTAAACTCGAAGTTCCAGATCGTAAACACTTAAAAATCCAAGCTTGATGTCGTAAACACGTTTCCGATGCAGATCTTCAAGAACACCAGTCGTAAATTCACGAAAAACCCAGAAAATAATCGTAAACACTCAAGAACAGCAGCAGTGCAGATCGTAAACGCCTCGAACAGCTTCTAAACCTTCAAAAACTCGAAACTTTTCCAGAAAATGCTTGAATCCAATACCGTGAGAACCTCGAATCAGTGATTCTTAGCTCTGATACCAATTGTTTGTCCAGAAAATCTACCAAAACACGATATTGATATCACAAACGAGTGCGGAATCCTCGTGAGGTGATTGATTCAAGAAGAAAGTAGATGAAAGAGATTTGATGAAGTGATAAACAACAAAAGATCAAATCTTGAATGATAATCAACACTTTCTTGAGCTAATGAAACCGATCGGAATTATAAGAGTGAAAGGAGAAATCGTAATCAAAAGCTTGCTAATCATAAACACTATGAGGGTTTATATAGTACCCTCTACAAAACCCTAAGCCCAATCATAAACACAATGAAGACCGGCCTATGAAGCTCTAATCGTCAACTCTCTAAGCCCATATCGTGAACACCAAGCCCATTAAGAAGTAAGCCCACATCTAATGTTCATGCCTCAAATGTATAGCCCAACAGGTTAAGAAGGGAAAAGGAAAAGTGATCAGTGAGGAGGATGAATACAGAGATGTCCATGCTGAAAGAAGAAGAAATATCTCCTGGAGGTATGGTGATCAAGCCAAAGTATACATGTTCATAACCAGTTCAGATGAGGTACTAAAGTCTACAGCTGAAGAAGCTATGTACAACCTCACTAACCATGAGTTAGGTGATGTTAGACAGTTACGTGGTGATATGAGGGGTACGTGTTCATAAGAGGACTCCTTAATGTTAAGGATAAAGATGTATTTGGATGACTTATAAGGGGAAGCATATGAAGCCACACAACGCAGCATTGATAATCCTGTTTCGACGCTTGAAGTTGATAAGGATGGAAAGTTGATAGTCTATAGAGCTGATGGGTTATTCACAAGGCATAGTACAGTTCCAGATCCAGATGGAGCCAGGCTGACAAAGACCGAATCCATTTAATAATGACAACTAACAGGCTTCATGTGGTTAAGAGAAAACAGGTGACCAACTAGGAGTTTAAGAAAGAAACATACATGTATCACATTTTCACCAGTGAACATGGCGAGACAATTAGAAGCTTAAAAGATGCTCTAAATGGGCTTTCTGAAGATGAGATACGATATATTGTCAGGATTGGTGATAGTGACTGCAGAATAGTGACACAGACCTATCATGAAAGTCTCTTATGTCACAAGGCCAAATTTCGGTTACAAGCTATTGAAGAGGAGAACAAGATGGGAACCAGATGAATTTGGCTGGGAGAAGAGTTGATCCCTATATTTGTGTACAATTGCATAAGTTGTTCCAATTTGTATGTTAACATAAGTTGTTACAGTTTTATTCATGCAGTTTTCATCTATAATAACATACACATTTTCAATGAATCATAGCAGACCTCCATTTTACTCTTAACTGTAATCTTACATGAAGTATATATTCATATGTTATGTTAGTATATGTTGGCATTTTGATATGGTGGGATGAGATGATTTATAAACAGGATCAATTTTACTTCTTCAGTAAATTGGAAGAAGAAAAAAACCGGATGAACTACAAATCCTCGGGAAGAAGAGTTCATGACGATTGAGAGAAGATGAACTAGAGTTCTTCAGGATGAACCGGGTAAACTAGAGTTCTAAAGTTCTTCAGGATGGTTAACCAGCTCACAATAATATAAAAATCACATCAGTTCACAATAAAATCTACAATACGTCAAAATTCACCTTTGGCCACGAAAAAAAAACCGTGACCAAAGGTCTTTGGCCACGTTTTTTTTCATTTCAATCGACACCAAAGGTCCCGTCACCGTATGTATCATACGACCACGTTAGAATATCAGTGGCTGAAGCCACCTAGAAGCGTGGTTAAAGGGTACCAATATTTATTGTTGTAATCAAACAATTCTTTCGGAAAGCGTGGCCAAAGGGTCCCAACGGCCACATGTGTTTGTTTAACGTGGCCTTTGGTATTATATGGTCACATATATTTGTGTTTTAGCCACATACATTATAAAAATACGTGGCCAAAATATTGCTGAAATCATACATTTTGTCCCAATACACGTGGCCAAATGGTGGCAACGGCCACGTTAAAATATCAAAAGTGTGGCCTTTGGTATTATATGGTCACGTATATTTGTGTTTTAGCCACATATGTTAAAAAAGGTGGCCAAATGGGTTGCTGAAATCATAATTTTTGTCCCAATACGCGTGGCCAAAGGTAGCAACGGCCACGGAAAAATATAAATAGTGTGGCCTTTGGTATTATATTGTCACGTATATTTGTGTTTTAGCCACATATATTTGGAAAAAAAAAAAGTGGCCAAAAGGTAGTTGAAATCAGATAATATGTCCCAATATGCGTGGCCAAATGGTGGCAATGGCCACTTTAAAATATAAAAAGTGTGGCCTTTGGTATTATATGGTCACGTATATTTGTGTTTTAGCCACATATATTTGGGAAGAAAAAAAAGTGACCAAAAGGTTGTTAAAAAGAGACGTGTCCTTGCTATACACGTGGCCAATTTAAAACCTATTACAAATTATTATTACAAATCAAATAAAATTCAATTACAAGTCAAATAAAAATGAAATAGAAATAAAAAAATTAAAGAAAATTACACTGCATACAAACATCATTCTCAATTTAATTTTCAATCCGGGAGCCAACAACACTAGCACGTGATCTTCATCTTCAACTGTCTAGATTTGAGCTTAATTATGACCTTTTTTTCTTGTATTCCTTCCTATACCAAAACATATAATTGATAATTTGGTTATGGAAATTGATCATAATATAGATAGCAATTTTGAAATACTTACCACCATGATAGATATGGACTAAGGAGTGTTATTTTATTGCAAGTGGTATGGCTCATCAGGTCATTCAATTCAATTGATTTCCAGATGAACATAAGATATTCAGATGAACTTAAAACATCCGGATGAACATCACATTAAGTTCTGGATCAACTTCAAAGTCAGTTGAACTTTATTTGGTACACATCTCACCATTTGTTCCAACAATCCCTAGCTAGCCCAAGTGTTTGAGGTTCCAAATAAGAATTAAAATGAGACTACATGACATTACCAAACAGATTACTGTGAAACTATAGAACAGAATGAAACTTGACTTGCAAATATTTACCTTTTTCTTTTTAACCGCTTCACACGAGGTTGATCGACCACCGATTTCACGCCCTATAGTTCAATTAATTACTTTATGTAAATAAGCAATCAAACCGATAATAAGTTTGATAAATACTAACCGTTGTGTGTATGTCAGCATGATTAGTGCTGTGGCTAGATCCAACGAAAATCTCCTTAGAATTTACCTAAAACAATTTTTTTGAATTGGGAAAAAGTGATGGTAGAATAATGATGCGGACCTATCATGAAAGTGTTCTATGTAACAAGGCCAAATTTCGGTTACAAGATATTGCACAAGAGAAATAGATGGGAACCGGATGAACTTGGCTGGCAGAAGAGTTGATCCCAATACGATAGTAATTATTCTGTTTTTTTAATCTAACATAAGTTGTTCTAGTTTTATTCATACAGTTTATATGTATATACTCTATTTTTTCATATTAACATACATTTTCAATGAATTATAGCAGAGCTCCATTTTACTCATAACTATGTTCTCACATGAAGTATATATTCTTATGTTCAACAACTTGCTTCTATTTGTGTTCTTCAGAAACAAGAGTTCATCCGGATTGTGTTCTTCAGGAACAAAGTATATATTATTATAAGGTACTTGAGAATAGTATGATTAAGTTGTGATGTAAAGAATTTACCTCTGTAGATGTCGAAGCATTAAGTTGGTGTGGTAACGGTGTTCCAAGTGCAGATAGATGAGCTATAAGTAGATCAAATTTTTTATCCGATTCTTCAATCTTCAAGAAGAGGGCCTTAACTTGTTCATTTTTTCATCCCGAACAAGTCTCCTCTTTAAGTTCGAACTTAAGTTTTTCCAATTGAGCGATCCTTGAATTTTGTACAGTTAACAGAATGTAGTTAGATGTTTTTTAACAAATTACATAAATAGGAAAGCATGCAGACCTTATTGATTCATTATCTCTTAATTAGTTCTTAACTATTAATATAACACATAAAGACCCTATTGGTTAATTATTTGATATGTTATACACAAATTAAATACATCTAAAGAGAAGAGTGGAACACATCATGTCTTCAGTGGATATAAACAAATTACCATTTCTAGCAAAGTAGGAGATGCATGACATCGACATTCTTCTATTCTTCTACAGGGGATTTAAACTACAATGTATTTATTTTGTACCCCTCTAACATGAACCTACAAAAAATGTTAGAAACATTCCTATATATGTCATCTAAGATCATTTCCTAGTAATGACCAAAGTAACATAAATTAGTTCTTAATTATTAATATATCACATAAAGACTCTATTGATCAATTATGTGATATGTTATACACCAATTAAAGATATCTAAAAGGAAGAGCGGAATACATCATGTCTTCAGTGATATAAACAAACAGTTGACCATTTCTTAGCAGTGTACATAAAGAAGAAATGAGGTTCACTAGTAACTTGAATCTACAAACATGTGCATATGCTTGACCTCAACATTCCTCGCATAAAAATAACTAATTTAGCATGCTCCCACAGTCATTTAAAAAGGTAAATAACTAATTTAGCATAAAATGAATGGGTTGAAATGAATGGAGAGGATTTTTGCAATATATACCCCTTCCTAATTAATTCTGTATGAAACGAAATTTTATCGATCTGTAACTGTAACTGTATACAAATACAGGATCCCAAGTGAAATGTGTATCAATAATAAACAAAACAAACAATTTTAGCAGATTGTAATTAATGAAACAGAATAACTTGACAATTACCGTTTTTTGGACTGATTGATCTCCCAAATCACATGGAACTTCTGAAGAATCGCTAGCGCTGTCTGTTAAAGCTATTCGTTGTTGAAGCTCCATGGAAGATGAGAATGATATGGATGAGAAAGAAGACCTAGTTATTCGGTGGAGGCGTTTAACTGGAAATTTTCTGATAAAGTGAGAGGGAAAAGTATCTGATAAATCGATAATAAGTAAATTTAGTTCGAAATTTTGGGTGTAATTTGAACTAATGGTGGAAAATTCAAATTTTGGGTGTAATTTGAACTAAGTCAGCAATCTCGTTCCCAACTCGGAGGTGTAGGTGGAATCCCTATTCCGGATTAAATACACATCCAACTCTCTCTCCCCCTATGGTCCCTGATGATGATGTTTTATATCCCCAACAACTTCGTCAGTGATAAAATCAACGTACTCAAGCCCATTTGTGATGGACGGAGGTAGGATCCTCCGGTAAATGAGGAAATAGCCAATCGATGTGTGGTTTAGGTATTGCACCATTTACCTCAGATCATGATAATCAAATGTGCGAATGTCGACATAGTCGACATAATCCACATTTCCCTTCAACACATCCTGGCCGGCGGCATTCCGGTGGAAATAGCCGCAGTGATGGATCTTGAGGGTGAACCTCCGACCACCTATAAAAACCCAAATATAGAGTAGAGAATAAGTAATTAAAAAACATAAAACCCTAAAAATAAAAACCTGCAGCCATTGTTGAGTGAAAATACACTTATGGGGAGTCTTGCCGTAGTAGAAGAATAGAACCGGATGGCATTTTTTAGACAATTGTTTGACTGCCTTGGTGGACTGAGATGATTTATAATTAAACATGATCAATTTTAGTTATTCATTAGAGAAGAAGAAGAATAGAATCGGATGAACTAGAGTTCTTCAGGATCAAGAGTTATTCAGTAATAGAACCGGATGAACTAGAGTTCTTTAGGATGCACCGGATAAACTACAGTTCTTCAGGATGAACTATATGTAATAGAACCGGATGAACTAGAGTTCTTCAAGACAACCGGATAAACTAGAGTTCTTCAGGATGAGCTATATATACTATAAATAACAAAAGTTGTTATTTATGTGCCTCGTCTATAGGATATTCCCATGTATTTAAACCCATTATCTAGTGAATTAAAATCATTCTAGTTGAATACAATTCTTTATACACTACTATTTAGTCACACAACCTAATATATGTAGAAGACAACCAGATGAACTAGAATTCTTCACGAAGAAGAGTCAAAACACACATCGGATGCATAGCACATAAACAATTACATATATAATCCAAAAGATGTGAGACCCGTTAATTAATTACAAATATATATAATAAAAAAACTACATAAACTTAAAACATGCTCCCACTAGAGAAATTGTCTGAATCATCATATCGGCATGTTCTCCATGGGTAGCTACCTTCAGAGAGGGAGGAGGAGAAGGAGGAAGACACCTCCACATATCTATCGAGGTAGATGGATATGACCTCCTCGTCTTGACGAACAGGACCAAGGCCCTGACATCCATCGGATCATCAGTGAATGGAACAGTCCATAATCCAGAGACAACCCTGGGATCCTCAGGTAGGGGTTGAAATCGTTCAAGTCAATACCTAGGTCAGACACCATTTCACCTAGGTCATCGAACGAGAATGAGGTAATGTCCACCTCGTCGAAGTAGCGAACCCTCCCATCGATGTATTGTATCCGACCATTGAGGCTCGCAATATACCCTAGGTGATAGATCACTAAAGTAAACAAACTAAAATCTTCTTCCCTTGTTCAAGAAAAAAAAAACAAATCAGAGACGCGAATTCCACATTAAAGCATTTGAATTTCAGTCATTTAGATGATTACTTACCGTATACGGGGCTACCAATCACATTTAGAAGACACAAATGCCACATTTTCAGAGAGTGGTGATAAACCAAAAAACAGAGAGTTGAGAGAGATAAATGGCGTATATGGTGATGATCGACAATTAATTAATTAATTATATTATTTATATCCAAAACTCGAGGCGGTAGATAAGGATTTGACCTCTAGCAATCATATATATCCGCCTCCGCCACAGATAACTAACAAATAGTGGCTACTATTTAGTCACGGTTAATATACGTGGCCATAGGTAAAAGATTTTTGTCACTCACAACCTACTATTTAGTCACACAACCTAATAACAGTGGCTATATGTACTAGCTTTTAGCCACATAACTAAGTAAAAACAGTGGTCATTCCTCACATTTAGCCACGCATAATATATACTTAATAATTTTTTTTTTAATTTACTAAGTAATAAAATCTACTCTTCCGTCACATAGCATTATTTAAGCGTGACCATACATTCCTTTTTGGTCACTTGAATAAAAAATCATAAAAATTCCGTGGCCGATTGGTGCATTTCGCCACTCTTTATTAAGTGTGACAAATAAGTTTCACATGTTTTTGTAAACAGTGACTTTCCTGATTATTGTTGTCACATAAACAAAAAATGTGTGGCTAAAAGGGTCCAAACGCTATATATTTGGTCGCGGGTATAAAATATGTGTGGCTAACTAGTGTTTCTTACCTTTTTAAAACCGTGGCTAGGTGTTTTCGAAAAAACCGTGGCTAAAGCCACTTTTTGACGTAGTAGGACCGGATTTTGTTTTTCTTCTAATCTCAGATGGTCACTTCCTCAGACAGTAACCAAACACTGTACAACGAACCATGTTTCTTTGCACGAGTAATAACTAGATTCCTATGTGCATGGGTATACCTATGCAGAAGCAACACACACAACTAACAAACACAACTGTAGAAATTAACGAACTCGAGAAGACACAAGGATTTACGTGGTTCGGTCTATGTGACCTACGCGGACGGGCTACAACCATGATTCTTTAATTGCTTTATGCCCCACACCTCTCATGATACATCATTAAAAGTATAAGCACCATATAAATACTAAAAGATTAGGATTAGCAACTTAATTCCCAAGAAAACTAGTAATGAGCTATAATTATATAAAATGGGTCTCGTCTTCAGTTTAACTAATTTGCCACATAAAATCTTTTAAAACCGGATCAGGCCCAAAGCCAATCAAGCCTCCATAACCCAAAATAAATTACAAAGGGAAGTATGAAAAAAGATTAGGAAATCAAAACCCATTGAAGGTTTTAAACTCGAAACCTTAAGGTTTGCATTTATCTTAAACACCAACTGATGTACTAGATGTTTTGTTACTAATCATTCTATTATTATTTTATTTTAGAACTGATTTCAAGGATATTTTATAAAACATATCAATTACAAAATGTTGGTTCGGTTTCGGTTATCTCGATTCCTGAAAACTTAATAACTTATCGAACCGAAAATGTCGGTTTCGGCTTTTTCGGTTTGCTTTTTTTCTGTTAATTTGGTTTTTTCTGTTAATTTAGTTATGGTTCGATTGATTATTTTTTTGCTCACCCCTAGTAAGTTACCACTATACAAGGCAAGATGGTAGAAGATTAAATAACAGGTTATAGTTTCTAAGCAAGAAATACATCTCCTTATGTCATGGTTCTGATATGCATTTTTTTTAACGATGATTTCAGATTATTGACGGGGGCATTACCCATCCACCCAATCATCTCTACTCCTGGGGTGACACAGTGACTGGCACGTCCCCTATGGGGAAGCTTGTACATCAGTCTTGCACTTAACCAGGATACCAGTTCAGAGGGAAACTGACAACTGTTAGAAAACCCCCTATGAGGATTGACCCCCTGACCTCTCAGTGAGAAACGCAACCCTCTCCCAAATACCATTGAGACAATTGCTCGTTGGTTGATATGCGTTGTTGCTTGATACGTATGTTAATTTCATTTGTTTAAAATTAAAACGTCTCAAATGTGATTTATTTCATGTTTCATTCACATATGGATGCCCCAGAACATGGGGGTTGGATAAACAACTAGTTACATAAAATTGGTAACTTATCTACAAATTTTGTTTGAGGGTGAAAATTCAAATAGTTGGTTTCAATCAATTCAATAAAGAATTTTGTTATGATAGATATCTTAGTCTTGTAGCCTAAATTAAGGTGGGTATTAGAGTGGAATTTTTGGTGCAAAAAAACTGTCACGATATACATGTATGGCACGTCAATTCTTTTTTACTTCACCTAAAATATAACCATGGTTTTAATGGTTGAAAAGTATTTTCTAGATATTTTTATTTAAATAGACATTCATTAATAAAACCAAACACTAAAAAGAAGCTAAATTACAACCAAAGAACAAAGAAAAAAAATACATCAATCGTGCCATTTGAAACAAGTCAAAAACACCCTTAAACTCCAGAGACATTTGAAAGGCCACCGGAGAAAAAATGTATTTTCTAGGTAATTAACAGAGAAGTGAGGATTTGAATCCCAAACTACGTTGGAAAAGAATCTTCTTTTAGGCACGTCTCGAGGTTGAACATAATAGTATAACATGAAAGGACCAATAAGAAATACGCAGAAGCAAAACTGGTATCGAATTAAATTTGTATGTACAACAAGTTGTAAATTTACGCGCATTGCGCGTGAGGCCTCGTTGTGTTTTTTGTTGGGTTGTTTGCTTTTCTTGCGCGGTTTTTTTTGTGTTTACAACATTTTTAAACCAAATGAGTTTTTTTAGATGTTTTAATTTATGTTTATATCCCAATTCTATTTTTACATCTCAAATCTCCATTCTATTTTTTATATGTCCAATCTATTATTTATGACATGTTGAAATTGGTGTTTTGAAAATATGACCTGTTTAATTTAAAAGTTCAACTTTTATTAACCAAATAGGTTGAAATTGATGTTTTAAAAATATGACCTATTTAATTTAAAAGTTCAACTTTTATTAACCAAATGAGTTGATGATCAAAATAATCAATTTAATGTTATTTGTAAAGCAGGAAAAACGACTGTAACTTAGATTAAAAAAACAACCAAAAACCAACACCATGATGCATATTCTATGTAGCACATGATCATTGTTCGGATTTAGTGTGTTATTTTGATTAAAATATCACAACCTACTCAAAGAAATAAATAGAGGTTGTAAGGATGGAATGATGCATGCTTGTGAAGCGATTATTTTACTCCAAAACTGGTATATAATGAAAGTTTCTTAATTTAGAAGATGGCTCATGATGAGCTTATGATTGTTTATCACATTGTAGTAGGTATTTCAGAACCAAGTAAATCTTAACATTATAATTACTTCACACACATATATGATGTTGTGGGTAGAAACGGTCTTTCGTCAAGACAAAATGCACAAGTGTCATTCATCAGTTTTGTAGGTCTATTATAGAAGTTTATAAACCTCAAATTTTAGAAGGCCAACGCAAAATGACCTCCAGCTGCTACTAGAAGTGCATTTAGATGAACACGAGCTTCCCGGAATGCTTCATAGCAATGATTATATACACCATAGTTAGAGAAATTGTCCAACCGCATGGAGAGGTCAATACACTCGTGGTGGTCATAACCATCTAACCATTATGCTAGAGGTAGTTACATCACACAACTTATGGATGTACATGCAGTTTTTCGAGTTGCAGGATCAAACAATGATACGAATATACTCAATCAATGTCATTGTTTAATCAAGTTTTAGATCTTTCAAGTGAATGGTAATATGTACACCAAAGGGTACTATATTATAGATGGTACATATTTATCCAGAATGGGACACACTAGTAAAGATTTTTTTAAAATATTTCCCAGATAATATTGAGAAAATAAAGTTATTCAAAAGACGTCAAGAATATGCAAGAAAGGACATGGAGAGATCATTCGGTGTGCTTCAAGCTAGGTGGGGAATGATATGCGTCCAGCAAGAACGTTTAGCTTACTGGTATTAGGTGATATAATGTTGACATGTATTATACTATATAATATGATTGTAGAGATGAATGTGATAACATACATAATTGGTGACGTGAAGAGCATGAACCTAGCCTACCAGCTTACAATAGTAGAGCATCAGAAAATTTTCAATCACAACTTCAAAGATTCAAAGACTTGCGTAGCCAAGAGACGAACCAAACACTACGAAACGACCTCACAAAATATTGGGTGAATAGGCGACACACGTTTGAGATTGTTGTTTTTATTTTTAATTTTAGTCTTATATTTTATTTTTAATTTTAGTTCTATCTTCTAATTATGTAATTTTATATTTAATCTAATGTAAGTTTTAGTTAACCATTTAACTTATTTAATTGGTTTTTTTTTTATATAATTATTTATATTATGTAATAAATAAAATGAATTAATTTGTTAATAAAAAATAGAAGTAATGTTTTACACGTATATATTTTATTGAAACTCATTCTCCTATAAATACTCCCATCATCTCAACTTTACTCTTCACCCAACTCATAAAGAGATCACTAATTAAGTTCCTTCTTCCAACTCAAAAATGGCAAAATGCTCATTTGTTTTTGTTGTGTGTGCAATCCTCTTGCTCCATTGTTTTTCAGGTGCATCGTTAAACTTATTTTCACATTAGTTGATACAAACTTAACACAAACTTAATTACGAGTTTGTGTTTAGCCTATACCCGTATACTTTTTTATAGAAAATGGTCGACTATTTGAGGTTCAAAGCGAATTTTGAACACAATTATTTATAAACAGTTATTCTTCTGAGTATAATTTTTGTAATTTTGTGGTAGAAATACGCAAAAACAATTAAGGCTAAATTAAGGAATCGTATAATCGATTCCCTGTAACATTTTCTTGTTCGTGTTATTTGATATGGGTATATCAGTCTATATTTCACAAATTATGATTTGGCAATTAGTGGAACCTCTCTAGTGGGACTTTTTCAATGTATTTGTAATTATGGTGAGAATTAAACTTAACATATAAATTAAATTAGTAATTTACTTGAATTTAACATGTTGAAAATGCAGAAATAGATGCCTCTGGGGCTCCAAAACTATGTGAAAAGGGGAGCAAGACCTATTCAGGGAAATGTAGCAACAAAAAATGTGACGAGAAGTGTAAAAGTTGGGAGCATGGAGTCCATGGTGCTTGTCACAAGCGCGAAGGGAAAGACGGTTGCTATTGCTACTTCGATTGTTCCAAAGGCGGATCAAAGGCTCCTCCGGCTGCAGGTGGGTCACCCCCTCCTCCAGCTGCAGGTGGGTCACCTCCTCCAGCCGATGGCGGATCACCTCCACCCCCGGCTGATGGTGGATCACCTCCTCCGGCTGATGGAGGGTCACCACCTCCTGCGGATGGTGGGTCACCACCTCCTGGCGCTAACTAGACCCACATGGTCGAGTGAAGAACGCGCTAAATCTTAATCGTCATTCGGTTCAAAATAACATCACTTGTGCTTGAATATATATCAAGCCTTGTATGATTATGAATAAAGGGAAAATACGTACTAATTTCTACTACAGTCTAAAGTCATGTAATACGTGTTGCATGTTAATTATCAGTAGCTTCTATTTCCATGCATAAATGTTCAATGATACTTGTCTGTCAAATAAACTTGCTACTATGATTAACTACCATTGATCAAGTAAACACACTTAAATTGATGATAAAACTCTTAATTTGAAGTTATCTTTTGTATGGTAGAAATTGTTTCTATGAAGACTAAGACTAGTCTTTTTAACCTTACGAATGATTATTTGGCATATTCACACACACAATCAAACACGGCAGAAAGGTAAACAATATGAATACGAGAATTTTACGTGGTTGGGTTGATGTCACCTGCGTACGTTCATGGGCTGCAACTAGAATTTGTATTGCAATGTACCTCTCACTACTACAAAAATGGCCTTTCTTGACGCTTTTTGCGCGTCAAGAAAGGGCCCAGATGACGCGCAAAAAAGCGTCAAGGAAGGCAGGGTCAAGAATCCTCTTGACGCGCAAAATGCGCGTCATCCCATTTATGACGCGCAAACGATGACGCGCAAAAAAGCGTCATAAATTTGTGTCATAAAATAAGCGTCAAGGAAGGCCCCGTCATAAATCTTCTTATGACACGCATTTTTGCGCGTCATGAATTTAAAAAAAAATAAAAAAAATATTTTTGTAGATTCACTTATTTCCACATTAATGACAATTAACCTCATAATCAAAATAAAATACACTATAGCAAAACAACACATTTCATATATATGACAAACATTACAAAGTTAACAAGTTTTTTTGGAGTTTACAAAGTTAAAAAGTTGCTAACATAATTTAGTGCAATTCCATTTATAAAAGTTGCAAAGTATAAAAACATACCTGATTCTATGCATCCTTGACCAGCCTTTCCTTCACCACCACCACCACTGAATGTTTAGAATTCAAACCGTGAAAACTCTTAACCATCTTTCGACAACAACTTTTGTATTTAAATCCTAGATTAAAAACTCAAAACATAATCAAAATCTTCACAAACGAACCTGCAATTAAAGAAGCCTTATAATGATGTTCTCTGATCGTACGACCTGCTGCAAATCTGTGATGCATGTAGTAGAAGAACAGAATCTGTTAATAGGTAATATGATAGTGTTGTTATAAAGTCAAAAACTTATCCAACATGTTTCAAATAATGAACTAACCCTGAAGTCTAAAAACGTCTGCTTGCCCCAGTGGCGATTGCCAGGTTTCTCACAAAGCCAATACCTTTTTCACATATTTGTGCACGCCTATTTGAAAAAGCCAGGAACTTGTCTCCATGTCGTTTACCATATAATCCAGTTAACTCAGTCGAAAAAGCTGCTAAAGTTGCCAGAAAATCGCAGCTGTAACCTAACAGCAACCTAAAAGACTATAACAATTAAATAAAAATATAAAATCCAAGTCTCTAACAACAACAACAGCAATTCAGCAAGAGATTAAAAATACAGCAACCTAAAAGATTATAACAATTAACAGCAACCTAATCCTCTAAATATCTAACACAAATCATAAAACAGCAACAATTAAGAAAACAAACATACATAAGCCTGGACATTGTTTGCACACTATATATACAAGGAACTGTTGGTTGATTATGTGCATCAAATTAAACAGAGAGATTAAGCCAGATTGGTATATATGGGCATTCAAGTGCATAAATTGGCATAGCTGATAATAAAATATGCAGAAAAAGTTGACTGATTGGTATATATGGGCATTCAAGTGAATATTTTGAAATTACTTTTTTGAAACTGCTAAGTTATATTAGGTAAATAGAAGTAATACCTTCATTAGCAATTGCATATGTTATATTTGATGCTGCATTGTTTTTAGGTACCCAAGACAGTCACTTGGGTAACCTATTAAAAAAAAAGTCATAGAGGTCTGTACATAAAGACTTAAGCCAAACTGCTAAGATTGATGTTGATATAGTGTTACTGATGCCTTGCTTGATTATCACAATATACATATTCTGTCTTTTCTAACTTCAGACTTCTTTACAAAAAGGAGATGTTGGAAAATAGTAGCTACACTTCTACTTAAACAGTCTTGTTGATGTCGTGCTTGATTATCACAAAAGATATATGCTAAAGAGCATTTACTTCAGTGAGTAAAAAGGGACATTACACCTAGATATTATATAAGGAATAATTGAAAGTTGCACAATCAAAGGGACAGATACTTACATAGGAGCAAAACCCATCCTATACATTTACCACCTGTAAGGAAAATATAAATGAAGAATTTGTAAATCATCTATGCTACAACAGTTCTATTTATAACTGTGAAACATCATTTACAAAAAGGTATAGATATGATGATCACTGTTTCCATACAAAAGTAAAATATAATTAATAGTTTCAAATGTAAATAAGCATGCTCAATAACTTATACAGTACAATAACCCAGTGCAATTTTCCACTCTCCTATGTAATATATGCAAATTTAAAGATGGTAACAAATAACAAACAAAAAGTAAATAAATAGACGGGATTTACTATCAACCAAAAGCAGCAATTACACACTCAGGTAAATAGAAGTCAAGAGAAACATGTATGCCAACTAAAACTGTAACAATGACAATAAACATGTACAGATTCAAAGATAGGAAAACATCAAAGACAACAAATAAATTGTACCTATTCTTGAGTCATTGCTGATCAATACACGCATAAACATAAGCCTGCAACAAGGCATAACAGGTAAAAACAAAAATGAATCGATAAAATTGCAATTCTTGTGGCAACAAACCACACCAGGAATTGAGTGGATTCTTCTTCCATCTGTAAACACCAACATTATTACATGATCGGATTCTACTTTCGAAAAAAATTCTGTATAGATCTACGCAGATTAAAACCCTATCGATCGCCATTGTAAATCACGTAAAATTTGTAAGTTTTGAGCTCTCGGTGCTTTGAGATCAAGTGATTATTTCACGCACATGAATCAAAGAGCAAAGTTATCTATAAAACCTCAAAAACCTAGACCGGAGATCAGATATAGGTCAAAATAAATTCATTGTTACCTCGACGCACAGAGAAAACATTTTTTGGCACAAAATGGGAGATTAATATGAAATTGATCAAATCAAAGCAATTTTTACTCCGAGAATTCATTCATCAATTGATGAGAAACTGTTGAAAAGTTAAAGGATTCGTAACTCGTAAAAAGTTGTTGAAGAATCGGCAAACAAACCTGGAGTTGAGTGGTGATATATGCTTCCTCGGGAGAGTGAAATAGAGCGGTGACGGAGTTGAGTGGTAACAACATATGCTGCGGGCATGGTGGCGGTGAATCCAAGCAGCCATCACTCTCGAACTCTCGCAAAGGGGGAGGCGCCGGTTGTTGA
>JBCNJP010000024.1:42966170-42985295 GCA_039602395.1 Deinandra increscens subsp. villosa
AGAACCGCCGTTGGGGGCGTCGTTCGTTCACCGGAGGCACCGATGTTGGTGGTGGCCAAAGCAAACGAGTCCACCAATGCTTGAGCCAGAATCGTGTTCCGAATTAGATATGTGATGTTTTCCGGCCTCGAATCGAGAGCTGTGATGTTTTCGGAGCCAGAATCGCGTTCCGAGTCCACCAATTTCTGAATCGGGAACTGTGATATTTTCAGGTGAATTTACCATAAAGAAACAATCAATGGCGGCCATTAACCTCCCAATTTCCGCTAATCATGGGCAGATCGGGATTGGATTAGGGATCAGGTGGGGATTCGGGGAGAGAGGAGAGCGATGAGTAGAAGAGGATGGAAGAGTCTGGGTGGAAGAAGGCAAAAAGTCGCCGGATGGAAGAAGGGTGGAAGAGGCTGGGATCGTTGGACGGTGGAGGAGACGGTGACGACGGAGGGCGTTGGGGTGGGAGGGGGAGGGGGGATGCCGAAAGGTTTTTACGGTTTTTTTTGTTCCTCATCTTTAAGAAAATGTCAAACTAGTCCCTCCTCTTAAGAAATGGTTAAAAATGCCACATACCAAGCCACATTAGCAACCAACTCAGCAACCATTAACACCGTTAGTAAAAAACTAACGGTGCATCATTCTAATCCAATCCCTATTAAACTTGTATTATTGTGATGCATTTTTTGAACTCGTATTATTATCCGCCAATTAGGTGAAAGTTGTATTATTAAAATGCAATTTTTCTAAAGAATATAAATATTTTGTATAATAATTTTATAATTCTTAGATCTTTGTTTTTTTGTTATCTATAATTTTAAATATCATTATTTCCTATGTCACCAACTACTAATGACATCTAACACACAAATATCCAGAGAAACAATTGTTTACAACATCTTGCATTTATGTGGTGTGCGTGTGGTGTATATAAAAATATAGCGATATCAATGACACTTTTTTGTACATAAGCTTTTAAATTTATAAACACGTAATCTTAAGACAATACTATTTCACCACATTCACGGGCAAGTGCACCAATCGTGGAGCAGTATAGTATGGGTAAGATTCTGATGTCATACATGGATACAAGGGATAATGAGTCTTTTTGAATAAAAGTCTTCAGAGATAACCTGACCAAGATACATTTTATACTTTTGAGGAATAGGTAGGTTAGTATAATATATAGCTATAAAAGTAAAGATAAAATGGAGTTGTAGCATATTAAGTCGAAGATAGTGTTACTTGGGGGACTGGCCAATGGTGATACTAACAAGATGTTAAATACCCGCTTTCTTAAGATTATTCCTAATTAGGTGAGGAGGACCGCTTTTCAGCCTGGAATCATTTCTCACATTCCTCTCATTTCCTATAGGGAACTTGAGAGCACCGTTCTGATTAGGAGTAAATGAAGTAAGTATACAAGTAGTAGTTGTAGGGCCCGATGGGTCGTCGGTACCGTTAAACTCGAATACGTTGTCATGAACCAGCAGGGGAACAACCCACACATCAGATTATTTTATTTATGAAAAGCATCTTTATACAGGACTATGGTCTGTTTCCTCCATACACCGCTTTCGCGCGAACATGGAAGTCATAACCATAACCAAGTTCACAAACATGTATCTCACCGACTTCTATGAAGTGACAAAGTATTACTAATCCTTATCCTAACCAATACCTCAGGCCGTAGTTAGCGTGAAAGCCGTGTTTGTTTACATAGACAAAAAACTCACAAACGTATTAATTTGCATGGGGTGCGAGTCACCGCTAGGATCATGCATCGTCCCCCAATCAGGTGTTAAAAGTCCGACTGATGAGCTTTCGACTCCTCAAATGGTCTATAATACGCAAGGCACGTTTGTTCAAAAGAGTTAGAAAATACACTTTAATAGAAAGAGTTTTCATAAAATCAAGTATACTTACCTTAAGGTAAGTTTATAAAAACATCATTACCAACCCACCAAAGACTTGTTTATTCCCAAGTAAGTGTAAGAATTTGGCCGAGCATAAGCATGGCTTAAAAATGTGCTTAGAAGATGAAGAGATTCATAAAAGCCCCTTAAATTTTTTGCGTATAAAAAACAAATATACTTTCAATTTTGTATCACAAAAGTCCCTTAACAATTTTTTACATATAAAAGTCCTTTCACATGTTAAATTTGAATGAAATTATATTTGTTTATTTGTTAATATTGACAAATCATTTTTTTATATATACGTCTACCTCTTTTATGAACAAAATAAGAAATCATTTATCTTTTTCAAATTGGTAGTAAAACTTAAGGATGTATATACAAGAGTCGTCCTAAATCAACTACAACATCTAATATATTTGTATATGTATGAAGATGTTTTTTTATATGGAAATATATTCTTTTAAATTTAAATCTTAAATTAGAGCTTGTAAAAGCTACTTAAAATAAATAGATTAATAGAATGTAACAAATAAGTTGTACCATATACAACTCAAATTATAATTTTCATTCAAATTTAACATGTGAAGGGACTTTTATGTGTAAAAATTTGTTTAGGGACTTTTGTGAGACAAAACATAAAATATGCTGTTTTTTATATGCAAAAAATTGTTAAGGGATATACTTATATGAGGAAAAACAGAAAGTATGTTGGCTTTTTGTGGTGTTTGCCCTAATTTATATGTATGTTAGGTGATATTATATTTTTAAATATATTGTTTTTGCATAAATATGTTTGTTTTTATATGAATGCGTGATTATTGTTAATGTTTGTCATGCAGCAATAACTTGAGTTGATGGAACTTTGGTGCGTGATTAAGATACCCATTTGCGTTATTATGTAAGAAAATGTGCGTAATTAGGTTAAACTACTTGTGTGATTTTTTATGTATACTTTTACAGGTTGTTAATTGTTTTTGTTATTGAGTTACTGTAATTTATATGGAAATTTTGTGATATTTAACAGGTAATTAAATTTGTTCTTGAGTTGTATGTGATTTGAGGAAGATGATAGGAGATAATTTGCATTACACTTAAATTTTGCTATCTATTAAAAGATTACAAAAACTAAAGCTACTCATAGGTTGTTAAAAAGAGACAATTTCAAATTAACAGATATATCAAGTGCCTTGAGTATCTTTACAATTGCTTGCATTTGTTCGAGGTCAGTTATGTCATTGTCTATCATGAACAAAATGACGATTTCATGAACAATACTATTTGGAAAAGACAACAGTTATTTGTGACCTAATCCCTTTCTTGTGTGATTTCTTTCAGACTCCCAAAATTTTGCTTCAGAACGTCTATTAGAAGCATTTCTTTGTTGAATTCTAGCATGATTTCCCTCGTCAACTTGTTTTTTAGGGCTATATCTGCAACAGATGGTGTGGGTGATGATGAAGATGATGACGCCATTTGGGACATACGCTGAATTTTGCCAGCCATATGAAGGGATTTGAAGAGCACTTGAAAATGTCTTTGTAGCATGATTTTTAGATTTCAATTGAGTGTCTATATTTATAGGCTTGATGACTAGTAATGGTATTAAAAGCTTCTAACCAGATTTCAATTGATTGAATGATCAATTCTGGATGGTTAGGAGGTAAAATTAGTTCACTTTGCCACCTGCATTCAATTTTTCACTCGTGCAAATCATTTGAAATTGTAAGTGTATACGTGTTTGTGACGCCCACTCCCAGACTTGGCTCTAGTAGGGGTCACGCATCGGATTTACTCATGAACACAAGGTAATAACAGAGATAACTAAGCAGCGGAAATTTTGAACATTTATTTATTTGCCAAGTACTACAAATTAAGAGATAATTTACATAAGGAGATACTAACTATTGCTACGTTTATTGCTATAACTATGCCAGCTCGCCAAAACCTTCCTTCCGTATGATAGCTTGCCTGTCTAATCCCTTATTACCAGGGTCTTCTCATAACTAGTTAAAGCCAAACCCTGATCTGACATACATACATATTTTTGGAAAAGGTCAGCTTACGTTGGTGAGTTCTATATTTTAAAAGCTTTACCTCTGCGTGAGGTTTAAAACCTTAGGACCTGCAAGACGATCCCTTTTTCACAAACATTTATCAAGTATAATATATATCACGATTATACAACACGTAATATTCCTTAACAGGAAATACCCCCTATAAAACCATTTACCCCACTGTCCCTTCCTACAACCCCAACGTCTATTACCCTGCTAATGTATAAGCAGAGATACCCTTCTTGTTAACTGCCGAGTTTGCCCTTCTAGGGCATTCTCTTTAACGGACAGTCACCCCGTTTCCCCCTATTTGCTAACTGCCGAGTTTACCCTTCTAGGGCATTCCCTATAACTGACAGTTGCCCCGTTTCCCCCTATTTGCTAACTTCCGAGTTTACCCTTCTAGAGTATTCCCTATAACAGACAGTTGCTTTCTCCCCCTTCCTATTTGTAGTGATCTCTAACCCCATTGAGTAACACTACTTCTAATTAACTCTCCCTGTACTACTACCCACCCCTAGTTAAATACTCAAGTGACTTAGGATTACTAGTAAACAGCGATAATGCCTTCATATACTGCAACAAGTGGACACCCCCCAATTTACCATTGGTGTATGTATACAGGATGTACCAGCGGCGTGTCCTCCACACTTCTGATATACCGGGTAACTAATATTATTATGTATATATATAGGAAGTACCAGCGGCGTATCCACCACATAATAATAAAGCAAATGCATCACTTGTTCTCATATAATCATACATATTCACTATAACGTTTACTAATAATTCATTTATCACTTGACTATTTAAGTTCAAAGCAAACATAGCACATATCATATCACAGTTATTATAATTACGTTATAACACGTATAAATGATTTAACATTATTTTCATAACACATCATATATATATATATATATATATATATTTATCTATATATATCAAAAGCTTTCTAACATTTTATCAATTCAAGATATTTCACGTATATGCATTTTAATGCATTTCCATAAGAGTTCATGTATATATATTAATCCAATCAACAATTTAATAGATTAATATATATATATATATATCCATTTAACAATTAACACCTTAACAGTTAATATATATTCACTCAAAGGCAATATAACAGTTTAACATTCTAAGAATTCAGATAGGCAACATTTCAGTTATAAATCATTTAAATGCATTTTATAACATTTGTATGTATATCAACCCAAAAACATTTAAAACACTTAAAACATTTAAGAGTGGGCTCATAGAACTCACCTTATCTCTTTAATCGGTTACTTGGGCAGAACTCCCGCTACGATTCCCGATTTAACCTAATTTGCGTATCGTATGGCGTTAACGCAAGGTTTTATACAATAAACACTTTCTATGTTTATTTTAATATCTTATTATCTTAATAATATTCAATTATTAAGTTTATCCCTTTTTAAAGGTCAAAATGACCAAAATGCCCTTTAGGCAGTTATCCTTTTTCTTTTAACGATAATATGAAGACGCGCATTCCTATAAGTAAACACTCACCCCGGGATCGCCCAGTGAGGTATGCCAGTTCCCAGTTGGGATTTATGCGACACCCCCGCTTTGCCAGAAACCCCAGAGTACATGCGCTTACCCTTTCGGTCCGCACGCACTTCTAAATATCCAATTAACTCGGTATCTTTAATACTTTGTTATTTATCCATTTTAAACTCATATATGTTTATTATTTATATAAACATGTTATCATAGCAAAAATCAAGTCCCCATACCCTCCGGATTATTTTATATTAAATAATCATATTTACAAACCCTAATTTCCCCGTTTTTCTCGTTTCTTTATCAAAACTCATTTTCTTTTCAAACTGACTTAGGGTATTAGTCCATTATAACATTTTATAATATGATTTAAAATATCAAAGCTTAATTCAACACCGTTTACTCAATTTGGGCAGAACAACGTTACGAAAACCCTAATTTTGACCCGCTTACAAAACCCTTACCAAACCTTTTCCAATTATGAAAAAACTTAGGGCTTTCTTAAAATACATTATTTTAGGATTACCTACAAAACTTCAGACCCTAATTCCCACCCGATCACCCAATTTTAGCAAAACAAGCTCAAGAACCCTAGTTTTTATACAATTTTAGAAACCATACTTAGAAATCGAATTAGCAAAAACTGAAAGAAGTTATTTTAGATCATACCTAGAGTATCTCAACTGCAAAAATTCAGCCTTTAACTCCTCATCGTTTGAGAGAATTTTGCCGGCGAAGTTGCTGATTCGAATATGGTTCGAAGTTGCTGGTTCGAATATGGGATTTATACTCATGGAGGTCGCCATGATGTTCCTACACGTGCTATAGTAAGTAATCGGCTAGAAATGACGCGTAGAAGATGAATCTTGGACGCTTTCTCGCTGGCAAAAAGGGGCGGAGGGTCACGACAGTTTGCATACCCTCCCTCGCGACCCGTGAGGCATTTTGGGGTTTTGACAATTTTAGTCCCTGTACTTTATATTTACGTTTTAACCCCATGAACTTCTACGTAACTGTTATTTTATGCTTTAAAACATTATGGGACATATTTATAAAAGCTTCTAAGGCTTAGGACACGCACGATGATATACGTATACATACTTATATATATTTTTATTTATATATATATATCTTTCACTATTTTGCGATTTAGCCCCTCTAAGTTTTATATCTTTATCATTTTATGTTCCGAATCATCTTAGGATGTTTTTATAATACTTTATAAACCTCGAGATACTTATAATAATTATAAACACGTATAATATCCGCAAGTATTTATAACTTTACATAAATTATGCTTTTAGCCCTTTTACTTTTCCGTTAACTTTTAAGTATGCATTTTTCACATGTTTAATTATTCTAGCATGTATTTCCACATATATATTCATCAAATGAATATTTCACATGCATTTATATTATTCAAACACACCTTTACACACGTATTTAATATAATGTAATCACGTAAACACATTTTCTCCCGGTTATCATATATTTCTATCATATTAACGTTTTAATACATTTTTCATGCTAACATCATAAATATCAATTATTTTTTATAAAAAACACATATCTATATCATTTCCTTGTCTCATTTTATCAATCAACATGTATATTATCATCTTTTATTAATTTATTACTTGGTAATGGGTAGATATGCATTTTCTATTTGTTTTCTCATGTTTAACTATCTAACACATATATCATATGCATTAATCACATTAGTCAGGTATTCTTTACGTATTATCAGATTTTGGGATGTTACAGTGTTCAGGTGTAAATGCATATAAATGAGTTTTTTTGTGTCTTTTTAGTTTCCCTTCACTTTTTATTATAAATATTGAAGCTCATGCATGCATATTGTCCGTATCAGTTATTATTTTATTCCCATACAACCAACTCTAAAACATTACTAAATAATGTCATCTTTTTCTAACTACCTACAAAACCCAGAAGTGCCCTAAAGTCATTGATAAGCTTGAAGAGCTGAATAGATACGAGTTCAAGCAGGACCGTATCATGCGTAACTCCTTTGGGATGATGACAAGTATCACCACAAACAGTATCCAAACTCACATTGGGATGCCGAAGGAGCTTGTTGATCATCTCCTTTCTGCCATGCAAAATGCTTCTACCAAGTACATTACAGATCAACTACAGGTGAAGCGGCATATCCTGCACTACTTAGTGGTGTAATGGACAACACAATATGAAGGACAAGAAGGCGGATGTGGAGGAGATTAAGAAGTTCTAGGTATACCTTTTTGGTTTTGTTTTGTTGTTTTTGTGGTTGTTTTGAAAAGCTTTTCATAATTTTTTTGTAAAGTTTTTATGTTCCCACCCAACCAGTATTGTAAGTGATCCCACCTGACTGTTGCATATATAAAATATATATGTTTTTGCATGTCTATTTACCTTTTCATTGCGTGATAATGTGCTAAAAACGAATAAGTGTTAACTGCTGAATATAATTGATATTATTAGGTATTCATTTTAGGAGAATCATAGCATTTGTAATAGTTGCGTGATTTTCAAAACACTTGTGTTATTTTTAATATTTGCATTATTTCAAATGAACCCTTGCATTATTTTAAAATTACGGTATTTCCAATTAATCAACGTTTCATAAAGTTAAGTTATGAAACACAACAAGTAAATATTCGAATGATGTTTATGTTTAAAAAATAGTTGTTGCATCATTTGTTTAAACATTCGCGTTATCTATATTATAGCCTTAGTGTATTTAAACCAAACAAATTAAATGGCTCCTGTTAAACTAAATAACCCAATTGGGTTAAGGTCTTGTGAAGTGAAACAATAAATAAATTTTAAATAATGTTTGCACACTTTTATACTATTTTCCATGATATTAAATAACACAAGTATACGTAAGCTCTTTTGCGTTATATTATAGACGTACGTTAATTTTTTTTAAAAAGACGGTAGTACCCTTTTTTATATATATAAAAAACAAATTAAATTACTATGAAGGACGAGGAACAATATGTTCGTTAGATCAGCTGAATGGTCGGAATTGTTTCATATCCACTGCCGAGCTTTCGATGTTGTCGATCATCTCTTCCCCAGGGTTCAGCCTCCCACTTCATTTGACATTGCGTCTAACAAAAAAGCTGCGAAAGACGAAGCCATTTGGTCCCGTTTGGACGCCATAGTCCTCCAGTGGATCTATGGAACCATCTCCATTGAACTCATGTCTATGGTCTTGAAAAAGAACACTACTGCTGCAGCCGCATGGAACGCTCTTGAAGGATATTTCAACAATAAAAAACACTCTCGGGCCGTTTGTAACGAGTTGAAGAGCATTAGCAATCAACTTGCTAATGTCTATGGTCTTGAAAAACGCTTCACCAACTGTCGAGAGGATGAGTTTTCTAAAGTTATTGCCTAGTTGTAATAAGTTGAAGAGCATTAGCGATCAACTTGCTAATGTTGATGCGCCTGTCTCGAATGACCAGTTAGTGTTACAACTCATTTCCGGTCGAAACTCGGGAAACAGAATGCGGTCTGTGTTCCTAGCCCAAGCCTTCCAGCCCTGGGCCCAACCTATCCAGCCCGATGTTGTCCGTCTAATACGATATGAAGGACAAGAAGGCATATGTGAAGGAGATCAAGAAGTTCTAGGTATACCTTCTTGGTTTTGTTTTGTTTTTTTTGTGGTTGTTTTGAAAAGCTTTTCATAATTTTTTTGTAAAGCTTATATGTTCCCACCCAACCAGTATTGTAACTGATCCCACCTGACCGTTGCATATATAAAATATATATGGTTTTGCATGTCTATTTACCTCTTCATTGCGTGATAATGTGCTAAAAACAAATTAGTGTTATTGTTGAATATAATTGATATTATTAGGTAGTCATTTTAGGAGAATCATAACATTTGTAATAGTTGGGTGATTTTTAAAACACTTGTGTTATTTTTAATAGTTGCATTATTTCAAATGAACCCTTTCATTATTTTAAAAATTACGGTATTTTCAATTAATCAACGTTTCATAAAGTTAAGTTATGAAACACAACAAGTAAAAATTCGAATGATGTTTATGTTTAAAAAATAGTTGTTGCATCATTTGTTTAAACATTTGCATTATCTATAGTGTATTTAAACCAAACAAATTAAGTGGCTCCTGTTAAACAAAATAACCCAATTGTGTTAAGGTCTTGTGAAGTGAAACAATAAATAAATTTTAAATAACGTTTGTACACTTTTATAATATTTTGCGTGATATTAAATAACACAAGTATACGTAAGCTCTTTTGCGTTATATTATAGAAGCACGTTAATTTTTATTTTTTGAAAAGACAATAGTACCCTTTTTTATATATATATAAAGCAAATTAAATTACTATGAAGGACGCGGAACAATATGTTCGTTAGATCACCTGAATGGACGAGAATCACTGATTGTGCGACCTTGACACACTTCGTACGAAATCTATTCTTTGAACCCTGGGGAAGAGATGATTAACATAAATAAGTAAAAAGTGCTTCATTTTCTATACTCCGAAAAAAACACATGTCAAAATAGTAAAACACATGACAAAATAGTTTATCATTACCAGGAAGAATAACTCATGTTGTTGGACAATGTTAGGATAAATGCCTAACTGAATGAATTAGACGGATATAATTGAGAAACCTCATGAATTCAAGAAAGGAGGGCAAAGGTCGATCTATAACCAAACCTACAACCTGACTTACGTCTTTAGATAAACCAATCTAAACTCTCATGTCCCTAACAAGCAAAACTACTGCTCAACATCCATCTGACTTTTTTATTATGTCCCTATGATATGTGTAAAGCCGGATTTAGAATTTTTTTTAGTGCCGTTACTGTTTTTAGATTTTTCAATTTGATAGGTTATGGGTTCAAATCTTATAAAGTAGAGTGGTGTTTCTCCAACTAAAAGGTTGTGGGTTCAATGACAAAGCTTGAAAGAAAAATTCGAGGGGGTGGGGTTAATTGATTCTATTGTGGAGGAAATACTCAATACATTCGAGGGAGAGAAATTAAATATATATAAATTTTTGTACATAAAATCATGAAAATGGGTACTCTTGGACGAAGAAAATAGAGGGGCGGTCGATCCTTTGTGGGTTGGTGCGAATGTGTGACGGTCGCGGGTTGTTCAATGGGATAGGCTATGTATTAGCTTGGTGGTAGAGTGATGTTTCTCCAATCAAAAAGTTATGTATTCAAATCTTACCTATACAATATTATGATACATATGAGGAGGTCAAACTTTTTATTTGCTTAAATAATTAAGAGTTTAAGGGGTATAATAGTCTTTAAATACAAAAATCTTAAAAAAGGCTATAAAATTATCATTTAATATAAATTAAAAAATTAAACAATCTATTTAATGATAATCAAAATTTAATGAATTATAAACTTAAATAAAAAATAAGCTAAATGCAAAAATTGTTTTTCAATTATAGAAACTAATCGTGAGTTTCATACTAATCTATATCTATATCTATCTATATAATCTTTCATTCTAATAAAGCATTAAAATGGTGTCCACATGTTCTTTTCCTAGGGCCTCCACATCATCGTCCACATCAGCATTCCACTTGTCAACACCACATTGAATATCAAAGTTATTACTACATTCTAAAATTACAATTCAACTTTATATTTAATTAATACAAAAACTTTCCAAACGTACAATTCAAATTACATTTAATACAAAATTAAATACTTTGTTTTGATCTCATCTCATGAACCTAATATTTAACCCGTATATTATACGGGTTACTAACCTAGTATATATATGAAAAGATTGGATGTCACGTGGCGTCACCACAACAATCCCTTTTCTCATTTTCCCGCTCAAATGGTTTTCCTTCTAAATGAATCACGGATATGGGCCTAAAATTCAGGGATCCAGTTAACAAAATTAATTATTTGAAAATATTTTTTGTATTGATAACTAACTAACAAACTTTAATTAATTGAAAAGCACGGAAACTAAAACTTTAATTAACATATTTGAGGATCATAATTACAGGAGTGACTAAATTAATAGAATATTATTTAAACATTTTATTTTGAGAATTATAATTTTTGGAAAATTATTATTTTGAATATTAAATTCAAATTTGTATATTTTGTAAACAATTCATTTTACATACAACTACTATTCCCTAATTTTAGGAATTTGAATATTTACCAATCAAATATTTAATTATAACAAATTTATACAATCAAATCTCCGAACTTTTTTTAAAATATCAAAATAATCCAACTAACTTTCCTAAATGTAAACACCATTTAATGTAAAATCTTTTTTTTAAACAAATTTCGTAAATCAATATTCTTATTTTCGTTTTCGTTTTTTTTTTAAATTCTATATATATATATGTACAAGTCCAATTTCTCAAATCATTTATACCAACAAAATCCAAAGTATACTATAAAAAAAGGAAAAAAAAGATATTTTATTTCATACTTTGATTTATTATATTTTAAATGTTAGAATTACATTTTTATAATATTTTAAATGTTCGTATTTTTCTTTAATTTCAATTATCGAATTACATTTATTATAATATTTTAAATGTTAGATTTATTTTTTTAAAAACCACCCGTGCGTCGCACGGGTATCAAAAGCTAGTAAAGTATATACAGATGTGGTGATGATTTGATATTAAAAGAAATTCTTAGTTCTTCATATGATGGGTTTTTATAAAGTTTAATCTTCCTTCAATAATTAGTTGGTCTAATTGTTTCAGATTTGTCATGTGTTAATTACACATTAATTAATCCCTTCGTTTTGGTTGTAGTTTAGTTCTATAATTTTATTATTAAAAAGCCAAAAAATAATTAGTTAACATATTTGTAGTTAACTGGTTTTTTTACACACGTGTGCATTGCAACTCGACGACGAGGGTAAAGAAAAAACTGATTGAAAAAATTACCTCATACGATATGATATAAAAAATTATAATGTAACATTGACATCTAAAGAATATATAGGAAAAAAAATATAATTAATGAGGTGAAAATGAAGAAAATAAAACTAAAAGTAATAAAGAAAAAGTAAGATGGTAATAAAATTAAACTAATGTGCCAAGAATAAAAAAACCTAAAGTGGAAACAAAAATTAACATAAAAACAAAATAATATGACAAAAAAAACCAAAAAGCAACGTGGTTAATATGGTTAAAAAAACATAAAGTAAATAGAAAAAGTAATGTGGCTAAAACGAAAAAAAAATATAAAGTTATACTTTTTAGCTTAAGAAAAAAACTGATTAAAAAACTTCACACGATTTGATATAAAAATTTTATATCGTAACATTAACGGCTGAACAATAATAAAAAAAGAAAAATAAAATGGTTAAAATGAAAAATATAAAGTAAATAGAAAAAGTAACGTGGCTAAAAACGAAAAAATGTAAACGTATACTATTTAGGCAAAGAAAACAAATTGATTAAAAAGAAACTTCACACGATTTGATATAAAAGTTTTATATCGTAACATTGACGGTTGAATAATAGCAAAACAGAAAAGTAATGTGACCAAAATAAACAAACAAACATACCCGCTAAAATCGCACTTCAGGAACATGTCTGGGGAGGGTGAGATGAGTACAGACCTTATCCCTATCCATGAGATGAAGAGATCACTGACACCTTACGCAAATCCTATTTCCTTATATATGAGAGATACTAAGCCCCAAGGAATGTCCTATCAAAATATCATCAATGCATGTTGGACGCATTGCATTTGGATGAGAGAAGAATTTCATAGTCAAACATGTTTAAATGCCAAGAATCTAGGACGGGTCATCCCTTAAAAAAATTTTATTTGGACAACCAAAAGCAAATTCAAGAACAACATACATGAACAATATTAGTTGGTATGTAAAGCTGGATGCTAAATTACTATCTCAAAACTCAACTAAATTACTAATTGCTAATTGATCTGTGAATTGTCAATCTGTTTTACATTTATCGAATTCTAACTTCAATTTTGTCTTGGTTTGTCATTTGTTAATTTGTGATAATTCTTAATTTATGAACATAATAGCGATGAACATATAGATTTGAAGTTGTTTTTTTGCCGATCTCAAGCCTCGATAACAAAGGAGCGTTTATAACATGACTTCTAGAAAGAAAAGAAAAAAACCCTAATATTTGGTTTATTTTTGGCCATTAAAACGGTTAAGCTACTTCTGAGTTTTGACCACCAAATATTTCAGATGTATGAAGTATCAATACAATGAGTATAACATCCAACCTTTCATACCTCATCCCTGTATATATTTATGGGAAATCAAACTTGTCTTCAAATTTATTATTCCTACTCTACGTTTATTAGTTTTTTTTTTAGTAAATTACATTTATTGTCCTTTATGTTTAGGGTAACTTATGAAACGTGACCTTTAACCTAATTTATTACGTTTTTCGTCCTTTTTTTGGAACACTAATTGCAGAAATAGCCCTTTGTGCCGTTAATTTAACTTTTCGTCCATCTACACGAGGGCAAATTCGTCATTAACCCTAGATCACAAAATCCTCATCTCTAACTTGCGTCGTTCACTTCTCCCGCCTCCCATACCTTATGTCGCGAAGAAATCCAGTGCAAACCCTATATCGCAAATCCCTCAGGCAACAAAAAATAATTCATTCCTCCGTCTTCGTTCACATTCTCCTGCCTCCCTACAACCTTACGTCACAAAGAAATCAAAGGACCGAACCCTAGATCACAAATCCCTCAGCCATGTAGCCAGATTATATAATCAAAGACCGCCTTTACCGAAGAAGTTAACAAGCTTTATTGTAAATGTGTTTCTTGATAAACTTGATTCGATTTTGTTTAAAACTTTGAAACAACTAAATGCCACAAAAAAAGGTCACAACAGCAGGACTTGTAAGGGGCAGGAGCAGTAGCAAAATAAATAATTATGAATGCACGGGTAGGAGCAGCATGTTGATATATTTTGGCAACTTTCAATAGATTATGTTTTTGGTTGATGTATTTTGGCAAACATATAGATTATGTTGCTTTCAGTATGGTTTATGTTGGTTACTTTATGCCATTTTGTGTGGATTTACTTTATTAATATCTTTATGCAACAAGCAATTTTCAAAAGGGTGCTACTATTCGTACCCCCCTTATAATTGAATTTTACTTGTTGCACCCCCTCCCCCAACTTATAGATAATTACCACTCAAACCTTTTGATTTTAATTTGGTATATTTTAACCAATAATTTTTTTTAAACAGTTTTTTTTTACAAAAAATTACAAAAAAATTATAAAAAATAAAACTCTTTATAAAACATTTTAATTTTTTTTAAAACTGAGCGTTCTTTAAAAAAAACTAAAAGAAAACTGTTTAAAACGTTTAAAAACTTTTTAAAAAGTTTTTTACAAAACTGTTTAGAAAACTTTTAAAAACGTTTTTAAAAATAACAGTATTAAAAAATGTTTTTAAACAGTTTTGAAAAATGATTATCGTTTTTAATTAAAAAATAAAACTGGTAAATTTTTTTTATTGTTTAAAAAACGTTTTTTTTAAAGTTGTTTAAAAAACGTTTTTTTAAAAGTTGTTTAAAAACCTTTTTTTAAAAAGTTGTTTAAAAAACGTTTTTTTAATGTTAAAAAAAACATTTTTATAAAAAATCTGTTTAAAACGTTTTTTTTTTCTAAAATGAAAAAAAACTCTTTAAAAAACTGTTGAAAAAAACTTAAAACGTTTTTTAAACAGTTTTAAAAAAATGATTATCCTTTTTGTTATTTTATTTTAAAAAACTGTTTAAAATAAACTATTTTTATAAACATAATTTTATAGGGGTGGAATATGATAATTTTTAAAATAAAATCTCAGGGGGGGAGTGCAACAAGTAATTAGGGGGGGGTACGAATAGCCTATCTCTTTTCAAAAACATTTTAAATAGTGTTTTAAGTAGTGCTTTATGTTGGTTACTTTTATAGTGCATAGATGCACAACATTGGTGTAGCGTACCAGGCAGGTGTGCATAGATGCAGAGACCAATTTAAAGTGTGGCTTAGTCATTTTATAGTGCATAGATGCACATACCAAATTAATGTGCATCATCAATTTTTTGTGTTTTATAATGCATAAATGCAAGTATTAAAGTCTTGGATGGACAAAGATCAAATTACCCTTGAAGATAACGGTTGAGATGGACAAAACTTTAACAAAGGGCTATTTTTGCAATTAGTGTTTAAAAAGAAAGGCGAGAAACGGAATAAATTGGGTTAAAGGACACGTTTCATAAGTTACCCTAAACATAAAGGGCAATATATGTAATTTACTCTTTTTTTAAGCGGATGTGAGTAGTAGAGAGAAAAAAAGAATAGAAAAGTGAATAAATAAGTATTATTTAATTAAATAGAGATAGTTATGGAGAATGAGATATGAAAGATTTAAAAAAATAATATATAAATTTAGAAAGTAGAGTTTTTAGTTAAATTATTTATCTGGCTACTTTAGCCTTCGTTCACATGTGAATTCATTATCCGGCGAGAACCACTGAACATAAGAACTTTTATTATCACAATTCACAAGTCATGTTTCAACATTATACATAACATACAAACACATACACATATCTTGTTTCTTATTATATATAGATGATTTAAATCATGGAAGAAGGCTTTGCACATTGGGTACAATTCATATTTTTCTGGCCAGGAAGCTTTGGATTCTCGGCTTTCGGAGGAGCCGGAGCCTCGCCTTTCTTGGGAGGAAGGGGGGCTTTCGGCTTGTACTTTGCGCAATCGTAAGTGCATATGCAGACTTTTGTTGCTTCTTTACCTTGGAGTTGGAGGCAATATGCGCTTTCAGCGTTTTCAAATGTCATGCAGTCTTTAACACAAGTGCTCTCGACCTTACACGTGCCTTTGTAATATGTGCTAATCGTGTCACATTTCTTCTGCGCGTTTACTGTTTGCGAGTCACGTGAAAATGGAGTTAAGTACGTTTAGAAAAGTTGTTACAAACGATTTGTGGTCGAAAAACTACCTATTGCAAACGTGTTGCAATATATTAGTCTGTGACATTGGCTATCGTAAAGCGTCACAGACTGATCAATCACTAAAAACCGTTGAAAAGGAGATTTTTTGTGACTGGTTTGCGGCCGAATTTGTCACTGTGAATGATTTTAATGAAATGTAAAATTTGCAAGAAAAAAATGATTTAAATCTTTTATCGTCGGACAACCGTCTGAGTCTGATTTAAAAAATTGGTCGGTACGAAATTACTAATTAAAATGTATGTTTTACAACACAAATAAAAATCCTAGTTTAATATATATGTATGACATAAACAGTCGAATAATTTTTTTAAGCAAACTACATTTAGGTGCTGTTTGTTTTTGAAGAGGTAAAATGTCTGCAGTCTGCGGACCACATCTGCAGACATCTGTAGCAGAAGAGGTGGACTAAACCTCTGCAGTCTGTAAGAAGAAGAGTGTTTGTTTTTTAACTTATGCAGACTGCTAAAATAAACTGAAATTTAAATAAATCATTTTTTAAACTTATACATAATTCAATCATTTTATTTCTTTCCGTATATTTTAGCAAACAATTGTTTTTTAAACAATTTTCTTTTAAATAAAATATCAAAAATATTTTATAAAAACTGTTCAAAAAAATGTTTTTAAACAGTTTAAAAACGTTTTTAAATAAATGTTTAAAAAGTTTTGTTTAATAATTGTTTAAAATATTTTTTCTTAAAATAATTGTTTAAAAACGTTTTTTAAAAACAAAACTTTTTAAAAAACAATTTAAAAAAAAACTAATTTAAAAAAAAACATTTTAAAATTTATTTTTTAAAATTAATTGTTTAAAATGTTTTTTTTTTACTTTTTTAAAAGACGATTTAAAAAAAGTGGTTAAAGAAGTTTCTTAAAAGTTTTTTAATATATTAAAAACTTTTAAAAAAGTTTTTTTAGAAAAAGTTTTTTAAAAAGGACTTAATAAAATGTTTTTTTATAAAAGAATTAAAAAAAACTGTTTAAAAATGTTTTTTTAATGTAAAAACAGTTTAAAAAGTAAGGTTAGAAGATGTCAGAAGTGACTGGGTCACATCTGCACTAAGGTGCTGTTTGTTTTTGAAGAGGTAAAAGGTCTGCAGTCTGCGGACCACATCTGCAGACATCTGTAGAAGAAGAGGTGGACCAAACGTCTGCAGTCTGCCCAGAAGAAGACTGTTTGTTTTTTAACGTCTGCAGACTGCTAAAATAAACTGAAATTTAAATAAACTGTTTTTTAACTTAAAACGAGTCTTTAAACATTACAATTCCGACCATTGTTGTTTTTCACCCAATAACGTGTTTTATTGGGGGGCCCAGATGTTCGGGTCGGTTATAATCGGTCAAATCATGGATTTTAGTTTCAAGAGCCGGAGGGCGAGGGGTTTGGCCGGGATTTCGGTGGTGGCGGTGCTGGGGACCGGGATTTGGGTCGGTGGGCTGTTTAACCAGAGGGGGTATAATCACGGGGAGGTGGTTAACAAGACGGTTAGGATTCTTGATTTCAAGAATTCTGGGAGTGATTTTGCAGGGCCGTTTGTGCTTTATTTCAGCTATGGGACGGTGGAGCGCCGGCGGCGACAGGGAGACGGGACAGTGGAGGACGAGGGAGGGAGATGGGACGGTGGAGGCGCAGAGAGATTAGGGCGATTTTGAAGTGTGAGAAGAGGTTGGAAGCTATATTTTACATCTTCTCCAAAAAGAGCTCTCGCAGACGTTTTTTAATGAAACGTCTGCGAGAAAACAAACAGTCTTCTGAAGAAAACGTCTTCCCGCGTCTGCGCCAAGAAGACAAAAGAGGTTTAGAAGATCTTTTACCAAAAAACAAACACCACCTAAGAAGAGCCTGCGCAGACATTTTTTAATGAAATGTCTTCGAGAAAACAAACAGTCTGCAGACCTAAATGTCTGCGCGTGGTCTGCGCGGCGCAGACAGAAGAGGACAGGAAGAGCTTTTGCAGAAAAACAAACACCACCTTAGTTTTAAAAAATGAAATCGATGTGTACAGTAATCATATAAAATTGAAAGGCCTAAATATATATAAGTTTGCATGAGCACCTGAGATAAATATGACGATAAAAAATGCAAAGAAGAAAATGGTTGAAGTTTTTGACATGTTGAATGTAGACGATGGAATTTGAGTAAAGAAATTGTGGAGAAGATGGGGATATTTAAAGAGTAATTGAGGAGTTTCAAGAACAAAAACAATCAACAAATTATAAATTAATTACCTAGCTTCAACAGAGAAATCACCAAATTATCAAAATTTCGGTTGAATATTACTTTTAACGTATACTAGGTTTGATGCGTGAGACAATTAATTATGTATTATTCTTAAAATAAAATTAAGTATTATAAAAAAGTAAAAAAAAATAAATAAATAACACTAATATAGCATACTAACAAAATAAAGTAAAAAGGGGCATTTACAATTTACATAAATCTCCTTCTTCAACTCTTTGTCTATATATTTCATCTATGTATAAGTTAAATCAATTAGATATTTCCCCTTCTATTATTATTTATTGCATATTTTTTCAATTCAAAAAATCAATTATATATTTCACTTTCTATATTACATATTACACGGATTGTATAATATAGAA
>JBCNJP010000024.1:42985795-43002813 GCA_039602395.1 Deinandra increscens subsp. villosa
ATTTCATTCTATTCGACATTGGTTCACCTAATCACCTTACTGGAAATCCAAATGACTCGTGTTTCTTATTTGACCCGTTAAGACAGGTCCTTGCCTTTGGTTTACCCCAATGTCTAGCTTGACCACATATAAGTCTAGGAATCTATGGCTCTTCCACCATTTATTATTCCTTTTTTTTCTTGTTACTTGGCATAGGCTCTTTAAGCCCCTTTCCGGCCCTTGTAACTTTCATTCTTTATACGATTTGTCCGAATCTTTTCTATGGTCCAGCTTTAGCCATTGGGTAACCTTTTGGCATTGGGCTTCACGGTTCCTAGAACCATTCGCCACCCATATACATGGAACACATGGTTTATTCTATATGTATGAAATTACACTTTTCATAACTAATACTTGTAACAATAACGATGTTACACATAGAATTGGTTCCTGCAACCATTATTAATCAATTACATATTAGCATATGGTTATGGTTCCTATGAACCGCTTAGCTAACAATAACATTTGGCCATCATTATGGTTCCTATGAATCAATTAGTAAGTATTATACTTTGACTCAATACTATGAATCCTTTAGAATCATTTGACCCGTTTAACCCTTTAGCATGAATTCTACGATTCATTCACCACTAATATCATATATTCATGATTCCTTTAGAATCATTTGGCCCGTTCAACCCATTAGCATGAATTCTACGATTTGTTTACCGCTAATATCATATATTCATGATTCCTTTAGAATCATTTGACCCGTTTAACCCATTAGCATGAATTCTACGATTCATTTACCGCTAATATCATATATTCATGATTCCTTTAGAATCATTTGACCCGTTTAACCCATTAGCATGAATTCTACGATTCATTTACCGCTAATATCATATATTCATGATTCCTTTAGAATCATTTGACCCGTTTAACCCATTAGCATGAATTTTACGATTCATTTACCGCTAATATCATATATTTGTATAACCATGGTTTTTATGAACCATTTAGTTAAGCATTGTTCTTTGACTCATTACATACTTAGAGCTTAACTCTAATTGTTTGACTTTGTAATTACACAATTAAGTAACTTGCCATATAGGCCAAGTCTAACGCTCTTCTAAGCATCATGCATTTTATATCATTGTAGCCAATATGAGTCATTTCATTCTATACGTAACAAAACATAAATGTTACCTCGTGAGCTTTAACCATTACTACCTGGTTTCCTTCTGCTTCTTCCACTTGGTTACCTACTAAGGTTATCACCATGTTAGGTTTATATCACAAATTATCAATATACAAGCAATTCAACTTGTTCTCTTACTAGCTTTTAGAAACATAATTTCTTATGCCGCATTTTTCAGCAATGCTGCTGTAACGGTCCATTTTGACCATTCTATAAATTTTTCCAGCATTTCATGTTCAAAAACGAAACGTAGTAGACTGAAAGACCTTTCCAGGCATATATGGTACACCTTCTAAAGATTTTTCTATGATTTTATACGATTTTTCTAAAAACAGGACAGCAATCATATTTCTTTCCAAACAGCATGCTGGAAATCTAAATGGCCATCTTGACGTGTAGTTTTGACCCATTATAAGTCAGATTTAGTTTCAAGTGTTCAAATATGAAACATAGTATTCACAACAAGCTTTCCGATCGTATATCATACATCACAAACGGACATACGAGTGATCTTACACAACGCTTTCAAAACAGCCCCACAATTAGATTTTTATCATTTTTATGGTTCTACATTATTCCGTTTAACACATTTTATAATTAAGCATAAATTTCACATTTCATGCACATTCCTATTTAATGATTCTTAGTAGTGTATCTTACTATAATAAATCATGAATTCAAGCCAATAATCTAACTTAGGCATTTCATCGAACACTTGGGGTGCACCAAAGTTCACATGCCTAATTACCACCCTTTACACATGTAATTGATCCAATTCTTGCCATTTCTCTTGTGCTTACACACAGCATGATGACAATTTGTATTTCTATTTCATACATAATTCAGTGATTAACTTCATAGGTCATCATTTTCTATATTTCATAACCCAATTTCGCAACTTATGACATCCATGCCCAAAACTTAACATTTAGGTCACATTCACAAGCATCTAAGTTTCCATTACATGATTTAATCATCATATAACATTCCTAATATAAAATCACAGCTTCAAGTAGTCATTTTCATCATCAAAATCTCGTATCTAGCATGCAAGCATAGAAGAGTTACTTACCCATTAATCCAATATGAGTTTTACAAGGTTTGATGCCTCCAAATCTTGTTTTAATCATCAAAATCATAGCTTTTCTCCCCAAAATCAAAAGATTTCGAGTTCTAGGGCTTGGGGAATGCTTACCCACGAATTTCCAGCCCCAAATATGTTTTCCAGATTTTTATTAAGGGTAAGTTTCGAAAATGACAGTTTTAGTCCCTCAAGTTTGGTCCTTGAGCAATTTGATCCCAAACTTCACCATTTTTCTCACAAGACTTTATGTTAACATGAAAATATCATATTAACATAATTATGTCCCAAAACATTTATATAAGTGTAATGATTAATAATATTACACTAACAAATAATTAACATCCTAACCAAGTTTAGGATTTGGGACGAAATATCACATTTATTTTCAATTTATCAAAACATTACATCTTATGATTTCGGGATACTTTGGGGTTCTAAATTGGGTCTTAACATAGTAGATCCCCAATTTCCTCCTATTATCATCAATTATTTTGACACCTCGGTTAATTTAGGACATCCCAAAATTGGGATGTTACAACTCTCCCCCCCCCCCCCCCTTAAAGAGGGTTTCGTCCCCGAAACCTTATTTCCTCTTTTTGTTCTATTGCTCACGCACAAGAACATAATTTAGTTTATCATTCCTACCCATTCACTGGATATCCCATATAGGGTGATATGATCCTATAGACCACTTATTGTATTTTGTTGGATGTTACGATTCCTCAGGAAACATTTTCATCCAACCTACCGCATATATTATATAGGCCTCAATGCCCTATAGGCTTTAAAATGAGTTACCACCCCATGTGTTTTTTTTTCAATATTAACTATTTTAGCATAAATGCCAAAATTTTAAATTTTCAATTTTGTTCGTTAGGTATGTGTCATACCCTTTTTCCATCTAGTTACAATTTCTTTCCTCATTTTACGCGTTTAGGAGTTCACAGTTTTTTAACTCCACGTGTTATTTAGGGTCAAGGTTCTAATGACTAGTGTCATAACCTTGTTGATCAAAATTCAAAATTTCAAATAATCACCCTCTCGTAAGAGGTTCAAACGTTAATGTAATAACATCCGTACCTTAGTGTCATCACAATCTACGTATATAGCTTTCTTGCTCATGTTTACCCTGACGATAATCCTAATCGGAATCTCGTCCTGCAACTTTCCTGCTAGTTGTGTCCTCGCACAGTGTAACTGTACCTATACATGTTAGAGCAGTATAACAATACTTGCAAGTGTTTAGCATATCACTTGCCGTTTACATTTCACATTCGATAATGTAGTACAATTTTTTTTTAATTGGATGGTTCCTATGACTCTAAAAGCCATTTATACCATCCCATAACCCTTTTTAGGATTACACTGTTCCATCTATTACAATTCAACGTGTCACACATTGATCTATTCTTGGCTCATATACTAGCCTTTAGCATTTATCACATTAATTATGATTCATTTGAATCATTTACACATCAACATACATGTTTTAATCAAGCCATGGCTCCTAAGAGTCATTTAGCTATTTCATGTCAATATATACCTTATCCTTCTTGCCTTATCGTTATTGGCACAATTCCTATGAATTGTTTATCATTCGATTGCCTATTAATCTATGGTTATGGTTCCTATGAACCATTTATTGTTCGTTTGACACGTTGGCATATTAACATATTCTTGTGTTGCCATGGTTCTTTTAAACCATTTAGCTAGCAATCAACAAATAATCAGCATTATGATCCCTAAGGACCATTTCTAAACAATTTAACATATTGACATGGTTCTTACTAACCATTAATCGATCACATAACATTTTATCACGTAGTTATGGTTCTTACGAACCATTGCTTGTTCATATTACATTCCAACATTTATTTGGAAAATTTTGAGGATACTTACTTGCATAGCAATCCTCTGTGCGTCTTCGGGAACGGTCGCTTCCAGCGTCCTCCCTACTTTCACAATCATCTATGCTTGTGGGTCTCACCCATGAAGTTGGGTCGATCACCCACCTAACAGCTTCATTTCCCTATTAGTTATACGAAACTTACATGGGAATCAACATGACTCAACAACATGAGTTTTACTGCGTTTAAACAAGGTTACTTCTCACCTTTTGTTAAACGTCTAGTCATTTCATAGGGTTATGGGTTTTCTAGCATATGCAATAACCCGTTTCTCCCTATTCTTATTTTCCATTTCATATATATCTATATATATTTTATCAATTACAGACTTGGGTTTATCCCGAGTCACTTTAAAGTCAACCGCATTATATATAAATTCGATATCTTTTAACCATTTATATCGCAAAATAAACATGATTCAACCGTCTTAACGGTTTTGTCAATTAAAACATATGACCATTTCGACTCATTAGTTCCATGGTTATTCGTTAATCTTTCGTTTATGACAATTCCATATAAGGTTTCAACCTTTATACACCCAAAGATGTCCCAAATGTAACCTTGTTTCAAATTATTGGCTTCACGACCCCCTCTTGGGTTGTTCTTCACCAATTACCACATTCATTACATTGGTTTCACGGCTCATACAGAGTCCTTCTTCACCAATTTCTCATTAATTATATTGGCTTCACGGCTCCTACATAGTCGTTCTTCACCAATTTCTCATTCATTATATTTCAATTTCAATTTCAAATTATGACCTCATGGGTCCAGACTCTTATTACGACCCGATTTAGGCACATGTATATGCATTACCATTTATCAAAATGTAATCCAGGTTGGGTAGTCCCACCTGGTTATACCTTAGCACATGCCCATTATGCATTCGAGTCCTAGCCCAATTCATTTTGGAGTCGTATGTGTCATCATCCATCCACTTACTTGGGTAAAATTTTCCTGCAAATTCAACGTGTCACATTTGACAACTTTTAGGGTTTTCATTACCTATAGCAAGGTTACCCCACAAGAATATAAATATTCACGCGTTTCAAGATACAACATTGCACAACTATTTGTCACACTGCTATCTTGTTACCTTTATAAATTTTTATTTCATTTATGATCTATGGTTCAGATGAACCATTTATGATCATATACTGCATGATACATGGAGGTGGCTCCCTAGAACCTGTTTCACCCATTGTTTCATGTTTGACCATTATATGGTTCTTACCAATCAAAAACATGATCCTAACATAGTAGGATTCAAGAATTACCTATCAATTTCAGATTTCCTTTGCCTTTGGCAAGGTTTTCTAAGTTTTATTGGTCATGGCCAATAACTTTCCACATGTTTATACGAGGTTTCTCGCCTAGGCTTTACCCCATTTCTACCTGTCTCATTGATGTTTGGGCTCTCAAAGCCTCCTTTCTTTGTTCCCCTGTAAGATCACCGCCATCATGGCCCATCATTGATCTAGAGAATTAAAATTTTCATTAGCTCAACAGCTTGTATTTACCTTTGCCCGCGGCAAGGTTTTATATATTATATTGGTCATAGCCAATATTCCCCCACAGGTTTATACGAGGTTTCTAGCCTTAGCTTTACCCCGCTTCTACATGGGACACTTTATTTACACATACACTATATTGGTCGTGGCCAATATCCCCCCACAGGTTTATACGAGGTTTCTAGCCTTAGCATTACCCCGTTTCTACCTGGGACACTTCACACACGCACTTCCCGGTTCAGGTGTGAAAACACCTCCCCGTGCGTTTCCCCGAGTGATAGCTAATGATTTTGCCTTTACCGGCATATAGGAACTATTATTCCTATTAAACAAATATGAATAATTCAATTTATGGCTAACCTTACCCGGACGCTTCATCAAGCTCGAACCGATCACTTTTCCCGTTCCCCTGAGCTCAAGGTTTGAGTTCAAGTACTCCCCGAGTACTTAATTCTCTCAAACCATGGCTCTGATACCAAATTGTAACACCTGTATACAAATTGATGCCAAACGATAACCTTTACTTCAATAAAAATAGGTCCCAGAAATTTTTTACAAAAACATATGTTTTTTTTAATCATAAAATGCCACGAGTGTAACTAAGTTTATACAAAATACTATAACTGGTTTGACACCCATAACGGCTAAACATCGTTTACATATTTCATAGATTCAAAATGCGGAACTGTTTAGGGAATTCTTCACGTGATTCGGTTCTTGTAGTCTTGATGAGCGTCCTTCAAGCTTTCGCCTTACCTGCACATACTCACTTTCAATTAGTGAGTTTCTAGTGCATAACAAGTATAGTCTACAATTGACAATGAAGAATAAAACCACAAAATCAGAATATTGCATATGAATACCCATAATATTCATATGAATACTCACTTTCAATTAGTGAGTTCACTAGGCGTATCGCCTAGAGGAAATGGGTCTCACAATATTCATATGAATACCCACAACATACGAATTACAACTAAGAACATCATGAAACCAATATGGTCTCATAATATTCATATGAATACCCACAATTAGCTATGTGCTTTCATTGTGAGTCTAGCTTTACACGTTACTCATTTCACTTCAGTTTTTGACCCAATTCGAATAATTTCATTCTATTCGACATTGGTTCACCTAATCACCTTACTGGAAATCCAAATGACTCGTGTTTCTTATTTGACCCGTTAAGACAGGTCCTTGCCTTTGGTTTACCCCAATGTCTAGCTTGACCACATATAAGTCTAGGAATCTATGGCTCTTCCACCATTTATTATTCATTTTTTTTCTTGTTACTTGGCATAGGCTCTTTAAGCCCCTTTCCGGCCCTTGTAACTTTCATTCTTTATACGATTTGTCCGAATCTTTTCTATGGTCCAGCTTTAGCCATTGGGTAACCTTTTGGCATTGGGCTTCACGGTTCCTAGAACCATTCGTCACCCATATACATGGAACACATGGTTTATTCTATATGTATGAAATTACACTTTTCATAACTAATACTTGTAACAATAACGATGTTACACATAGAATTGGTTCCTGCAACCATTATTAATCAATTACATATTAGCATATGGTTATGGTTCCTATGAACCGCTTAGCTAACAATAACATTTGGCCGTCATTATGGTTCCTATGAATCAATTAGTAAGTATTATACTTTGACTCAATACTATGAATCCTTTAGAATCATTTGACCCGTTTAACCCATTTAGCATGAATTCTACGATTCATTCACCACTAATATCATATATTCATGATTCCTTTAGAATCATTTGACCCGTTCAACCCATTAGCATGAATTCTATGATTCGTTTACCGCTAATATCATATATTCATGATTCCTTTAGAATCATTTGACCCGTTTAACCCATTAGCATGAATTCTACGATTCATTTACCGCTAATATCATATATTCATGATTCCTTTAGAATCATTTGACTCGTTTAACCCATTAGCATGAATTCTACGATTCATTTACCGCTAATATCATATATTCATGATTCCTTTAGAATCATTTGACCCGTTTAACCCATTAGCATGAATTCTACGATTCATTTACCGCTAATATCATATATTTGTATAACCATGGTTTCTATGAACCATTTAGTTAAGCATTGTTCTTTGACTCATTACATACTTAGAGCTTAACTCTAATTGTTTGACTTTGTAATTACACAATTAAGTAACTTGCCATATAGGCCAAGTCTAACACTCTTATAAGCATCATGCATTTTATATCATTGTAGCCAATATGAGTCATTTCATTCTATACGTAACAAAACATAAATGTTACCTCGTGAGCTTTAACCATTACTACCTGGTTTCCGTCTGCTTCTTCCACTTGGTTCCCTACGAAGGTTATCACCCATGTAAGGTTTATATCACAAATTATCAATATACAAGCAATTCAACTTGTTCACTCTTACTATCTTTTAGAAACATAATTTATTATGCCGCATTTTTCAGCAATGCTGCTGTAACGGTCCATTTTGGCCATTCTATAAATGTTTCCAGCATTCCATGTTCAAAAACGATACGTAGTAGACTGAAAGACCTTTACAGGCATATATGGTACACCTTCTAAAGATTTTTCTAAGATTTTATACGATTTTTCTAAAAACAGAACAGCAATCATATTTCTTTCCAAACAGCATGCTGGAAATCTAAATGGCCATCTTGACGTGTAGTTTTGACCCATTATAAGTCAGATTTAGTTTCAAGTGTTCAAATATGAAACATAGTATTCACAACAAGCTTTCCGATCGTATATCATACATCACAAACGGACATACGAGTGATCTTACACAACGCTTTCAAAACAGCCCCACAATTAGATTTTTATCATTTTTATGGTTCTACATTATTCCATTTAACACATTTTATAAGCATAAATTTCACATTTCATGCACATTCCTATTTAATGATTCTTAGTAGTGTATCTTACTATAATTAATCATGAATTCAAGCCAATAATCTAACTTAGGCATTTCATCGAACACTTGGGGTGCACCAAAGTTCACATGCCTAATTACCACCCTTTACACATGTAATTGATCCAATTCTTGCCATTTCTCTTGTGCTTACACACATCATATGACAATTTGTATTTCTATTTCATACATAATTCAGTGATTAACTTCATAGGTCATCATTTTCTATATTTCATAACCCAATTTCGCAACTTATGACATCCATGCCCAAAACTTAACATTTAGGTCACATTCACAAGCATCTAAGTTTCCATTACATGATTTAATCATCATATAAGATTCCTAATATTAAATTACAGCTTCAAGTAGTCATTTTCATCATCAAAATATCGTATCTAGCATGCAAGCATAGAAGAGTTACTTACCCATTAATCCAATATGAGTTTTACAAGGTTTGATGCCTCAAAATCTTGTTTTAATCATCAAAATCATAGTTTTTCTCCCCAAAATCAAAAGATTTCGAGTTCTAGGGCTTGGGGAATGCTTACCCACGAACTTTCAGCCCCAAATATGTTTTCCAGATTTTTATTAAGGGTAAGTTTCGAAAATGACAGTTTTAGTCCCCTAAGTTTGGTCCTTGAGCAATTTGATCCCAAACTTTACCATTTTTCTCACAAGACTTTATGTTAACATGAAAATATCATATTAACATAAATATGTCCCAAAACATTTATATAAGTGTAATGATTAATAATATTACACTAACAAATAATTAACATCCTAACCAAGTTTAGGATTTGGGACGAAATACCACATTTATTTTCAATTTATCAAAACATTACATCTTATGATTTCGGGATACTTTGGGGTTCTAAATTGGGTCTTAACATAGTAGATCCCCAATTTCCTCCTATTATCATCAATTATTTTGACACCTCGGTTAATTTAGGACATCCCGAAATTGGGATGTTACAACACCTGTTACAATATTACCATAACTCATCGGACAGACGCTGAACTGAAATGAAATTCCCCCTACTCATGTTTATCATAAACACGAGCATGAAAAATAGGTCAATTATGCACCCATTTGGACTACCGGTCAAAGTCAGCGAGACTAACGCGGATGGGAGTTGTTAAACCCAATAATACTACCAATATTACCTCGCTATACCTTTATTTAATGGTTGAGTTATGAAAGGACTTAACGTGATGTGAAAAGTCTTATGTAATATGTATGTATCATACAAGTATATTGTGTCCAATGAAATATGTATTGAATGCATGTAATATTCCCTATAGAAAGTATGTAAAATGGGGCCGTGAAACTCACCTGTATACTATGAGTAGTAGAACTGCGTAGCAAATATCTAGAAAGGCTGACCTAAGCGTGCTCCATAAATTTAGACACCTAAGGTCTTAGAATGTGTTCATGAGTAAATGGATGATGAAACCTTTCACCCAACACTACTCGAGTTACATGTGTTTTACAAAACATTATCGTTACGACCTATTGGTGACTTGTATTTGGTTAACCAATATTTAGTTTGACTTTTAGAGTTCGAATCAAATGACACTTTAACCTGACTCGAGTCGTGACCCATTAGGTCGTGTAATAAATAAATATATTTATACAGTTTTCAAGTTTTTTTTAACCATGTTCTAACAAAATAATCCCTTTGAATATTATCAAATATAATCACGCAAAAAGGAGTCGTTTTACAAATGATGTTGGTTTTGACTCCAAACACAGTTTTTAAGTCTATTGACTTTATTTGACCAAATAAATTACTAAAACGTCTTTAACAACTATTGAGCCTAAAATGGGCCACATTGGGCTAGCTTGGACCAATAACTATTTTGAAGCCCATAAATCATTTTAAGAGCTCAATTCACCAATTAAAGCTTAAAACTATTTTAAAAGCCCAAAATCAATGTTTTAGCCGAAGTTTAATATTTTGGCTCAAATCACTAGTTTTATGAACTAACTAGCCGTTTTATATATGTAGGCCGATTTTTATATATAAAATGTCTAAAATGATAGTTTTTGTATATAAAGCGATATAACTTTTATAACTCCATTTTCATAAAAGTTCCATCACTTGTGATATTTTACCAACAAAAATAACCTCAACAAGGTTTTTAACATTTTAAAAGTAAGATATAGGTCATGATTTTTATAACAAAAAACATTCTCATTTTCTTTTTTAAAATCACTAACTTTTCTAACAAATCACCATTTTATAAAAGATACAACTTGTAATAACTAGTCATCCAACATAATATATCTCTCAAGTAAGATCTAAAAATTTTATGAATCTTAACATTAACCGATTTTCATGAGTCAACAAAAGTCACGCACAAGTTAACATAACTAAAACTCACTAGTTTACACCAACTTTTAACATGACTAAGTTTTGTCTTGCAAAGTTTCTATCAACTTTTATGTTTAATGTACTTTTTGTTAGTCTGTACAACTGAACACCGTTCACTGTTTTAATGATAACGAAGCTGCTCAACTGTTTCTTCACTAGTTTAGTGCAATATGTATTATGTGTAGTGTACGGACAATGTGTTTTATGGTATATATGGGTATGATTATCTTTAGAGAAATTAATGGCTTTCATTGATTTTGTGGCTCTATTTATTGTATTTCATTCTACTTGTAAAGTATGTGAGAACCGATTGAACAAGTTAATACAATAGTAGAGCTGCAGATTACTGCTACTTGTGTTCTTTACTTACAGGACCAAAATGGTGAGAGTTTATATTAATTCATTACCACTTGGTTCATATGTTGCAATAATCTTGAGTTAGGGTATTCAGTCAACCCGCGATCCTACAAGAACATATATATATTTTTAAAATTTTTCTTAAATATTTTCGCAGGATCATTCCCCTATATATATATATATATATATATATATATATATATATATATATATATATATATATATATATATATATATAGGATTAGTTTCAAATGAGAACCCCTTTATGTAAAAAAGTAAAAAAGACGCCTAGTAATTTTTTAAAAATATATATATATATTTTATAACCGATTTTACATATGTAGCAGGGTAATGTTACATATGTAACATCAGTTATAAATTTTTTTTTTTTTAAATTTACTAGGCGTTTTTTTTTTTTTTTTTGCATAAAGGGGGTTTTTTAAACTTAGAGAGTCACCATAAAAAAATCAGAACAAAAACAATTTTTTTAGCTTGGTTTTCACGGTTCAAACGAGAATTTTTTGTTTTGAGTCCTTTTAAGAACTAAATCTCAACCACAAGTTTCAGGGGGACCACTACAATTCATGGGAGGGGGATACATGTAATAAACTTGTGGCTCAAATTAGTTATTTTTAGTTCTCAAATCAAATTGGTTCTCAAATGATCCTCTCCCCATATATATATATATATATATATATATATATATATATATATATATATATATATATACTAGTGGGGTACCCGCGCGTTGCAGCGGGCAACAATTTATAGCGCGTTCGCGCTTTCGACGACGACCACAATTTACAACTTGATATTCGTTTCTATTAGCACGATACGTCATGACAACGATTTATAATGCGGTACATGCACGTACGGCGGCGGCGGCATTGTTTTCGACAAGTTGCTTTATTAAAAGTGTTTATTTGATTTGGATCATTCATGATCTTCTGCTCGCTTTCATAACAATTACAGATTCCAAATACTACCACCTTGATGTTCTACCAAAGGGAAAAAATAATCTCAAAATACTTTATCATTCAAGGACTCTTGTAGAATAAATAGATCTTTCAAATAAACTCCTTATAATTTCAAATAAACTGGTTAAACCAAAAAAATGAGCAAAGGAACTTAAAAAATATACATGATGAAGCAAAGAAACTAATCGAGTAAAGTAACTGAAGACCAAAATAAGTAATACTTTATAAGTAGTAGTCTACTTTCATACATTTCAGTGTATCAGATTTACAAAATATATATGCAGTGTTTTTGCTACCTTCAAGTGGTAAGGTTACTGATGAAGAATAAAATCCCACCGTAGAGGTAAGATTCAATCCTTTAATGATTAGAGAGAGATTAAGAGAATTGGAGAGGAAAAAGCGAGATCATGTTATATTTCATCCATTGAATCAAGGTTACAAGTGAAAAGGATTAGTACAAGAGATCTAAGTAAAAACACCTAGTTAAAGGTGTAAAATCTGGGATCCCCTATTATGAGCCTATAAATGCCTATTTATAGTCTCTTAGCTGTAACTGCCTCTTGACACTTGCGCTTGCATTCTCGGAGTTGTATCACTTGCACTTCCGTATGGGCTTCGCTCATCAGCATCTGCTGATCCTTTATGTGCACTTCCAGGTCCAACTGCATCTGATTTTGACCCATCCTCATCAAGTCCCCCTAGTCCATTAATTATTTACACAATGATAATGGACTAGAAATCAAGGATGTGTCACATTTCCAGCTGCCATGAAGGTTTGTTAGCCAACCTTTTAAATACACATGCGTTTTTTGATTTGTTGCCTCATTAAAAACCTTGTCCGGAAAAACCCCGTGGGAAAAAACCATGACCAAGGGAAAAAGAGTGCAACACGCATCGTGCTTCAATTCGAAGAAACAATTTTTCAAAATTATCTAATAGGCAGGTTATCAGTCTTCAATGACTTTGAAGAACCGGTCATCAAGTCCCCCAGTCCTTATGCTATTTTGGAGAAAAATGGCTAAGGACTAGATCATGTGCATTGGAGAGAAGAATGCATGTGCGACGAGTTTTGTCGGCTTTGCAAAATCGCATTTGTAAGTGTAGGTCCAAGAGTCATTGCGACAGAAAAAAGGTCTTCTCATCACATAAATTCTTCCCGCCTTTACTAGGTCTTTTATTCGCAGATAATATTCTTCTTAATTTTACTGACAACTTCCATTGTGCATGTGCGCTATTCGGAAGTGTACTGATATGCTTCTTATTTTATTTTTTCATTTGCATTTCCGATGTGCTATGTCATTTGCGTTTCCGATTTTTCAGAAACCGAAGTTGTAGAATCAGAAATGAAGAAGAAGTTGGAGGAGATCGTGAAGGCTATGACTGAGGAACGTTAGCAGACGTAAGCTGATAATGATCTTTTAAATGAAAAGCTGAGCTTGATACGACTGATCAAGTAGCAAAGAATAAGCTTGTTTGATATGGAGCAAATGAAAGAGATGCTAAAGCCAATCCCACTTCCGAAGGCAGCAGCTCTGACTCAAAAGGCGGATGTTCCTTCTACTTCTGGAACAGATGCTCCTGATTAAGCCAGTAGGTAATTTCTCTTGAAATTGTGTTGAAACAATTATAAACAATCTTTCCCCAAAGTCCACTTATGTTGTGGCATTAAACAATTAACTTTTGTTTATGATTGATGATACTTTAACTTTGACTTTGTTGGAGCTGCATATGTTGCAGTCTTGAATATATGAATGCTTATGTATGCTTATGGATGTTTGTTTGAACTTCTTCTTTCTTTGCCATGTTTTGATATTATTTTCCTCATGGTTCACATAAGACGAGTCATATCGATATGCCCAAGGTAGATCACTCGCAGTCGAAGTGCACTGTTTTTACACTTGCAGTTGCGAAGCGGTTATACACTACCTTTGTCATGTAGGGCTTTTCATATTGTGGCTATTGACATTGATCTTTGCTTAACTCTTGCAAATATTCTTTAGAATTTCTGAGAAACTTCCTGAGTTCTCCTTCACAAGTACTTTTGATAAGATCCTTAATAAAATTAGCAAAACTTTAAAGAAAGCTGACACATGCGTTTCCCCCCTATCAGATGCGTCCACCTTCAAAGGGTTTTAGCTACACGATGTCAATACCACTTTAAGAGTTAAGTTATTTTATTTTGAATTCAAATCTTTTCCTTGTGGTATAAAAGGTCCTTACATCCTTTGGTAAGGCTCAGTTGATCCATTTTCTTGAATGATCAACTCACAAGACCACTTCATAACATTAGCTATTCAGTAGCACTTGCGACCCTTAGAGAGCTTAAGTTGGATCTTTTATTAATAATCATAACATGCCTTTGTCCACTTAAGTTTGGCCATCTCTCTTTCGGGCTTCTGTTAGCAACCGTTGTACTAACAAGGTGTCCGGCCTGATCACCTCTTCCCAACATGCACTCTTTAGTTACCAATGAGACAGTTGAGGACAAGAAAAGCTTTTGCTTTATCTTGGGTTACCCTTTATGAATAAAGAAGTAACAGCGATACTGCATCAATGAATCGGCATGTGATCCTTTTTCGATGCACCCGCTAGTGACTCATGAACCATGCTGTAGGAAGCGAAATGTTTCGCATGTGAATTCCTTTAGAAAGGAAATTTTCATTTGTTCGGCATAGATGCTCCCTTAGAAAAGGAGTCTTATCGTTTTTCGTTGCATGTGCATGTGTACACGTGTGTACATAGCTTATTCAAATAAACATTTCTATTCAGCTTTCTCATGGAAAGGAAATAAGCACTTGCATTGATCTTAATAGGCAAAGGGAACAAATGCACTTGTTCTTTTATAGAACTTATTATTGATCATGAATATAAAGATAAGATCACAAAGTTTCATTTTCTATCTCTCCTTGCAATCTTTATTTACGACGTCACATGTAGCACTTTCATGGTTTTCGATGGATCTTCATGTAATTTTTCAACAAGGTGTGTCTTTGAACACCATGGCAGAATCTGGATATTCGCAACTGGTTTTGAGCTCCAACTATCTTCATGGTTTCATTATTGAAGCGTACCATGAAATTTTCAAGGCTTTAATCACCTCTTCTTCAGATGTTGTGCACTTTCGTCACTTCCTTGGTACACTTCCGTTGTTGGCTGAATTGTCTCAGGAACTTGGTTCCTAAATCCTCAAAGCTGCTAATTTGTGCATTCGGAAGTGAACCGTACCAGTCTCTGGCAGGTCCGGTAAAATTTTCCACTAGCATGTGACATCAAGTTTTTTCAGACCATCGGTCCAATCTTGCAGCTTTGAAGATGTGAATATCAGGATCTGATAATCCACAATATTTCTTTACATATGCTAGTATCTTCAACGTTTTCGGAAATGTGGCGGTTGCGATCCATATGAAATCTCACTTCCGCTTTGCATTGTCCTTGAATTAGGATCAGAAAGTAAGTCAGAAACTCGTCCAGTGTTTTTGGAAACACGAGGACCACTTGTTATAATGAGACTTTCTATGCCTTTCCAAGAAAGGGCTTTAACATAATTCGTGTAAGGCAAAGGAATTCGTTGTCATGCCTCTAATTAAGAGGGCTTTTCAAAAGCATTAGATTTCTCTTCAATCTTTCATCATAGCACTTCTGATGCACGTGTACATTACTCGGAAGTGCATATACTAACCTCTCATGAGGGCTTTAATAAGTGCATGTGAAGATCTTTTAAACAGATGCATGTGTACATGTACATGCACATACTCGTTTCTCTTCGTCAACAGATGCATGAGCATATGCATATGCTCATACTCTTTCATTTTTTTTTTCTTTCTTTTTTTTTTTTAGCTATGCACTTGAGAATTCTAGTTCATCCTTCCTAAGGATTCTTCCTTGATTAGTGATTCAATTTGATAAGCTGTAGATGCTTTTACATTGATACTGGGAAATAAGGCATAACTACTTCCGAAATACTTGCAGTAGCAAAGATTCTTCTTGTTACAATGAATTTGCATGTCTTTTTAAGGACTTTTTGTTCACAAGCAACGTCTCATTAAGGTCTTAGGCTTGAATTATCACTTCCGGCATTCATTTCCGCCCTTTGGAAGTTGAACTTTTATGCCTCTTTTCGAGGGATTTTTATTCATAAGCAATGTCTTCATAGAGACTTGCTGACCACTTCTGGCGTTGGTATCCATCTCTTGGAAGTGAATCATCATACCTCTTGCGAGGGCTTTTTATTCGCAAATGATCTCGTTTGAGATCTCATTTATCACTTCCGACCCTTCGGAAGTGTATCTTCGTACCTCTAGCGAGGGCTTCTTTCCATAGTGGTATAAATCCAAAATGGATATGTTGCTTGCACAGGGCAAAATAGTTCATAATCATATGTCTCTTATCAAGAGGGCTTTCTGAAGATTAAACTTCATCCAAAGCTTTTGTCATAGCACTACCGATGCAAATGCACATTATTCAGACATGCATAGGCGGGGCCTCTTACGTAGGCTTTGGTCAAAGCACTTCCGGGGCGAATGTATGCTACTCGGAAGTGCATACGCATAGGAAAATGTGATCATCTTTAGCTTGGCTGGTAGTTTAGCATTTGTGATCCAGTCTTTAAATTTAGAGTGTTCTCGCATGGAGGCAGGAAAGTAGGGCACAAGTGCGTCCGGTGTTCTTGAAAACACGAGGACCATAAATCAAAATGAGAT
>JBCNJP010000024.1:43003313-43114265 GCA_039602395.1 Deinandra increscens subsp. villosa
TGTGATGTAAAGAATTTACCTCTGTAGATGTCGAAGCATTAAGTTGGTGTGGTAACGGTGTTCCAAGTGCAGATAGATGAGCTATAAGTAGATCAAATTTTTTCTCCGATTCTTCAATCTTCAAGAAGAGGGCCTTAACTTGTTCATTTTTTCATCCCGAACAAGTCTCCTCTTTAAGTTCGAACTTAAGTTTTTCCAATTGAGCGATCCTTGAATTTTGTACAGTTAACAGAATGTAGTTAGATGTTTTTTAACAAATTACATAAATAGGAAAGCATGCAGACCTTATTGATTCATTATCTCTTAATTAGTTCTTAACTATTAATATAACACATAAAGACCCTATTGGTTAATTATTTGATATGTTATACACAAATTAAATACATCTAAAGAGAAGAGTGGAACACATCATGTCTTCAGTGGATATAAACAAATTACCATTTCTAGCAAAGTAGGAGATGCATGACATCGACATTCTTCTATTCTTCTACAGGGGATTTAAACTACAATGTATTTATTTTGTACCCCTCTAACATGAACCTACAAAAAATGTTAGAAACATTCCTATATATGTCATCTAAGATCATTTCCTAGTAATGACCAAAGTAACATAAATTAGTTCTTAATTATTAATATATCACATAAAGACTCTATTGATCAATTATGTGATATGTTATACACCAATTAAAGATATCTAAAAGGAAGAGCGGAATACATCATGTCTTCAGTGATATAAACAAACAGTTGACCATTTCTTAGCAGTGTACATAAAGAAGAAATGAGGTTCACTAGTAACTTGAATCTACAAACATGTGCATATGCTTGACCTCAACATTCCTCGCATAAAAATAACTAATTTAGCATGCTCCCACAGTCATTTAAAAAGGTAAATAACTAATTTAGCATAAAATGAATGGGTTGAAATGAATGGAGAGGATTTTTGCAATATATACCCCTTCCTAATTAATTCTGTATGAAACGAAATTTTATCGATCTGTAACTGTAACTGTATACAAATACAGGATCCCAAGTGAAATGTGTATCAATAATAAACAAAACAAACAATTTTAGCAGATTGTAATTAATGAAACAGAATAACTTGACAATTACCGTTTTTTGGACTGATTGATCTCCCAAATCACATGGAACTTCTGAAGAATCGCTAGCGCTGTCTGTTAAAGCTATTCGTTGTTGAAGCTCCATGGAAGATGAGAATGATATGGATGAGAAAGAAGACCTAGTTATTCGGTGGAGGCGTTTAACTGGAAATTTTCTGATAAAGTGAGAGGGAAAAGTATCTGATGAATCGATAATAAGTAAATTTAGTTCGAAATTTTGGGTGTAATTTGAACTAATGGTGGAAAATTCAAATTTTGGGTGTAATTTGAACTAAGTCAGCAATCTCGTTCCCAACTCGGAGGTGTAGGTGGAATCCCTATTCCGGATTAAATACACATCCAACTCTCTCTCCCCCTATGGTCCCTGATGATGATGTTTTATATCCCCAACAACTTCGTCAGTGATAAAATCAACGTACTCAAGCCCATTTGTGATGGACGGAGGTAGGATCCTCCGGTAAATGAGGAAATAGCCAATCGATGTGTGGTTTAGGTATTGCACCATTTACCTCAGATCATGATAATCAAATGTGCGAATGTCGACATAGTCGACATAATCCACATTTCCCTTCAACACATCCTGGCCGGCGGCATTCCGGTGGAAATAGCCGCAGTGATGGATCTTGAGGGTGAACCTCCGACCACCTATAAAAACCCAAATATAGAGTAGAGAATAAGTAATTAAAAAACATAAAACCCTAAAAATAAAAACCTGCAGCCATTGTTGAGTGAAAATACACTTATGGGGAGTCTTGCCGTAGTAGAAGAATAGAACCGGATGGCATTTTTTAGACAATTGTTTGACTGCCTTGGTGGACTGAGATGATTTATAATTAAACATGATCAATTTTAGTTATTCATTAGAGAAGAAGAAGAATAGAATCGGATGAACTAGAGTTCTTCAGGATCAAGATTTATTCAGTAATAGAACCGGATGAACTAGAGTTCTTTAGGATGCACCGGATAAACTACAGTTCTTCAGGATGAACTATATGTAATAGAACCGGATGAACTAGAGTTCTTCAAGACAACCGGATAAACTAGAGTTCTTCAGGATGAGCTATATATACTATAAATAACAAAAGTTGTTATTTATGTGCCTCGTCTATAGGATATTCCCATGTATTTAAACCCATTATCTAGTGAATTAAAATCATTCTAGTTGAATACAATTCTTTATACACTACTATTTAGTCACACAACCTAATATATGTAGAAGACAACCAGATGAACTAGAATTCTTCACGAAGAAGAGTCAAAACACACATCGGATGCATAGCACATAAACAATTACATATATAATCCAAAAGATGTGAGACCCGTTAATTAATTACAAATATATATAATAAAAAAACTACATAAACTTAAAACATGCTCCCACTAGAGAAATTGTCTGAATCATCATATCGGCATGTTCTCCATGGGTAGCTACCTTCAGAGAGGGAGGAGGAGAAGGAGGAAGACACCTCCACATATCTATCGAGGTAGATGGATATGACCTCCTCGTCTTGACGAACAGGACCAAGGCCCTGACATCCATCGGATCATCAGTGAATGGAACAGTCCATAATCCAGAGACAACCCTGGGATCCTTAGGTAGGGGTTGAAATCGTTCAAGTCAATACCTAGGTCAGACACCATTTCACCTAGGTCATCGAACGAGAATGAGGTAATGTCCACCTCGTCGAAGTAGCGAACCCTCCCATCGATGTATTGTATCCGACCATTGAGGCTCGCAATATACCCTAGGTGATAGATCACTAAAGTAAACAAACTAAAATCTTCTTCCCTTGTTCAAGAAAAAAAAAACAAATCAGAGACGCGAATTCCACATTAAAGCATTTGAATTTCAGTCATTTAGATGATTACTTACCGTATACGGGGCTACCAATCACATTTAGAAGACACAAATGCCACATTTTCAGAGAGTGGTGATAAACCAAAAAACAGAGAGTTGAGAGAGATAAATGACGTATATGGTGATGATCGACAATTAATTAATTAATTATATTATTTATATCCAAAACTCGAGGCGGTAGATAAGGATTTGACCTCTAGCAATCATATATATCCGCCTCCGCCACAGATAACTAACAAATAGTGGCTACTATTTAGTCACGGTTAATATACGTGGCCATAGGTAAAAGATTTTTGTCACTCACAACCTACTATTTAGTCACACAACCTAATAACAGTGGCTATATGTACTAGCTTTTAGCCACATAACTAAGTAAAAACAGTGGTCATTCCTCACATTTAGCCACGCATAATATATACTTAATAATTTTTTTTTTAATTTACTAAGTAATAAAATCTACTCTTCCGTCACATAGCATTATTTAAGCGTGACCATACATTCCTTTTTGGTCACTTGAATAAAAAATCATAAAAATTCCGTGGCCGATTGGTGCATTTCGCCACTCTTTATTAAGTGTGACAAATAAGTTTCACATGTTTTTATAAACAGTGACTTTCCTGATTATTGTTGTCACATAAACAAAAAATGTGTGGCTAAAAGGGTCCAAACGCTATATATTTGGTCGCGGGTATAAAATATGTGTGGCTAACTAGTGTTTCTTACCTTTTTAAAACCGTGGCTAGGTGTTTTCGAAAAAACCGTGGCTAAAGCCACTTTTTGACGTAGTAGGACCGGATTTTGTTTTTCTTCTAATCTCAGATGGTCACTTCCTCAGACAGTAACCAAACACTGTACAACGAACCATGTTTCTTTGCACGAGTAATAACTAGATTCCTATGTGCATGGGTATACCTATGCAGAAGCAACACACACAACTAACAAACACAACTGTAGAAATTAACGAACTCGAGAAGACACAAGGATTTACGTGGTTCGGTCTATGTGACCTACGCGGACGGGCTACAACCATGATTCTTTAATTGCTTTATGCCCCACACCTCTCATGATACATCATTAAAAGTATAAGCACCATATAAATACTAAAAGATTAGGATTAGCAACTTAATTCCCAAGAAAACTAGTAATGAGCTATAATTATATAAAATGGGTCTCATCTTCAGTTTAACTAATTTGCCACATAAAATCTTTTAAAACCGGATCAGGCCCAAAGCCAATCAAGCCTCCATAACCCAAAATAAATTACAAAGGGAAGTATGAAAAAAGATTAGGAAATCAAAACCCATTGAAGGTTTTAAACTCGAAACCTTAAGGTTTGCATTTATCTTAAACACCAACTGATGTACTAGATGTTTTGTTACTAATCATTCTATTATTATTTTATTTTAGAACTGATTTCAAGGATATTTTATAAAACATATCAATTACAAAATGTTGGTTCGGTTTCGGTTATCTCGATTCCTGAAAACTTAATAACTTATCGAACCGAAAATGTCGGTTTCGGCTTTTTCGGTTTGCTTTTTTTCTGTTAATTTGGTTTTTTCTGTTAATTTAGTTATGGTTCGATTGATTATTTTTTTGCTCACCCCTAGTAAGTTACCACTATACAAGGCAAGATGGTAGAAGATTAAATAACAGGTTATAGTTTCTAAGCAAGAAATACATCTCCTTATGTCATGGTTCTGATATGCATTTTTTTTAACGATGATTTCAGATTATTGACGGGGGCATTACCCATCCACCCAATCATCTCTACTCCTGGGGTGACACAGTGACTGGCACGTCCCCTATGGGGAAGCTTGTACATCAGTCTTGCACTTAACCAGGATACCAGTTCAGAGGGAAACTGACAACTGTTAGAAAACCCCCTATGAGGATTGACCCCCTAACCTCTCAGTGAGAAACGCAACCCTCTCCCAAATACCATTGAGACAATTGCTCGTTGGTTGATATGCGTTGTTGCTTGATACGTATGTTAATTTCATTTGTTTAAAATTAAAACGTCTCAAATGTGATTTATTTCATGTTTCATTCACATATGGATGCCCCAGAACATGGGGGTTGGATAAACAACTAGTTACATAAAATTGGTAACTTATCTACAAATTTTGTTTAAGGGTGAAAATTCATATAGTTGGTTTCAATCAATTCAATAAAGAATTTTGTTATGATAGATATCTTAGTCTTGTAGCCTAAATTAAGGTGGGTATTAGAGTGGAAATTTTGGTGCAAAAAAACTGTCACGATATACATGTATGGCACGTCAATTCTTTTTTACTTCACCTAAAATATAACCATGGTTTTAATGGTTGAAAAGTATTTTCTAGATATTTTTATTTAAATAGACATTCATTAATAAAACCAAACACTAAAAAGAAGCTAAATTACAACCAAAGAACAAAGAAAAAAAATACATCAATCGTGCCATTTGAAACAAGTCAAAAACACCCTTAAACTCCAGAGACATTTGAAAGGCCACCGGAGAAAAAATGTATTTTCTAGGTAATTAACAGAGAAGTGAGGATTTGAATCCCAAACTACGTTGGAAAAGAATCTTCTTTTAGGCACGTCTCGAGGTTGAACATAATAGTATAACATGAAAGGACCAATAAGAAATACGCAGAAGCAAAACTGGTATCGAATTAAATTTGTATGTATAACAAGTTGTAAATTTACGCGCATTGCGCGTGAGGCCTCGTTGTGTTTTTTGTTGGGTTGTTTGCTTTTCTTGCGCGTTGTTTTTTTTTGTGTTTACAACATTTTTAAACCAAATGAGTTTTTTTTAGATGTTTTAATTTATGTTTATATCCCAATTCTATTTTTACATCTCAAATTTCCATTCTATTTTTTATATGTCCAATCTATTATTTATGACATGTTGAAATTGGTGTTTTGAAAATATGACCTGTTTAATTTAAAAGTTCAACTTTTATTAACCAAATAAGTTGAAATTGATGTTTTAAAAATATGACCTATTTAATTTAAAAGTTCAACTTTTATTAACCAAATGAGTTGATGATCAAAATAATCAATTTAATGTTATTTGTAAAGCACGAAAAACGACTGTAACTTTGATTAAAAAAACAATCAAAAACCAACACCATGATGCATATTCTATGTAGCACATGATCATTGTTCGGATTTAGTGTGTTATTTTTTTTAAAATATCACAACCTACTCAAAGAAATAAATAGAGGTTGTAAGGATGGAGATGCATGCTTATGAAGCGATTATTTTACTTCAAAACTGGTATATAATGAAAGTTTCTTAATTTAGAAGATGGCTCATGATGAGCTTATGATTGTTTATCACATTGTAGTAGGTATTTCAGAACCAAGTAAATCTTAACATTATAATTACTTCTCACACATATATGATGATGTGAGTAGAAACGGTCTTTCTTCAAGACAAAATGCACAAGTGTCATTCATCAATTTTGTAGGTCTATTATAGAAGTTTATAAACCTCAAATTTTAGAAGGCCAACGCAAAATGACCTCCAGCTGCTACTAGAAGTGCCTTTAGATGAACACGAGCTTCCTGGAATGCTTCATAGCAATGATTATATACACCATAGTTAGAGAAATTGTCTAACCGTATGGAGAGGTCAATACACTCGTGGTGGTCATAACCATCTAACCATTATGCTAGAGGTAGTTACATCACACAACTTATGTATGTACATGCAATTTTTCGAGTTGCAGGATCAAACAATGATACGAATATACTCAATCAATGTCATTGTTTAATCAAGTTTTAGATCTTTCAAGTGAATGGTAATATGTACACCAAAGGGTACTATATTATAGATGGTACATATTTATCCAGAATGGACACGCTAGTAAAGATTTTTTTAAAATATTTCCCAAATAATATTGAGAAAATAAAGTTATTCAAAAGACGTCAAGAATATGCAAGAAAGGACATGGAGAGATCATTCGGTGTGCTTCAAGCTAGGTGGGGAATGATATGCCTCCAGCAAGAACGTTTAGCTTACTGGTATTAGGTGATATAATGTTGACATGTATTATACTATATAATATGATTGTAGAGATGAATGTGATAACATACATAACTGGTGACGTGAAGAGCATGAACCTGGCCTACCAGCTTACAATAGTAGAGCATCAGAAAATTTTCAATCACAACTTCAAAGATTCAAAGACTTGCGTAGCCAAGAGGCGAACCAAACACTACGAAACGACCTCACAAAATATTGGGTGAATAGGCGACACACGTTTAAGATTGTTGTTTTTATTTTTAATTTTAGTCTTATATTTTATTTTTAATTTTAGTTCTATCTTCTAATTATGTAATTTTATATTTAATCTAATGTAAGTTTTACTTAACCATTTAATTTATTTAATTGTTTATTTTTATATAATTATTTATATTATGTTATAAATAAAATGAATTAATTTGTTAATTTTTTTTTTTTAACGGCCAACGAATGCCCCGGAAAACCCGGTGACTATTTACACCAGTTGAGCTCATTCCAGGAAAAATCCACCTCCGCGAGCGGCCGGGTGGTAAAACCTGGGAGCTCAGGGATCGAACTTGTGACCTTACAGCCCCAAGTCTCCCCTCATCGCCAATGCCCCTTCCAAAGTGTTGCCCGTAAGAATCGAACCTGTGTCTCAAGTAGAGAACATAGGCTTCTTACCACTACACCACAATGGAAGTTGCGAATTAATTTGTTAATAGAAAATAGAAGTAATGTTTTACACGTATATATTTTATTGAAACTCATTCTCCTATAAAAACTCCCATCATCTCAACTTTACTCTTCACCCAACTCATAAAGAGATCACTAATTAAGTTCCTTCTTCCAACTCAAAAATGGCAAAATGCTCATTTGTTTTTGTTGTGTGTGCAATCCTCTTGCTCCATTGTTTTTCAGGTGCATCGTTAAACTTATTTTCACATTATTTGATACAAACTTAACACAAACTTAATTACGAGTTTGTGTTTAGCCTATACCCGTATACTTTTTTATAGAAAACGGTCGACTATTTGAGGTTCAAAGCGAATTTTGAACACAATTATTTATAAACAGTTATTATTATGAGTATAATTTTTGTAATTTTGTGGTAGAAATACGCAAAAACAATTAAGGCTAAAATAAGGAATCGTATAATCGATTCCCTGTAACATTTTCTTGTTCGTGTTATTTGATATGGGTCATATCAGTCTATATTTCACAAATTATGATTTGGCAATTAGTGGAACCTCTCTAGTGGGACTTTTTCAATGTATTTGTAATTATGGTGAGAATTAAACTTAACATATAAATTAAATTAGTAATTTACTTGAACTTAACATGTTGAAAATGCAGAAATAGATGCCTCTGGGGCTCCAAAACTATGTGAAAAGGGGAGCAAGACCTATTCAGGGAAATGTAGCAACAAAAAATGTGACGAGAAGTGTAAAAGTTGGGAGCATGGAGTCCATGGTGCTTGTCACAAGCGCGAAGGGAAAGACGGTTGCTATTGCTACTTCGATTGTTCCAAAGGCGGATCAAAGGCTCCTCCGGCTGCAGGTGGGTCACCCCCTCCTCCGGCTGCAGGTGGGTCACCTCCTCCAGCCGATGGCGGATCACCTCCGCCCCCGGCTGATGGTGGATCACCTCCTCCGGCTGATGGAGGGTCACCACCTCCTGCGGATGGTGGGTCACCACCTCCTGGCGCTAACTAGACCCACATGGTCGAGTGAAGAACGCGCTAAATCTTAATCGTCATTCGGTTCAAAATAACATCACTTGTGCTTGAATATATATCAAGCCTTGTATGATTATGAATAAAGGGAAAATACGTACTAATTTCTACTACAGTCTAAAGTCATGTAATACGTGTTGCATGTTAATTATCAGTAGCTTCTATTTCCATGCATAAATGTTCAATGATACTTGTCTGTCAAATAAACTTGCTACTATGATTAACTACCATTGATCAAGTAAACACACTTAAATTGATGATAAAACTCTTAATTTGAAGTTATCTTTTGTATGGTAGAAATTGTTTCTATGAAGACTAAGACTAGCCTTTTTAACCTTACGAATGATTATTTGGCATATTCACACACACAATCAAACACGGCAGAAAGGTAAACAATATGAATACGAGAATTTTACGTGGTTGGGTTGATGTCACCTACGTACGTTCATGGGCTGCAACTAGAATTTGTATTGCAATGTACCTCTCTCACTCGCGGTGAGGAATTACAATTACAAGACCGTAATATATATAGAGATACAATTAGGGTTAGAGACTTGGGCAACAAGAAAACTAAATTTGACTAAAATTAGGCTCACTCAATATCTTCAATACATCAAGTCCATCAAGATTCCACCAAATCCAACAATCTCCCACTTGGAGGCTTGATCATCTTCAAACTATCATCCGTTGTGAACTCATGTAATCTTCTTCATCTCATCTGTCTGCCAGCAACATTCTCATCGGTTAACCCAAAGACCGAGCTTCACCGAGCTTCAACGCATCAATCATGCTGAAACCGCCCCTAACCTATCCCTGATCCCTACCGGCTCCCACTGAGACAAATAATTGTCAGATCCTGAGATGCCATGAGAACAAATAGTCTTCCTATTCAGCAAGTAATCCACTGGAGAGATTATATCAATTGGAACTCTAGTTGATCAGCTGTATATCCCGCTCTTGCTCTCCATTTTGTAGTTAGCCTTCCTTTCTTTGCTCTTGTTATTATGGATTATGTTGTTGTAATTGTTGGGTTTTACAGTGGTGTTCGGGTTACCCGTTTAGAATTTGTTTTTACTAAACACAATTATATATATTTATTAACCAGAATAAATATATATTACAGATTAACGCAGCGGAAACATTAATTTTATTAAAACGCGAAAACCGTAAAACCGTTACAGGATCAAATCACCATGAACACGCAAACACAAAAATAAATACAACGACAAAAATAAATATCTAAATAAATTAGATATACCTTAGCCGGATCCGAACAACCGTTCGAGACACCGGGATTCAACATGTCGTCGCTAGGGTCGAACGAAACCGAGTTGGTAAACTTCATCGTCAAGTCTTCTATCGAGTTGACCGGATAAGTTTCTTTGTCACCAAGAAACTGGGTGACCTGGTGGATCTTGATCCATGTATTCCGGTAAAGGCGGAGTCGTCCCGAAGCACAAACCGGAACCGGGGTTAGAAATCCCATGCTCGACAGTCACAACCGGCGGTGGTGGTGCTCCGATCGCCGGAGGCATGACGACGACGGAATCCGGTGACAGCTTCACCGGGTAAAGTGGGCTAGGCCACAAGCGGGACGGGATCGCAAAGGCGGCAGCGGCGGTGGCGCACCGCCGTGAGTAGTGGCGGCGGCGGTGGCGTTTCCGGCGGAGGTGGCTCCGGTAGTCGGAGTGGTGGTGGCGCGGCGGGACCATGGTGGTGCGATCGGAGCTGGGCCGGCGGAGAGGCGACGGCGGACGGCGGCGGGCGACGGAGGAGGACGGCGGTCGGCGGCGGTCGAACCCGAAGGGGTGGGCGACCGAGATCGCAGAGATAGGGAGAGAGAGAGAGTTTTAGGGTGTTTTGGTTTGGAATTGGATTAACCCTAAAACCTCTTTGATCAGTTATATTATAACTGATCCTTAACCTATCCGAATCAAATTCAAATTGATTAAATCTCAATTATCTCCTTTTAAAATAAACCTTTTATTTAAACTCTCATTTATCCACTAACTGATTAATTATCTGATCTAATTTAAATTCATAATTTAATTAAAATCAATTAATTATTTAATTAACCATTTATTTAATTAACTAAACAATTTAGTAATTAAATATAATCCACCGTAATTACTAAACTTGGTAATTAAGTTTCGTTCGTTTACAGATTAATAAATTAATTCGGATTTCTTGACACGTTGAACCCAGTGTAACTCTTACGGGTCAATGACCGGGTCGGTCACGTTAATTTGTCGAATCTGGACATTTAATATCCAACAAACTCCCACTTGGACTGATCCAGACAATTTAACGTGTACAGTCAGAGGCACTCTAGCTATACATGACTGTCCAACCAGTCATGACGCTTTAAGTTGTCATCCAAGGTATATCTGTAGACCGGACATAATACTTAGGACTTTAAGTCAGTTGATCCTTTCTGTATGAGACATCTGATGAACTATGAGACATGGCTCTCATATTATGTTCACTCATTTTCTCGTTCTAGACTCAGTGATTCAATCAAACACACAGTAAGTTTGGGTGAGGCCTCACACTCATCACTTGAATCAACGTGGGCGACATGATGTCTAGCCATTGTGTAATGAATTACACAATAGTACAGAATCCCATATTGCCCATATACAACTCCCACTGATTTTCAGATCTATTCCCAAAAGTAGCCTTTATGACTGGCATTAACGCGACAGCGGTTGACTACAATCAAAGAATAGACCTTGGTAAACGAGAGTTCCAGTATACGTCTCAGGTCGAAGGATACAATTGAGTATAACTGTAATCAAAGAAATCCCTTTATCCATGGAGTTTCATTTGATGCGAGTTACATCCAGCGTTATTCTTTAATAAGGCCTTTAAGATTTGAATGTCAACTCCTTTGAGATTCAAAAGTTAAAATAGTCTTACTTCAAGTATCGTTCCCACGACACTTGATCGACTACGGACTATTTAGAACAATTCTTGGATAATTAAACGTACTAAAAACGAACACAGTTATATAATTCTTCAATTGCATTCTCTAATGGACTAAGAATAATAAATAGATAACTGTTAAATGTTCGTACATCCAAATACTAAATCAAAACATATTAACAGATTTAAGTCCTATAGCTTCTCTATGAATATCATAAGCAGCTTGAGCCATGGGCTTAGTGAATGGATCGGCTAAGTTTTGATCTGTGTCTACTTTGCTTATGCGGATATCTCCTCGTTCCAGTACTTCTCGTATGTAGTGGAATTTTCTCAGAATGTGCTTGGCTCTGTGATGTGCTCTGGGCTCCTTGGCTTGAGCAATGGCTCCTGTGTTATCACAGAGCATCTCGATCGGTTGCTTTATTGAAGGAACCACGTCAAGATCAGTAATGAACTTCTTCATCCAAGCAGCCTCCTTTGTAGCTTCTGAGGCGGCTATATATTCAGATTCGGTTGTGGAATCAACCACAACACTCTGTTTCGAGCTTTTCCATGAAATGGCGCCACCATTCACAGTAAATACGAATCCGGACTGTGATCGAGAATCATCTCGATCAGTCTGAAAACTCGCGTCAGTGTAACATCTTACAGTGAGCTCCTCATTCGTTTGTCCGTATACCAAGAACACATCCTTAGTTTCCGTAAGGTATTTTAATATGTTCTTTACAGCAGTCCAGTGAGCAATTCCTGGAGTCTGTTGGTAACGACTGGTCAAGCTCAATGCATATGAGACATCTGGTCTCGTGCAGAGCATAGCATACATGATTGATCCAATAGCCGAAGCATATGGAACCTTTTCCATTTGCTTCTTTTCAAGGTCCGTGGTAGGAGCTTGTGATTTGTTCAACACTGTTCCTTTAGTCATAGGAACATTTCCTTTCTTGGAATTTTCCATGTTGAACCGAGCTATTATCTTATCTATGTATGTACTTTGACTGAGTCCAAGAAGTCACTTAGATCTATCCCTGTGAATCTTTATTCCCAGTATGTAAGCGGCTTCTCCTAAATCCTTCATAGCGAAACAAGTAGATAGTCATTTCTTAACTTCATTAAGCATGGGTATATCGTTTCCTATGATCAGTATATCATCCACATACAATATGAGAAATGATATAATGCTCCCACTTTCTTTTCTGTAAACACATGGCTCATCTTTGTTTTTAACAAAACCAAACTCTTTGATTTTCCTATCAAAACGGAGATACCAGCTCTAAGATGCCTATTTAAGTCCATAAATGGACTTATTCAGTTTGCAAACTCTATTAGGATATTTAGGATCGACAAAACCTTCAGGCTGTACCATATAGACATCCTCTTCGAGGAGTCCATTTAGGAAGGCGGTTTTGACATCCATTTGCCATATCTCATAGTCATAATACGCGGCTATGGCAAGTAATATCCTAATCGATTTGATCATAGCAACGAGCGAAAAGGTTTCTTCATAGTCAAGCCCTTGGGTTTGAGTGAAACCTTTCGTAACAAGGTGTGCTTTATAGGTTTGCACAATTCTATGCATGTCAGTCTTCTTCTTAAAGATCTATTTGCTATCTACAGCCCGAGAACCAGGAGGCAGCTCAATCAAGTCCCATACTTGATTATCATGCATGGAGTGCATCTCAGCATTCATGGCTTCTAGCCATTTTTCAGATTCAGAATCTGAAACAGCAGCTTTGTAGTTAGGAGGTTCATCGGATGAATCCTCTGCTAATAATAATTCTGGTCCATTTAGATATCCAAGATATCTATCTAGTTCCCATTGTATTCTACTGCTCCTGTGAATGTTGGTGTCTGTGTCTGATGGTCCAACAACTTCTTGTTGATCAGACGCAACGACTTCCTCAGGAACTAGTGTATCTTGAACTTCTTCAAGATCCACTTGGTTATTATTTGTTCCTCTTTTTAGAAATTCTTCTTCGAGGAACTTACCTTTCCTCTTGATGGAAATATAATTTGCATCTGGATGGTAGAAATAATAACCAGAGTTACCATAGTAACAGACGAAAGTGACCTTTTCGCCTCGGGGATCGAGCTTATTGTCAGAATTATTTGTGACATAAGCATCACAACCCCATATCCTGAGGTAGGATAATTTAGGCTTAGAGCCATGCCATATCTCATATGGTGTTTTATCCATTTTCTTAGTCGGTGCCAGATTAATTAAGCGAGTAGCGGTCAAAAGGGCTTAACCCCAGAAGAAATGTGGCAAGTTAGTCCTACACATCATCGATCGAACCATGTTCAGCAAGGTTCGATTCCTCCTTTCACTCACACCATTTAATTGTGGAGTTCCAGGAGGAGTGGGCTGTGAAATAATTCCATAGGCCTTTAGATGATCGAGGAATTCGGTGCTTAGGTATTCACCGCCTCTATCAGATCGAAGTATTTTAATAGTTCGATCTAATTGATTTTGTACTTCATTTTGAAATTCGTTGAACTTTTCAAATGTTTTATGTTTATGCTTCATTAGATAAGTATAAGCAAATCTGATATAATCATCTATGAAGGTTACGAAGTACCTTTCTTGATTTCTCGTGGTGGTCCTTAAGGGTCTGCATACATCAGTATGTATTAGTCCCAAAGGTCCACTGGCCCGTTCGCCAACATTTGTGAGCGGTGACTTGGTCAGTTTTCGAGATAAGCATGATTCGCATTCATTGAAGGAGTCTGCATTTGTGGATTCAAGAGTCCCTGCATTTTGTAGCTTCTTGATGTGTGCCTTGCTTATATGACCAAGTCTATAATTCCATAATGACGAATAAATACTATCAGTTTTGTTTCTTTTAGAAACTGATAGATTTGGTCGTGTGTTTGAACATTTATTTTGTATATACCATGTCTAGGTTTAGCTTCGAAATTTAAACATATCATTAAAATTAACATGAATAGTCAAACCATCAAACTTATATTTAAATCCTTGTTCAAACAATGAAGAAACAGAAACAATGTTCCTGGACAATCCAGGTGCATATTATTAACGTGTACAACAAGTTATGTATTTTGTATATATTTAGTTTATATTGTTTCCTAGTTTAACACCCTATTAGGGTTGTATTTGTACTTGTATAAATATGGGAGATTATCAATAGAAGAAATCGGTTGAGTTTTGATATTTTACATGGTATCATGCTAAACCCTAGTCCCACTTCCTTCCTTCCTGCCGTCGAGTGCTAAGCGCCCTCCACCGGCATATATTTTTTTCTTCCGTCCTTCCCTGCCCCTCCATCATGTCCATTGACGGCGATGGTGACGCCCCAAAAACCGATACCGCCACTCCCAGGCCGCCGGCTCTCCATCCCGTCTACACACTGTCGAACATCCAGCAACGTGTTCGTACTCTCGATGGCACCAAGGTGTCATATTCTGCCTGGGTTAGCCTCTTTCAGATCACTGCTCGTGGGTACCAAGTCTTGGACCAAATCGACGGGACGAGTCCTCCGGAGAAAACGAACCCCTCCTACAAGTCTTGGTCTGAGATCGATGCTATAGTGTTGCAGTGGATCTACGCAAAGCTGTCCGATGATATATTCTCTCGTGTCCTTGAACCCGACTCAATGGCTTATGACACTTGGCTACGGGTTAAGGAAATCTTTCACAACAATAAGGGCTCACGAGCCGCCACCCTTGAACATGAATTTTCCAACCTCACTCTCAAAGCCATGCCGTCGTTGGAATCCTATTGTCAAAGGTTAAAAGATTTGGCTCGCCAACTGAAGGACTTCGATAGCCCCGTCTCTGACCAACGCCTTGTCCTTCAGCTCGTCCGTGGCCTACCTCCTGAGTTTGATACGGTGGCCTCTCTCATCAACCAACAAATCCCTACGTGGGAGTCTGCGGTGAACATGATCCAACTCAAAGTGCAGCAGCAATCCTCTCGTGATTCGCTTGCCCCTCCTGCAGCCTTAGCCGCCACCCACGACCCCCCCCCCCCTCGACCAACAGATCCCGCCCTCCTCTGGGTCGCAATGAGTATCGCGGTGGTACTCGGCCTCCACCAAACAACAACCGCCGCCAATCAAACCCAAACTACAACCGCAGCCGTACCTTTGGCAATGCACCACCGGCCACCAAACCCTCCCCCCCCCCCCCCCCAACCGATCAGCCCCGCCACCCCCAAACCCATGGCAAAATTGTTGGGTGACAAACCAACCCAGCCCTTGGGCTTACGGCCCACCCCCCTACCATTTTCCCATGCAATCGGGTTGGGCTACCCCTTGGCCTTACGGCCCACCAGCACCCCCGCAGCCCACTAAGCCCACTTTTTCTACACCGCAGGCTAATCTCACCGAAATTAATCCGATGGATCCGGAACAACTTGGGGAGGCTTTTCAGGCACTAACGGTTGAGTCTTCTGGGGAACAAACTGATGATTGGTACATAGATACTGGGGGCCTCTTCTCACATCACCAGCGACCAAGGTAAGTTAACTACTTCCAATGGCAATTGTTTCAATAAGTTTATATTTGTTGGTAATGGTAATAGCGTGCCAATCTACGGATCGGGTAACACCACCCTTACCACACCTCATAAAAACCTCACCCTTAAAAATGTCCATTACACTCCTCACATTGTCAAAAATCTTATATTTGTTCGACAATTTACAACTGACAATAATGTATCTGCTGAATTTGACCCCTTTGGTTTTTCTGTGAAGGATTACAGGACTGGGGAGATCCTGACCCGACACAATAGCTCCAGCAATCTCTATCTGCTCACTACTGCTTCCGCATCGGCTCTGCTCACCACCACGTCTCATGATTTTTGGCATCATCGTCTCGGTCACCCGGGACTTCCTATTATGAATTATTTTCGTTCTAGTTCTTTAATTTCATGTAATAAGCGACTTCGGTCCACAATTTGCACTTCTTGTCAATTATCCAAACATAAACGTTTGCCATTTTCTAATTCCAACTCTGCTACTTTGTTACCTTTTGACATTGTGCATTGTGACCTTTGGACATCACCATTAGTAAGTAAATCTGGCTTTAAATATTATATGGTATTGATTGATGATTTCTCTAATTACACATGGGTGTTTCCTCTTAAATTGAAATCCGATACATACGCCAAATTTGCGGCCTTTCACAAATACATCCACACTCAATTCCACATACCTATCAAATCCTTCCGATGTGATTTAGGGGGTGAGTTTGATAATCAAAAATTTAAATCTTTTGCCCAAGCACACGGCCTTCAGTTTCGTTTTTCGTGTCCACACACTTCCCAACAATACGGGAAATCGGAACGCATGATTCGTCGCCTAAACGAAATCATGTTCTGTCTCCTCACTCATACTTCCTTACCCTCTGCTTATTGGGTCGATGCTCTCCATACGGCCTCTTACCTTCATAACATTCTCCCCTCCGCTTCGCGGAAGTTTCTCACCCCAATGGCCATTCTCTATGGTCGACATCCCACATATGATCATCTCCGTGTGTTTGGTTGTACCTGTTACCCAAACCTTTCTGCCACTCGCCCGCACAAGCTTGCCCCATGGTCCACAACTTGTGTGTTTTTAGGCTACCCGGTAGATTACCGTGGCTACCGTCGTCTCGATCTCTCTTCCGGGAAGATCATCCTTTCTCGCCACGTTACATTTGATGAATCATCCTTCCCGTTTGCCTCTCAAAAACCGGCATCCACCCCGACCACTCTTTTCTTGAATCGGATATTACTCCCTTTCTGTTCCTATTTTCGGGGCCCTCGATGCCCTCCCCTCCACCTGCCACCCCTCTCGAGCCAACCACCCCCGCCACCACGCACAACCTTTCGCCCAACCCTACCTCTCCTAGCCTCTCCCCACTCACCACCGATCCGGCCCCCACACCCGCTACCACCACAAATCCGGCCTCCATCCCCTCTGCTACTCCCCAACCGCCCCCGACGGCCCCCTTTTCCCCACCTCCGCCGCCCGTTTCACACCCCATGGTGACTCGGTCGAAAGTCAGAATTTCGAAACCAAAAATACCTTTTAACCTCTACACCTCTGTCCCATCGAAAACCTCTCCCACTGTCCCCATGTCACCTCTGCCCAAATCTCATCTATCTGCTCTATCTGATCCTAATTGGCTCGCTGCTATGACCGATGAATATAATGCTTTATTGGCCAATAACACTTGGGAGTTGGTTGCTCGACCTCCGGACGCACATATTATACGATGCATGTGGCTATTTCTCCACAAATTTCATGTAGGTGGGTCTTTGCAGCGCCACAAAGCGCGTTTGGTAGTGAATGGTAAATCCCAACAGGTGGGTGTGGACTGTGATGAGACGTTTAGCCCTGTCGTTAAACCTACCACTATTCGGACGGTTCTTAGTCTCGCGGTCTCTCGGGGTTGGGATATCAATCAGCTTGATGTGAAAAATGCATTTTTGCATGGGGATCTTAAAGAAACTGTCTATATGCATCAGCCGCCCGGTTTTAAAGATAATGCCCATCCTGATTATGTTTGTCGACTTCGAAAATCACTCTACGGATTAAAACAGGCACCGCGAGCTTGGTACCAACGGTTCGCTTCTTTTATTACTAACTGTGGTTTTCGCAGTACAATCAGTGATACATCGCTCTTCGTCTACAAAAAGGGCTCTCGGATGGCTTACTTACTTCTCTACGTTGATGACATCATCCTCACGGCCTCCGATTCTACTTTACTCCGCCAAATTATTTCTACCTTGTCTGGTGAATTTGCTATGACTGACTTGGGCCCTCTTCACCATTTCTTAGGCATTACAGTGACACGCGACAAGGGTGGCCTCATGTTATCGCATGCTAGTTATGTCAAAGAGATACTTGATCGAGCGCATATGGAAAATTGCAGGCCCAGCCATACACCGGTCGACACTTCATCAAAGCTTAGTGCTAATTCTGGTTCTCCTGTATCTGATGGTTCTAACTATCGCAGTCTTTCTGGTGCCCTGCAATACCTGACCATTACACGTCCTGATATATCATATGTCGTCCAACGGGTATGCTTGTTCATGCATGATCCTCATGAACCTCATTTGCATTATCTCAAGCGGATTCTCAGGTATCTTAAGGGCACACCGGATCAGGGATTGTTTATCCGACCCTCTCGGTTAGTTAGACTCACTGCTTATTCTGATGTTGACTGGGGTGGGTGTCCTGACTCTCGTCGGTCCACCTCAGGCTACTGTGTTTTTCTAGGTGATAACCTCGTTTCCTGGTCTTCGAAACGACAGGCTACTATATCCCGATCCAGTGCTGAGGCCGAATATCGGGGTGTTGCGAATGCTGTTGCAGAAACAAGTTGGTTGCGGAATTTGCTTACTGAGCTCGACATTAGACATGCAACCGTCGTTTATTGTGATAATATTTCTGTTGTCTATCTTTCTGGGAATCCGGTGCAACATCAACGGACTAAGCATGTTGAGCTTGATATACATTTTGTCCGTGAAAAGGTCCGTCTCGGCACTATTCGTGTTCTTCATGTTCCTGCGGATTATCAGTATGCCGATATCTTCATGAAAGGTTTGCCTCGCCAGCTCTTTGATCGTTTTAAGTCCAGCCTGTGCATCCGTTCGACTACTGCTCCGACTGAGGGGGTGTATTAACGTGTACAACAAGTTATGTATTTTGTATATATTTAGTTTATATTGTTTCCTAGTTTAACACCCTATTAGGGTTGTATTTGTACTTGTATAAATATGGGAGATTATCAATAGAAGAAATCGATTGAGTTTTGATATTTTACACATATAAACAGTTAACTAGTTTAACTACAAGGCCAGAATGACATGTTAGAGAGTAAACCCCCGTTGCTAGAACCGGGACCTTCTTTCCATCGCCTACAATAAGCTCCATGTCGCCTGGTTTCAGTTTTTTCCACTTCTTAGTTTCTTGCAAAATATTAACAATATGGTGATCACATCTACTATCAAATACCCATGTATTGGAGGAAACAGTGAAAAGCTCAATAACATTTATTGACATACCTAATGAGGAACTCTGTTGAGAGCTTCTAGTCATCTTCACCTTTGCAAGATGAACGGGACAGTTGCATTTCCAGTGTCCCACTTCATTGCATTCGAAGCATATGCGTTCCATTAAAGGTGGCTCTTTTGATTTTTTTGCTTTCTTGCCTTTGACCATTGAGCTTTAGTCTTGGATTTCTTCTTGACACCTCCATCTAAGACCTTAAGCACATCGGATGTGGTTTTGATTTTAGCACATGGTAAAAGTGCTATGAGTTGGTCCAGTGTTTCCAGTGAATAATTAATCGCATGAATGCGATAACATTCGGGCAGTTTACTAAGGACAACGTCCAAAGCCATACACTCAGGTATGGGTAGCCCTAGCTCAATCAGATGGTCACGATGGGCCTTCATCAAAACGACATGTTCATAAATAGAGGAGTCCGGCAATACTATAGTATTCACAAACTTTTGAAAAGTAGAATATCGTTCCTCTCTTTGTGGAAACTCAAACAAATCTTTGAACTTCCGAACAATGTCGTAGGCACTCATATCATGTAAGTTATACCGGAAATCCGGTGACATATTGGACAGGATAAGCTCAGTTACCTCATGTGAATCATTGATATGCTTATCCAATTCTGTCTTAGTACGGTCATTATGTAAGAATGATGGCAGATTTGGTATAGGCATGTCCAGGACATAGAGTTTGCCAAACACCTTTAGAACACTTCTTTGGGTGGCTTTCTATGAGATGAAGTTGGTCTCGGTCAAAGTTTCCAGTTTTATCATTGACTTTAACGGGTTCGAGTTTTCAATAGCCTTCTGAAAAATAAGCAAAGTATTTTAATTAGTATTTTCAATGTTTGGAATTCTTTTAAAAAATGCGGTAAGTATTTTTATTTAAGAATTATGAGAATTCAATTAATTAATTACTAAAGGTTGTTGTAGCATGCAATTAGTAGTCATTAAGTAAAAGAACTGCCATCGAATGTCAATTGTGAATAACTGGTCACAACTCTCGTTTATGAGGCCGCAATAACATCGAATGTTTTATGCAATACGTTTAGCTTCATCTATGCCCACTTCTATTTACAAGGATCCATGTTACGGTGTTGAAGCTCCAATAACGTGACCCCCCTGCAAAGTAGAGGAATAGTTATCCGAGGTGGCCTTATATACAATTACAGTGTTGTAGCTCCAATAATTAGTGCCTTAGAATACACCATACGCGCCAAGTACGGTGCTGTAGCTCCAATACTGACGTTTCGGTAAATGCAGTCCAAGTTGGGTTAGACCTGGGACGACATTAACTATTAATTATTAGTTACCAGATAGGGATATTAAACCAATTTTAATATATTTATTTGTATCGTTTGATCGAGAACGAAAAACCCTATCATCACTCGAGACACCTTGTTAAATAACCTATTATTTAAATTGCCTAGGTGTTCGCGAATGATTTATATGTGTGTAATCGGCCATTAGGTCACTTAATCTTGCTAGAGCCTGATTAGCAAGATTAATTAGGGTTATGAGGTATACAATTATATATAAAATATAAAACAATCACACGATAGGCAACACTTGCGTCTTATGTGTCTTGTTATAGCTCTCACTGACCTCCAGGACTCCTCTTGGTTTCTTTTTGGATCTTCAGTCTTTGGTTTACAAAAATGGAAAGTTTCCAAAATTGGAAAGTTACTAAAAATAGAAACCCTAATTTCTAATTTACAATTTTGAACCCGTAATCTGGGCCAATAAAACCAAAACTACTAAATCACAATAATGGGCCAACAATTGGGCCAAACCATAAACAACCACAAAAACCATAAAATGGAATAAAATTAAATACAAGGGTCGGGCCGAAACACACATATTATATATATATATATATATATATATATATATATATATATATATATATATATATATCCATATAAATTTGAAAATTATATATATATATATGGATATTAACAATTATCAAATAATTAAAAACAAATTTAAATTAAATTCGCGATCTGCAATCAAATCGAAATCGCGAATCACGGGTTAAACTAAAATACCGGTTTTTCGATTTGCGTGTGGTGATCAGGGCTCTGATACCACTGTTGGGTTTTACAGTGTTGTTCGGGTTACCCGTTTATACATTTTTTATACTAAACACAAATATATATATTTATTAACCAGAATAAATATATATTACAGATTAACGCAGCGAAAACATTAATTTTATTAAAACGCGAAAACCCTAAAACTGTTACATGATCAAATCACCATGAACACGCAAACAAGAAAATAAATATAACGACAAAAATAAATATCAAAATACATTAGATATACCTTAGCCAGATCCAAACAACCATTTGAGATACCAGGATTCAACATGTCGTCGCTAGGGTCGAACGAAACCGAGTTGGTAAACTTCATCGTCAAGTCTTCTACCGAGTTGACCGGATAAGTTTCTTCGTCACCAAGAAACTGGGTGACCGGTGGATCTTGATCCATGTATTCCGGTAATGGCGGAATCGTCCCAAAGCACAAACCGAAACCGGGGTTAGAAACCCCATGCTCGACAGTCATAACCGACGGCAACGTGGTGACCGACGGTGGTGGTGCTCCGATCGCTGGAGGCAGGGCGACGACGGAATCCGGTGACAGCTTCACCGGGGTAAAGTCGGCAAGGCCACAAGTGAGACGGGATCGCAAAGGCGGTAGTGGCGGCGGTCGGCGGCGGCAGTGGCGCACCGCCGTGAGTAGTGGCAGCGGTGGTGGCGTTTCCGGCGGAGGCGGCTGTGGTGGTCGGAATGGTGGTGGCGCGTCGGCGTGGCGGCGGGACCATAATGGTGCGATCGGAGGTGGGCTGGTGGAGAGGCGGCGACGGACGGCGGCTGGCGGCGGAGGAGGCCGGCGGTCAGCGGCGGTCGAACCCGAAGGGGTCGGCGACCGTGATCGCTGAGAGGGAGAGAGAGAGAGAGTTTTAGGGTGTTTTACTTTAGAATTGGATTAACCCTAAAACCTCTTGGATCAATTATATTTATAACTGATCCTTAACCTATCTGAATCAAATTCAAATTGATTAAATCTCAATTATCTCCTTTTAAAATAAACCTTTTATTTAAACTCTCATTTATCCACTAACTGATTAATTATCTGATTTAATTTAAATTCATAATATAATTAAAATTAATTATTCAATTAATTAACCATTTATTTAATTAACTAAACAATTTAGTAATTATATATAATCCATCGTAATTACTAAACTTAGTAATTAAGTTTTGTTCGTTTACCGATTATTAAATTAATTCGGATTTCTTGACACGTTGACCCCAGTGTAACTGTTACGAGTCAATGACCGGGTCGGTCACGTTAATTTGTTGGATCTGGACATTTAATATCCAACAGTAATTGCCTTTGCCTTGTGGTGTGTGGTATGGTATATATAAAACTACGACAATTATGGGTCAGTTTTGACACCACTATTGCTCAAGCTTATAAATTTATTAAACACGATTACTAAACAGTTACCATACACCACGGGCAAGTGCACCCATCGTGGCGCACTATAGTGATGGTAAGATACGGAGGTCGTCCAAGGGCACAAGGGAAATTAGAGCTCCTGATACTTCACCTTCGTCAACGTCTAACCATATCTTAAAGGTAGGAAAAAAGGTTAGTTAATATTAAAGTAAAAATAAGAAAAGAAGAAAAAATAAATAAAAGCAGGTTTTAAGTAATCCAGTCTTAGATAATTACTTGGGGTAACTTGTCAATGACGGGATTAGTAACCATATTGTAAATAAACTTAGCCTTAAGATTGTTATTTCCAAGTTAGACGGGACGGCCTTTCAGCCTCAAATCCTTATCGTGTGCCCCTCTCGTTAGTCACGCGTATAGATGACTCCAAAGAGGACCGTTTGTAAATAACATATAAAGTGTGTTTAAATGTCATTTACTCGGAGGACCTTATGGTCAAAGTATGTTATGCTCAGATATATTGTCATGAACCCGTAGGGAAACAACCCACGCACCGGATTTTTCTAATGGGAAAATATTTTTATAAGGGACTATGACCCGTTTCCACCCATACACCACTTTCGCGCATGCACAGTTGGTCGTGATCAAAGCCAACTCCACTAACGCATCCACCACCGGGTCTACGCAGTGACAAAATATTAGCAGCCAAATATCCCAACCAATACCTTCAAACCGCTTTCGCGTGAGTCTCGTGTTTTTTTACATAGACAATAAAATACACGAATGTATTGTTTTCCATGACGAGTGAGTCTCCACTTGTCTGTGGGTCATGTATCACCCCCCTAGACGGGTGTCACTGACCGACTACCGAGTTTTCAAGTTTGTTCGACGTTCTCAGTGTACAATACACAAGGCACGTTTGTTCAAAGAGACCAATAATAAACTTTCAATATAAAAAGTTTACCAAAAGTCACCCTCCCACACCTTAAGGTTAGTTTAGAAACTAATTTACCAACCCACCAAATGTTTGTTTTCCCCCAAGTAAGTGTAAATTTTAGCCAAACATGGTTTTAAAGATTTTCTTAAAAGATAAAGATATGTTTAGAGACAAACACAAATCAAGATCTATTTAAGTTGGAGTTCTTGCAATCTTGATAGAAGAACTTAAAACGCCAAAACAAGTGGCTCGAAAACAGAAAAAACGAGAGATTAATCTAAGGGGAAGAGAAGAATTGAGCGAGTTTGAATCCCGGACATGAGCAGAGGTCGTGCCCGTCAAAGCATGGGCCGTGCTTGACAAACGATCCTTCATGAATCTTCTAATAGTTAGGGCACAGGGCGTGTCAATCAGGGGTACGGGTCGTGCTATGTCAGAGACACGGGTCATGCTATGTCAGAGGCATGGTCTTGCTTGTCAGGTGCAAGAAGTCAACTTTCTTGGGCAGCTGAAATGGGGCACGGGCCGTGCTTGGGTGAGCACAGGCCGTGCGTGGCCGAAAATCACCAGTCTTTAGTATTTTTCTTCTATTTCTTGCATATTTGACTCTTTTGTGAGTTTTACCTGGATTAAGCTAAAAAACTAAAAAAGGAAACAATAATGTACTGTTTTGATCATAGCTAGTCAGATTTAACCAAAAATGTGGCAGATAAATGATGTCAAAATTGTATATATTGGTGTACATCACCTTGTGTAAGGATTTGGTGGCTATTGCGTGATTTTGTTTCCCCAATTATGTGCTCCGCATACGTGTGTAAAAAGAGGGCTCCAATACTCTGGTGGAATCATCCTAAGAACACACAAAATCAATCTCTTTCTCAAATTATATTTCTTTCTTTGTATTTAGTTTAACTTGTATTTGGTGGTGTAGAACACCGAAACTCTCATTCCTATTGTGTTAGATGATAATTGGCATATTTATTATGTGTTCATTCTCATTCGAAACCAATCAATATATAGTGACAAAGCTACGATACTATTTATATGTTGCACCCCTATAGTACCAATATTTACATAATAAGTATGCTTAGTCTAATATACCCCCCCCCCCCAGTCTAAGGTGGAGAATTCTGGATGCCTAAACCAGTACGAAACTCTTCGAAAAGAACTCTCGGTAGACCCTTCTTGAAGATATCAGAGAGCCGGTAGCGAGATGGAACATGAAGACCCCAAATAAGACCCAGTTCATGTACCTTTTCACGAACAAAGTGAATGTCAATCTCAGTATGTTTGCGCGTTGATGTTTTATGGGGGGTCCCAAACATTTAGATGGTTCTAATGTTGTCAACATAAACCAAAGATGTGTGTCGGGGAGGACGACTGAGCTCAAGGAGTAAGTTGCGAAGCCAACATATTTCCACGACCACTTTCGCAACCCCGTGCCATTCGGATTATGCACTAGAGCGAGACATTGTAGATTGTCATTTAGAAGACCAGGATATGGGTTGTCTCCAAACTAGAGATAATAACCAATCTGCATTAGTGTAAGCAACTACAGAGCTGATAGGCTCCTTGCACATATGAAGACCCATGGAGATAGTGCCCTTACTATACCTCAAGATACGTTTCAACGCATAAAAAAGAGTGACCCGAGGAGCGTGCATGAACATGCAGATCTACTACACAGCAAAGGAGATGTCATGTCTAGTAAACAACGTCAAGTATTAGAGTGCCGAGCAAGACTCCTATACATGGTAGGTTCATTAAAAAGTGGTTTATGTAATGAAACCATACTATATATAATATCAATGGGTAATCATGTTATAGAACAATATTCAAGACATATATGTAAGTAACTATATATCTTACTTTTATTCTTAAAATTGGTTTGATATCTTTAGACAAAAAAATGTACTTTCAAATTTTAAAGAACTTTTTTTATTGTTTTATGTTTTACAATGAAAATAAATAAGAGCTAAAGATAATTTTAAATAAACGGTTTACTCAGTTATATATTTTATTATTTAGAGTTAAATTAACAAACACATGAATTAAACTATTAATTTTAAATAGAAGTATAAACTTACCAAATGACATCAATGTTGTGTACAAAAATATTTAAAGATGTGAAAATTTTAACTGTAACTTATTATTTTTATTATTATTATGTATAACACGCAACGTCAATTAAAATAAGTAGTTAGAGTTTATGAATTATATCGTTTCTATATTATACAATCCGTGTAATATATAATATAGAAAGTGAAATATATAATTGAATTTTTTAATTGAAAAAATATGCAATAAATAATAATAGAAGGGGAAATATCTAATTGATTTAACTTATACATAGATACATAGATAAAATATATAGACAAAGAGTTGAAGAAGGAAATATCTAATTGATTTAACTTATACATAGATGAAATATATAGACAAAGAGTTGAAGGAGATTTATGTAAATTGTAAATGCCCCTTTTTACTTTATTTTGTTAGTATGCTATATTAGTGTTATTTATTTATTTATTTTTACTTTTTTATAATACTTAATTTTATTTTAAGAATAATTAACTTATTAATTGTCTCACGCATCAAACCTAGTATACGTTAAAAGTAATATTCTACCGAAATTTTGATAATTTGGTGATTTCTTTGTTGAAGCTAGGTAATTAATTTATAATTTGTTGATTGTTTTTGTTCTTGAAACTCCTCAATTACTCTTTAAATATCCCCATCTTCTCCACAATTTCTTTACTCAAATTCCATCGTCTACATTCAACATGTCAAAAACTTCAACCATTTTCTTCTTTGCATTTTCTATCGTCATATTTATCTCAGGTGCTCATGCAAACTTATATACATTTAGGCCTTTCAATTTTATGTGATTACTGTACACATCGATTTCATTTTTTAAAACTAAATGTAGTTTGCTTAAAAAAAAATTATTCGACTGTTTATGTCATACATATATATTAAACTAAGATTTTTATTTGTGTTGTAAAACATACATTTTAATTAGTAATTTTGTACCAACCAATTTTTTAAATCAGACTCAGACGGTTGTCCGACGATAAAAGATTTAAATCATTTTTTTCTTGCAAATTTTACATTTTCATTAAAATCATTTACAATGACAAATTCGGCCACAAACCTGTCACAAAAAATCTCCTTTTCAACGGTTTTTAGTGATTGATCAGTCTGTGACGTTTTGGGATAGCCAATGTCACAGACTAATATATTGCAACACATTCGCAATTGCTAGTTTTTCGACCACAAATCGTTTGTAACAACTTTTCTAAACGTACTTAACTCCATTTTCACGTCCATTTTCACGTGACTCGCAAACAGTAAACGCGCAGAAGAAATGTGACACGATTAGCACATATTACAAAGGCACGTGTAAGGTCGAGAGCACTTGTGTTAAAGACTGCATGACATTTGAAAACGCTGAAAGCGCATATTGCCTCCAACTCCAAGGTAAAGAAGCAACAAAAGTCTGCATATGCACTTACGATTGCGCAAAGTACAAGCCGAAAGCCCCCCTTCCTCCCAAGAAAGGCGAGGCTCCGGCTCCCCCTAAAGCCGAGAAGCCAATGCTTCCTGGCCAGAAAAATATGAATTGTACCCAATGTGCAAAGCCTTCTTCCATGATTTAAATCATCTATATATAATAAGCAATAAGATATGTGTATGTGTTTGTATGTTATGTATAATGTTGAAACATGACTTGTGATAATAAAAGTTATTATGTTCATAGTGAAAAAGTTACAAATATTGTTAGTGGGTGGTTCTTGATAATGAATTTACATGTGTACGAAGGCTAAGTAGCAAGGTAAATAATTTAACTAAATAACTCTACTTTTTAAATTTATATATTATTTTTTAAAATCTCTCATATCACATTCTTCATATCTATCTCTATTTAATTAAATAATACTTCTTTATTCACTTTTCTATTTTTTTTCTCTCTACTACTCACATCCGCTTAAAAACTAATATAAACTAATAAATATAGAGTAGGTATAATGCACATCAAATTTGAAGGCGAGTTTGATTTTCCCTAAATATATACAGGGATGAGGTATGAAAGGCTGGATGTTATACTCATTGTATTGCTACTTCATACATCTGAAATATTTGGTGGTCAGAAGTAGCTTAACCGTTTTGGAGGCTAAAAATGAACCAAATATTGGGGTTTCTTTTTCTAGAAGTCATGTTATAAACGCTCCTTTGTTATCGAGGCTTGAGATCGTCAGATCGGCAAAAACAACTTCCTATTATGTTCATAAATCAAGAATTATCACAACTTGACAAATGACAAACCAAGACAAAATTGAAGTTAGAATCCGATAAATATAAAGCAGATTGACAATTCACATACCAATTTGCAACTAGTAATTTAGTTGAGTCTTGAGATAGTAATTTAGCATCCAGCTTCACATACCAACTAATATTGTTCATGTTGTTTTTGAATTTGCTTTTGGTTGTCCAAGTAAAAGTTTCTCAAGGGATGACCATATATCCATAGATTCCTGGCATTTAAACATGTTTAACTATGGAAGTCTCCTCTCATCCAAATTCAATGTCCAAAATACATTGATGATACTTGTGATAAGACATTCCTTGTGGCTAGTATCTGTCAGTTTAACCCGACCCGTTGGGTTATTTTTTGTAATTTCACTTCATAATTCAGTAAGCATCAATCCTCGTATTTATATTATTTATCATGTTCCATTTGTTGGTTACGCGAAGTCAATTGTTACACATTATTATTTAAATGGTTATTGGTTTAAATAAATAAATAAATATAATTTCTGGACTCGACCCACTCGTGACACGCGAGCCTAAGTGGCACGAACTCTCACGACTCGCGAGACAACTGTCGGACCTGAAAAACTGGGTGTTCCGGTTTTGTTTGAAATCGAGCTTATCATTTGGCCTTTTTATCCGATTTTTTAATGTGATATGGTTCGACTTGTCCCCTTTGATGTACCTAGTCACAATCCTAATCTCAATTCGATAACTTATCGAATTCCAGTTTAATTTAATTCCGAAAAATTGGATCTTTATCTCCAAAATATTAATTCTTCAAAATTGGTGAGGCTTATCACGAAATTGGCCTCTCATCCACTCTCCCACTATATAAACCTTACCTCTGCGAACGAAGTCCACCTCTAAATTTCAACAATTCGAGTGTGGATCAAGAATTCCTAAATCCTAGAGCTTGGAACTTCATCGTGTGATTCCAGGTTCGATTCTAAAGCTTTTCAGGAAACTCTTTTATTCAATCTCATTAATTTTTCATTCCCTACAAAATCCCTCGGTCAATTTTAGATTTTGACGGCTGATTTCAATAATCAATTTCTAGGGTTCATATCAATTTGGGAATTTTAGAATTTTCATTGTTTCTAATCAAATTGATTGTTCTTGTGTGTTCTATTACGGTCCTTTTATGTCTTAGATCATAGTTTTATTGTTGATTTAATTATTATGAGTTTTGAGAATTTATGTCACCACGGAATCTGATAAATTGATAATCTCAGTCGTTTGATTTGGTTATGTTTTTGTTGGTTGGATATGTTATCATGGATTTAAGCATGAAATCGTATTTAAATATGTTATAGGAATTTTTTATGATAAATCATTTTGGGTTAATACATATTATTAAATGTAGAGTTAATCATATACATAATTTATCTTCTATTTAAATTCCATCCTAAGGGTGGGGGCTATGCTTGCCTAAGGCATGGGTTAGGCATCAAATTCTGACCAATGAGGTGATGCCAACAGAACAATGTATTAGATTAAAAAAAACTTACAAAGTCCTAAAAATAACAAAAATCACCAAATTCCTTAAAAAACCAACATTTATTCTTTAATTTAAAAAAAATACAAATCTAGGGTGGTGGAGAATTTGCATTCAGCTCTTCTTCAGTTAGCACGACTTCCAAGTTGTTGGCGATATGCTTAGTGACGTCGAATCGTAGCTGGAAGTGTGTCTCGCTGTCGCGTATCTCCATATAAACATCCTCAGTGTCGGTCGGCTGGACTGGAGGATCGCGAATGTGTACCGGTGAAATAGTCGCGCCCTCGTCTTTCAGTGTCATGTTGTGAAGTATCATGCAAGCGTACATGATATTCTCCATCAAATCTGTGTCTGTTGGTCGGGCTTTTCGATCTACTATCGCCCACTTAGCTTTCAACCTCCGAAACGCTCTTTCGACGTCTTTTCTTGCACCCTCTTGCACCTTCTTCATTTTCTTCTCCTTGATTGCGTAAGGATGTGTATACGCTTTTACAAAAGTAGACCAAGTGGGATATATACCATCGGCTAGGTAATAGCCCCGTTTGTATCCCCGATCATTAACAATAAAAGGAGTTTTCGGAGCAATACCTTTCAACTCGTCCGTGAACAATGTTGACTGATTTAGCACATTTATGTTATTGTTCGAACCTACGACACCAAAGAAAGCATGCCAAAACCACATTTCTTGCGACACAACTGCCTCGAGTATTACCGTTGGTTTTGGATAATCACCACGATGATACTGTCCTCTATATGTTGTTGGACAGCTTCTCCATTCCCAATGCATACAATCGATGCTACCGATCATGCCAGGGAGGCCATGTCTTTCTAAATGGGCCTCATATAATAGAGCAAGATCATGACTAGTCGGTGAACGCAAAAATTCATCTCTATAAAGTTTAATTATAGCATCACAAAAGTAGTGTAAGCATTCACGTGATGTTCTTTCGGACATTTCTAAAAATTCATCGTATTCGTCAGGCACGTTACCGATTGCCAATTGACGAATAGATACCGTACATTTCTGTAAAGCAGTGAAACTTGGACGCCCCCTCCCGTCGAAATGAAACGTAAACCACTCGAAGTTACTCTCAATATCATGCAAGATACGATTAAACAATCTTTTAGACATTCGAAATCTATCACTTAAAATACCTTCGTGGAAACGTGGCTCGTCGGCGAAATATAGCTCAATCAAACGATCATGGCTTGCTCTACGATCTCGATAAATACTCGTCCTTGTGCTCTTCTCTCGAGATTCTTCGTCTAAAACAACACGATAACATAGATTTATGAAACTCATCGCGTCATTGTCCAAATCGCTCGAACTACTAGACGAAGTCATAAGCTCGGGTGGGATTTTATACCGTGGGCGAGGGCGATTCATGTTTTTTGAGATAAAGAAACTAGATGTTTTTTTTTTGTTTAGGAGAAAAGGTGTATAAAATTTATTGGATATAGAGGGATTTATATAGTGTTTGAATTGATTAAAAAAAAAGGTTCAAACGGTCAAAAAAATTGACCGTTGAACGGTGTCTTTTTCTCGGCGTGCCTCGGCGAAGAAATGCCGAAAATCCAGACCCTATATGCCGATGCTGAGAGAAAAGGGGGGTATACATGCCGAGTTCGGCATGGTTGGTGCCGCATGTATGTCGAGGGTGACGGCATGTATACCGCCCACCCTAAGATGATATCTTGAATATTGTTATTATAAGATGATTATTTTTATGGAATTCACAAAGAAATTGTTTTGATAAAATTAACAACCTACGATTTACTATTGGTAAAAAATGAAATAATATTAATTCTTTAATAAATATATTTCACAATTAATTAATATTTATTGATATTTTATTCTAATTTCATTTTTTTTAAATTATCATTGTTTAATTACTTAACAATAGTATTTTGAACGAAATGGACAAGTATTAACCGAAAGGGTTAAAATACCGGTAATTGAGCTCCTGTCTAGGATTGGCATTGCGTATAAATCATAACCAACCGTTGGACCTAGATGCCCACCTGAAAGTCTTAGTGAGAGTGTCATAACCTATTAGGCTAAAACATATTTCATATAACGTCTAAAGTATTACCGACTATCTATCTCATTTGATTAACCACATTTCTTGATTTCCGTTTAGTTGATTTCATAATTTTGAACAAGTCCCCAAACAATATATGAGTCTAGGAAACACTAAGTCTTGGATTCATTTCCATAATATACAATTTATTAAAGTAATCTTCAGGGTTAACATTCGGTGCCATTCTTTCATACTCTACTCAAATACCATGTGAGTAATCCTTACTCCTTTTCATATTTTATCATTTTCGGGTGCAACAAGAATTGTATTTCAAATATCAAATTCCAATGTCTTTCAAATGACCGGATTGTAGATTATGTGTGAATTTGTGTGTTATGTGATATTCTAGCATGATTGTCAATGTGATTCTAGCAATGGTTATCAAGTTGGTCAATTAGCATAAACATTAACTTTAAGGCATGTGGTAACAAAGATAGATCTATTGGTTGACAACCCACTCAATTTGACCGGTTTTGGGCATTGGGTTTTTGAAACCTATTTCAATTTGGTCTAACCTCCGGGTTTAGACCAAATTGTTCCATTGTCTCGTAACGAATTTGTTAGCACGGTTTTGAGGCCTCAATTTAGGGTTTCGTTCCCTTTCTTGATCCTGCTCGCCATGCATGCTCATCGCACTTTTGTCAGACCTTCATTCAATGACATCGACACAGATCAGTGGTTGTTCCCGAAGCGCAGAAATCGCCCCCCACGTCAATCTACGCAGTCGATCCCACAGGTAAACACGTTCCGTCCCTCTGGTCACGTTGCAAACCCTAAGTTCAAAGACCTTCAATCGGTTTCCACGTCGGTGTTTGTGACCAATTTCCCACGTGATCTTTCCCCGAATGATTTACGGAAACATTGCAACCTTTGGGGGAGGGTTACTGACGTCTACATCTCTCCTAGACTCACCAAGTCGGGCAGAAAGTTTGGTTTTGTTCGCTTCATCGGGGTTAAGGACTTGAAAATATTGATTGGGAACCTTAGAACTATCTGGATCGGATCATACCATTTGTTCGCTGATGAAATCAAAGAAAAAACTAACACTAAAGCTCAACAGAATGGTAGTCATATTCCGAAGGCTAATTCTCATGTGTCGGCTGGTCAGGATGTGACTAATGTAGCAAAATCCTTTGCGGACCTTCTCAAACCGATTATTGATTCACATAAACCACAGGTTGCAAATGATACTCGTAAAAAGTATATTGAAATATCTTTGGATGATTGTTTAGAGGTACAAGCTTCTTCTTTCATTATGGGCAAAGTGTTTGATCCGACTTGCATCCCCAATATCCCGTCTCTTTTTGTTAAAGAAGGTTTCTCAGAGGTTCGATTTCGCTACATAGGAGGCAAATGGATTGGTATCTCCTTTCCTAATACGGAGACCGCTTTAAAATTTGAAGAGTGTAAGGTTTTGAAAAATTTATTCTCGGAGCTGCAACTTGTTTCGAATTCTTTCTTGCCGGATGAGAGATGTGTTTGGTTAGAGGTATTGGGGTTACCGGTCGTTGCATCCACCCCACTGGTTCTTAAAAAGGTTGGGGAGTTATGGGGTAATTTCCTTTTCTTTGGCAATGACAAAGATGAACCGTTGTCGACCGGGAAGGTTTGTGTTATCACGAAACAAATGAAGACCATTAATGAAATTATGGAAGTTTCTGTGGCGAGTAGAAAGTTTGAAGTCCAGGTGAAAGAGTTTGACAATTGGGCTCCCACGTTACGATTTTGCAGCGATGATTCTTCATTGGAGGATTCTGAAGATGGGGATGACATTGTTTCAAATGAAGAGGAACAAGAAGTAAATATGGATAAGTTGGAAATTAATAAAGACAATGATTTGAATATGCATGTGGGACCGGTCGATGGTATGAAGGAACATTTAAATATAGACTTGGATAATAATAATTTGGAGCATTCTATTAATTCTGATCCTTCGAAACCTCCTGGGTTTGAGACTTTACATTTTGATACTAAGAGTGATGCTACTAAGATTGGAAAAAAGGCCTCTTTCGGAGATCATGAAACTTCTCAGGCATCATTTTCCTCTCGTCAACAGGGTTCTAACGGGTCAATGATACAAGATTTCTCTAAATTCATCCATATGGGTAAACTTATTGGTTTGGATATGCAAGGCACCACTAATGATTTTGAAACCTACATGAGTAAGATGAGTGATGGGATGGTGGATCAATGAATATTCTATCCTTAAATTTATGTGGGAGCGGTTCTCAGAAGAAGAATAGTAAAGTTCGATCTATTTTGGATAAATTTCATGTTTCTTTTGTTGGTTTTCAAGAGACGAAGATGGAGGTTCTAGATGAAATTCGTATCAAATCTCTTTGGGGTAATTTTCAGTATGATTTTGGTTTCTTTCCTTCGTCCGGAGCCTCAGGTGGAATTGTCTCTATTTGGGATCCCAGTTTTTTTGTTAAACACTGTGTCTTTTGCCTTAGCAGTGCCCTTATAATCAAAGGTTCGTGGATCAATACTCCTTTAGATTGTTATATGATTAATGTTTATGCTCCTCAGTTGGAGGCTCAAAAGTTGGTTCTTTGGTCTGAAATTATTAGCTTCAAGAATAATAACCCGGGTAACTACATTGTCTTTGGAGACTTTAACTCTGTGAGATCGGAATCAGAAAGAATTGGTAATAGTTTTTCACGAACTAATGCCAATAATTTTAATGCTTTTATTGATGAAGTTGTCTTATTCGACATTCCTATGAATGCTCATGCTTTCACCCGTGTAGATACTAGAGGCAGATGCGCTAGTAGACTTGACAGATTTTTGATTTCCCCGGAAGTGTTCGACTCGTTTAAGAATTTGGAGGTTACGGCCCTTGATTATTCGATTTCTGATCATCGTCCGATTCTTTTACGACACTCTTGTATTGATTTTGGTGCTTCTCCATTTAAATTCTACAATTCTTGGCTTAAGGAAGGTGATTTGTCCAATATAGTAACAAACTCGTGGAATGCGGAGTGTGCACATCCTTCCAAGTTTGTTGTATTAAAAAACAAACTAAAAAGACTTAAAGAGACAATTAAGAATTGGAGGAAAACAATCAGTGATCCTAAGCGTGATATCGAGATGCTTCAAAACCAGATTGCAAATATTGATAAAGGTCTGGAGAGGGGTGAGAACCTGGTGGACCATGGCTTATCTAGAATGAATCTCCTCAACAAACTGTTAATAATGATTTGGCACAAAAAGCCAAAGTTACTTGGGCTGATGTGGGAGATGAAAACTCTAAACTTTATCATGGTATTATTAACAAAAGACGTCGCCAACTTGCTATTCGTGGTTTGAAAGTTGATGGTGAATGGTTGGATGATCCGGGTAGGATCAAAGATGCGTTTGTTAATTATTTTAGTGTGAAATTTTCTATGGGTGATGAAACTAGACTAACTTACCGGAGTAACAGATTTAAAAGTCTCGACTCAGATGATCGAAGTCTCCTTGAATCAAAACCTTTGATTTCGGAGGTTAAAGCGACTATTTGGGATTGTGGTTCGGACAAGGCACCTGGCCCAGACGGGTTCTCTTTTGGTTTTATTAAATCTTTTTGGGATATTCTGAAAGATGATATCATGGCTTTCATTGATGAATTCTTTGATAATGCTCACATCCCCCTTGGTTGCAACGCGTCTTTCATTACTTTAATCCCGAAAGTCACAAATCCGATGTCTTTTAGTGATTATAGACCTATTAGTCTTGTTGGGGTACAATATAAAATTATTTCAAAGATCTTGGCTAACAGGATGGCTATGGTGATTGATAAGGTGGTCAGCCCGGAACAATTTGCCTTCGTTAAAGACCGCCATATTCTTGATGGTCCATTGTCTCTCAATGAGATTTTAGAGTGGTATTCGCATAAGAAGAAAAAACTTATGGCTTTTAAAATTGACTTTGCGAAAGCATATGATTCAGTCTCGTGGAAATATTTAGATGCTATGCTTGATTTTATGGGCTTTGGTGATAAATGGCGTGGATGGATACAAGCTTGTCTTGGTTCCATTCGGTCTTCTGTTCTTGTTAATGGGAGTCCCTCTGCAGAATTTAAGGTTGGTAGGGGTTTAAGACAAGGTGATCCCTTGGCCCCTTTTCTTTTCATTTTAATTATGGAGGGCCTTCATGTTTTCATTGAGGATACAGTAGCTGCTGGTTTCTTTAAGGGTGCCGCCATTAAAAATGTCAATTTTTCTCATTTCTTTTATGCCGATGATGCAATTTTTTTAGGCGAATGGTCCTTGGGTAACTTGATTAATATTGTTGAGATATTAAACGTTTTTCACCAAGCGTCGGGCCTAGCCATCAACCTTAAGAAGTCGTCTCTTTTTGGTATTGGTGTTAATTTTGATGAAGTTTCTAGATTGGCTAAGGTAACTGGTTGCAATCCTTCCAAGTTACCTTTCACCTATTTGGGTCTTCCGGTTGGATGTAATATGTCAAAGATCTCCAGTTGGCGCATTATTATTGATAAATTCAAGAAAAGGTTGAGCAATTGGAAACGAAATCTTCTCTCTATAGGGGGACGGGCAACTTTGGTGAGTTCAGTTCTTGGCTCGCTTGGCTCTTATTTTTTTTCGGTTTTTCCGGTTCCTATGAAGGTGATTAAAACTCTTGAAGATATCCGTTCTAAATTCTTTTGGGGCTTTAAAGAAGATGAGAGGAAAATCTCTTGGATAAGTTGGGCTTAAACCATTGCGTGTAAACAAAATGGTGGCATCGGTATAGGGAGTCTTTTGGCTATGAATAAGGCTCTCCTATACAAATGGAGATGGAGGTTTGTTTCATGTAAAGATGCTTTTTGGGTTAAAATTATTTCGGCGATTCATGGAGACAATCTCGAACAAAGGACAAATTTTCCTAGTTCTTGGAGAAAAATTATGAGTTCTTGGGAATCATGTCACAATTCTTTCCATTTAAATCGCAATGTCATGAGGAAGCAGATTGGGAATGGTGCTTCGGTTTCTTTTTGGAATGACATTTGGTATGGTGATAATCCTCTCAAGGTTGAATATCCCCGCCTATTTGCGCTTGCAGTGGACAAAAGTTGTTCGGTGCAAGATGCTTGTCAGAATGGTGGTTTTCATTGGGAATGGCGACGGCCAATTAGAGGTGGGAGGGAATCGAATGAATTAACTCGGCTTCATTCCCAACTGGATAACTTTTCTTTAGGTGTTGGCCATGACGTTTGGATATGGGATTTGGATGGTGTTAAGGAGTTCTCTGTTAAAACTCTCAGGAATTATTTTGATCGATTAAACCGAAAAAGGTCAATATTTTTGCTTGGCGTTTGTTTCTTGACAGATTACCTACCCGACTGAACATTTCGAGAAGAGGCATAGAGATCAATAGTATTCTTTGTTCTATGTGCAACAACCTTGTTGAATCTTCCAATCACATTTTTGGAGATTGCAACATTTCTACCAAAGTTCGTTCTCAGGTGAAAAGGTGGTTGGAGCTGGATCATCTTGGTTCTAAAAATCCGAATCAGTTATTTATGGAGATTGATGAGTTACAGATATCTACTAAGAAGAAGATGGTTATTCATTCTATTTTTTACACGATGTGGTGGGTGCTATGGAGATTCCGGAATGGATGCATCTTTCAACCCAACAAGCAAAGTAACGGTGGTGTTTTTGATTCTATTGTGCATATTTCGTTTACTTGGTTTAGCGCTAGGTCTCATAAGTTTTCGATTAGCTGGACAAACTGGATGAAAAATCCGCTTGTTCTTTTGTAATTTGCTCGCCTTGAGCTTTTTTAATTTTATACCGCCGTTCAAAAAAAATTTTCACTAAGGCTTGTTTATGAGAAAACATTTAGTGTTTCAATTTAGTCAATTATTCCGGTTATGTTATATTTCACTCTCATTCTATCATATGGCACAATTTGCATGCTTTTCAACTATTATTTATGTATAACAAACATGTGATTGCTCACCAACTTTTTAGTTGATATTACTTTATACATGTTGCAGCAACGATGTTTGAGGAATAAGTTGATGTCACTTAGGGCTTTGGACCTAGTTTAAGACTTTAAATCAGACTATGTTTAATTGTTTTGTTATGGATAATTGCTATGTTTACACTATTTTATTTATGTTATGAAATGGGTTTGATTAAGAATATTACAACTTTAATTTAGTGGTTGTGAGCCTCTGAACAATCATCACGCCCCGATGTATTCCGTCGTCGGTTGCGGTGTGACACATACATCCTTTCATACCAACCAATATATATTGTCTGTATTGCTCATGAGAATCTCACGATTTTTATTTTGGTTGCCTAAGTGAAAAATTCTAAGGGGTCACTTATCCTTAGATTGCTGACACTCAAACACGCTTATCTATGGGGTTATACTCTCATTTTTTATTAAGAAGGACTCACATTTGATTACCTTTAGCAGCCGGGAGGGGGGGGGGAGAGAGAAATACTCAAATTGATTATCTTTTGATGCAACGTGGACCGCTGTAGATGGTTAGATGGCAAGGTTATCCCAGGAGAGATGGTGGTGATTCAACATCAACTGTTGGTGGTTGACATTGCAATGAGGAGGGAACTGGTTAATGTGAAGAGGTTTTCTAGACCCAGAACTAGATGGGGGTCTCTGAATGGGGAGGTATGTTAGAAAATCGAATGCTTGGAAACTCCAGAAAGCGTGATTCACTTTCGGACTGAAAAACTCGAGGGTTCGCTCAAGATTTCAATCGGATACGATCTGGAGATCTTTTCGAATTCAATAAATTTTTGATCGTGAAGAAGAACCGAACCAGAAAATTTGATCTAATCGTACGTATTAACCAGGGGAGCGTATATGCAGTTATTTAGGATAACTGCTATACGATTTTGCACAATTAGTCCCTCGAATTTCATTAATGCCATTTCGTACCAGGGGAACGTATATGCAGCTCGACCCCAGCCAGGGGCTCTGCCCCTTGGACCCCGCCAGGGGCTGCCGCCCCTTGGACCCCGCTCTCTCGGGGGGTGCTGCCCCCGAACCCCCGCCAAGGGGGCGTTGCCCCCTTGGAACCCCCTAACCTTATTGAGACGAGCGTGCACTACCCCGCACCACCGAACCCGACCGATATAAGTTAGAAGACGTATCGATCCATAATTAATCCAATTATACTAAAATAGCAACAAGGTATTTCGGGGTTTAGGAATAAGGCTCTTGCGGGGTCCTCATGTTAAACGATGTGATGATGCAAATCGGATGTGGAAGGCTATGATAAAAAAAAGTTACGATGGTCAGTAAGAGAGCCTTGGGATGACTACGGGAAAGGCTAGCGGTTATATAAGGAGTCGTGGTGGTGGAGCGCCGATGTGCAATGCAAGGTGCGGGTAAAGCATGAATGTTTTACTGAGTTTTTGGGTTGCAACGACGAAGACAAAGCAGATGGTTTAAGGGGAAGTATAAAAGGGAAAAACAAACGTAAAGAAGGAGGTTTTTGAGGTAGAGAATTCTGCTTATGGGGAGTTGTATACACGCCTAGAAATCAAAGAGGGGGAGTAGGGCATGCTCAAGATTGCTAATTAAGGCGAGGGGGTGAAGGAAGCAAGACCTCCATCGATCGAAGGACGCCAATGGAGGTTTTTTAATTTTATATTTTTATTTAATGTGTGTATATATATTTTAGTTTATTTTTCATTTATTATTATTACTTATTATTATAATAATAATTATTATTATATTATTATTATTATTTTAATTTATTTTTATATTTCGTCTAGTATTTATGTTGGTCTTTCTGAGCTAAGGGTCTCCTTAGGAGCGATCTCTCCATCTCATGGATAGAGGGATAAGGTTTGTACTCATCTCTGTTGGGTTTTACAGTGGGTATTCGAGTTGCCCGTTAGAATTTATTACCAACAAAATTAACGTGTAAATTAATCAGAATTAATTACGCAGTGGAAAATCGTTTTACAACGCGAATAAGTAAAACCGTAGACATGATCTAATCACCGTGTACGCGTAAATACAGAAAATAATTAATTAAAATTAAATATCTAAAGCGAGTTAGATATACCTTAGCGGAGTCCGAACATCCGTTCGAGACACCGGGGTTCGACGAACTGGCGCTAGCATGAACGAAAACGTCTGACTCGAATCTGCGAGTCAAGTCTTCGACTATTTGCTAAGACGACATCTCAGGCACCATAGCCGCGTTCACCGGGTGAACTGGTGGTGGCGGCGGTAACGAAACGATGTCATAAATCATGACATCCGAATCCAGGGTTTCCGCCATGCATGGAGACGAAACCGATTTAACAACGATTCCATCCGTCACGCATGGAGGCGGCGGAGGTAGTGACATGACGGTGGCGGCATAAAGTGGCGCCGACCACTTAGGGTTTTCACCAGATTCGAAGACGGCGGCACGCGATGGCTCGAACATCGGTCTCGGTGGCGCAGGTAGGGCAAGGACCACCTCACGGTGAAATGGTGGTGGTGGCGGTAACGAAACGATGTCATAAATCATGACATCTGAATCCAGGGTTTCTGCCGTGCATGGAGATGAAACCGATTTAACAACGATTCCATCCGTCACGCGTGGAGGCAGCGAATGTAGTGGCGTGACAGTGGCGGCATAAAGTGGCGCCGACCACTTAGGGTTTTCACCGGATTCGAAGACGGCGGCACGCGATGGCTCGAACATCGGCTCGGTGGCACAGGTAGGGCAAGGACCACCTCACGGTGGTCCGCCCCAAAACTCTCGGCGGCGACAGCGGCCTGGGCGGCGCGCGGAGGCGGATGCCGCGACTCTCTCTTTTGCGGCGGCGGCGCGGGCGGCGGTGACGACAGTTTCTAGTTTTAAAGCGGCGGCGATCAAGCGGGGATCACGTTTCACCATTATAACGGCGACAAGTGATGGAGATAGTGGTGGTTGTTGGTAGCGCCGAAAACAAAGAGAGAGAGAGATGGATGGGGACAGCGAGAGGAGGAGGATTTTTCAATTAGGGTTTCCTCCCCTAATCTTTAGGGGTGTTCGCGGTCTGGTTTTTACGGTTTTTGGGTCAAACCGTAAACCAAACTGTTAGTTACGATTTTTAATAATCGAAAACCTAAACCGAACCGTTAAAAATTAAAACCGAACCAAACCGAACCGTTACTTCCGGTTTGGTTTCGGTTTGGTTTCACGGTTTAGGATAGTTATGCTTTCAATATAGGTTTAGAATATAAAATTTAAATTAAAAGAAAATTCGAAATCAACTTTATCAAGTGTGGGAATGAATACTTATCATCTCTAATTTGTTAATACAAAATCCACCTCTAAATAGAACATGTAACCTTCAAAACATGATGTAAATACTAAAGTTCATAATATAAACAATAGTATACTAGATTTCTATGATGAAAACATGTCTAAATTTCTAGATTTTTTGTTATTAAACGCTGAAACCCAAAATCTCAATAAAAAAACAAGTCATTGTAGACACCCCCATAAGTGTAGACATGTAGACACCTTTTTTCACCATTAGATCTCTTGATCTAATGGTTGTGATTAATTTTTTTTTCCTTTTTATTCTCATTGTTCAAGAACTTTCACATGTGAAATCACATTAGAAAAAAGAGTTATTTCACATGCGAAAGTGTCTAAAATGAACCTCACCCTATATATATACTATATATTATTTATTATATGTACATGGTCCGGTTCGGTTTTTTACGACCGGTTGTTCATATAAACCGTAAACCAAACCGTTCACAACGATTTAAAATTTTCGAAACCGGCCGACCATTCGTTAAGAAAAAAAACCGACTGTGAAACCGAACCGATGACCGGTTTGGACGGTTTCGCGGTTTGTAACCGAACCATGAACACCCCTACTAATCTCCTCCTTTTAATTTTTCTCGATGGGCTTTTAGGCTAGCTAAGCCCATGTCGCGATCCATTGCTCCAAACCCAGTAATATTATTAATCATTAACCGTTAATGATTAACTAATATTTCGTCGAGATTCGTAAACTGTTTTACAAGAAAATTGTTTCGTCACAATAAATAAATAACTAGTATTTATTTTTATTTAATCGTTCATTAATTAATTAACCGATAATTAATTGTTTAAGTTCGTTGACATCGGTGTAACTCTTACGGGTCAAAACCGGGTCGGTTACGTTAAATGCCGGGTCAGCCGTCAGAACACCTAATATCCAACAATCTCACCCTCCCCAGACCTGTTCCTTAAGTGCGATTTTAGCAGGTATGTTTGTTTGTTTATTTTGGTCACATTACTTTTCATTTTTGCTATCAAATCATGTGAAGTTTTTTAAGAGTTGTTATATAGACACCCAAGGTTTTACTAAATTCACCCATTTCCTACGGTCGTTTTGGTTGAAACTGTCGTTTCAAGGTCGTTTCAGTTGAAACGGCCGCCACGTGTCGAGACGACGAAACCTTAAAATTCAGGGGGCCCCCCTTTATATTGACCGTTTCAAGGTCGTTTTGGTTGAAACTGTCATTTCAAGGTCGTTTCACTTGAAACGACCGTTTAGTTTTGGTGTTTTTAGTAAAATCCTTGAGTGGATATAGCAGGAGCCTTTTTTAATCAACTTGTTTTCTTTGCCTATATATATAGGTTTACATTTTTTCGTTTTAGCCACCTTACTTTTACTATTTACTTTATGTTTTTTCATTTTAACCATATTATTTTTCTTTTTTGCTATTGTTCAGCCGTTAATGTTATGATATAAAAATTTTATATCAATTTGTGTGAAGTTTTTTAATTAGTTTTTTTCTTTACCTAAAAAGTATAACTTTACGTTTTTTTCGTTTTAGCCACATTACTTTTTCTATTTACTATATGTTTTTTTTTTCTTTATTTTAACCATATTACTTTTCTTTTTTCATTTTAACCACGTTGCTTTTTTATTTTTTTTGTCATATTACTTTGTTTTTATGTTAATTTTTCTTTCTACTTAGGTTTTTTTTTTTATTCTTGGCACATTGGTTTCTTTTTATCATGTTACTTTTTCTTTTTTACTTTTAGTTTTATTTTCTTCATTTTGACCTCATTATTTTTTTTCTTATATATTGTTTAGATGTCAATGTTACATTATAGTTTTTTATATCAAATTGTATGAGGTAATTTTTTTTTCAAGTTTTTTTTTCTTTACCCACACCGTCTAGTTACAATGCACACATGAGTAAAAAACTAGTTAACTACAAAATGTTAAGTAATTATTTTGTCTTTTAAATAATAAAATTATATAAAAATGAGAACTATACTACAACCAAAACGAAGGGATTGATTAATATGTAATTAACACATGCAGGGCTATGCATGTCCCTGAGAATGGTAAAAAAAAATTGGGCCTGACACAAGAAAAAATTTGGGCCCTTAAGTCAATAATCAACCTAAAAAATACTAAAAGCAACCTACAAAGAAAAGAAAAAAAAAAATAAGTATGCTAGCTATAAGAGTTGAACCTGTGTCTCCTTTTTATATAGAAAGACTCTTGATCAGTTGATCTATCAATTTTTTAGTTAATACTTTAGAAAACATACTATATAAACACAACTTCAAAAAACGATTTTGATGCTCCTTAACCTTTCGGGCTCAGCACGGTGGCTGATGGTGCGCCACCTCCAGCCGGCCCTGAACAGTGAACACATGACAAATCCGAAAAAATTAGCCCAACTAATTATTGAAGGAGGATTAAACTTTATAAAAACCCATCATATGAAGAACTAAGAATTTCTTTTGATATCAAATCATCACCGCATCTATACTTTATTAGTATGAAACTCGTGATTAGTTTATATATTTGAAAGATAATTTTTGTATTTAGCTTATTTTTTTTATTTTACTTTATAATTTATTAAATTTTATTATCACTAAATAGATTGTTTAATTTTTTAATTTACATTAAATGATAATTTTATAGCCTTGTTTAAGATTTTTGTTTTTAAAGACTATTATACCCCTTAAACTCTTAATTATAAAAACAAATGACAAGTTTGACATCTTCAAATGTATCATAATATAGTATTACACGGGTTTAATTATGAAAAAATTAATACATAATTCACGTTAAAGATTTACATAAAAAGTATTTTAATAGATGTTATGTTAAATAATAATCATCCACTACGAGGAGCACAAAGAGATTGTTGCACAAGTTCCTTAAACTCTTTAGTTGATTGCAATTTCATGCCCGAGGAAGCGAAATTATATGATTTTTTGAAACTGTTATGGGTAAAAAGTAGAAACATATGTTATGGGTACAAACAATAAGTACAATTCAATAAAATATTGTCACAATAAAATAAATCCAACAACTCACATGTTTGTTAAAATATATATATATATATATGATTTGGGTGCACATCTAAACAACATGCCATTACATATTTGATCAAAATACTATTCATGTAATATATGACATGAAAAGTAGTAAAATTGGTCAATGTATGGAAAAAAAAATTCATTGTTAGGTATGATATATAGACAAAACAACAACGGAGATAAAATGACACAAAATAATACATTTGATAAGAAATAGGACAGAAATTGACAAAAACGCATAAGAGAAAAAGAAGAAACTCATAAATTCAAAATATTTTAAGAAAATAAAAACCTTACTCAAAATAACATTAATATTGAACTTCAATGCTATATCATCTATGTTATATAAGATAATTATTTTATATTATCTCCATGCCATATATAAGTTCAAACAATGACCAAATTACCACAACAAATATGAAATCCAATATCGTAATTTGTTAGTAATAAAATTTATCCAACATAGAAGTGAGTTGCATTGTTACTTTTTTTAGAGTTAAACAAGTTATATTTCGTATTTAAATTCAAGTAATTACATGTAACGAATTACAAATAATGAAGAATTATAGTTATATTTGAATTTAACATAGGATATAATTAAAATCTTATTACTAACTAATAAATTATGATAAATTATTGAAATAAGAAAATTTATATTTTTATATTTAAATATTTAAAACTTTTAGCATTTAATAAGTGAGAGAATTAATATTTAACAGGAGAGAGAAGCGGGAAAATTATGATGAGAATGAATCTTGTGATGACATGTGTCATAAAAGTAATTGTTTATTATAATAGAAAGATAGAAAGATAAGATTTGAATACAAAATTTTTTGGTTGGAGAAACATCACTCTACCACCAAGCTATTACATAGCCTATCTCATTGAACAACCCACGACCGTCACACATTCGCACCAACCCACACAGAACCGACCGCCCCTTTATTTTCTAGTCCAGGAGTACCTATTTTCGTGATTCTATGTACAAAAATTTATATATACTGAGTTTCGCCCCTCGGATGTTTTGAGTATCACCCCCTCGATAGAATTTTTTTAACCCTGCCCCCTCGGGGTGTTTTCTTTCAAGCTTCGCCATTGAACCCACAACCTTTTAGTTAGAGAAACACCACTATGCTTTATAAGATTTGAACTCATAACCTATCAAACTGAAAAATATAAAAGCAGTAACGCCACTAAAAAAATTTATGAATCCGCCTTTACACATATCCATAGGGATATAATAAAGAAGTCAGATGGATGTTGAGCAGTAGTTTTGCTTGATAGGGACATGAGAGTTTAGATTGGTTTATCTAAAGACGTAAGTCAGGTTGTAGGTTTGGTTATAGATCGACCTTTGCCCTCCTTTCTTGAATTCGATCATGAGGTTTCAATTCTCAATTATATCCGTCTAATTCATTTAGTTAGGCATTTATCCTAACATTGTCCAACGACATGAGTTATTCTTCCTGGTAATGATAAACTATTTTGTCATGTGTTTTACTATTTTGACATGTGTTCTTTTTCGGAGTTAAAGAAATAAACAAGTATTTTATTAATAAACATTTCTTACTTATTTTATGTTAATAATATATATATTGGAAAATTACAGTACAAAGGGTGATTTCGTATGAAGTGTGTCTAGGTCGCATAATCATTGATTCTCGTCCATTCAGCTGATCTAACGAACATATAGTTCTGCGTCCTTCATAGTAATTTAATTTGTTTTTTATATAAAAAAAGGTAATACCGTCTTTTCAAAAAATAAAAATTAACGTGCTTCTATAATATAACGCAAAAGAGCTTACGTATACTTGTGTTATTTAATATCACGCAAAATAGTATAAAAGTGTTGAAACGTTATTTTCAAATTTATATAGTGTTTCACTTCACACCTTAACCCAATTGGGTTATTTAGCTTAACAAGAGCCACTTAATTTGTTTGGTTTAAATACACTAAGGCTATAATATAGATAACATAAATGTTTAAACAAATGATCCAACAACTATTTTTTAATCATAAACGTCATTTGTATCTTTACTTGTTGTGTTTTATAACGTAACTTTATGAAACGTTGATTAATTGAAAATACCATAATTCTTAAAAACAATGCAAGGGTTCATTTGAAATAATGCAATTATTAAAAATAACACAAGTGTTATTTGAAAATCACGCAACTATTACAAATTATGATTCTCTTAAAATGACTATCTAATAATATCAATTATATTCAGCAGTTAACACTTATCTATTTTTAGCACATTATCACGAAATGAAGAGGTGAATAGACATGCAAAAACATATATATTTTATATATGCAACGTTCAGGTGGGATCAGTTACAATACCGGTTGGGTGGAAATATAAAAGCTTCACAAAAAAATTATTAAAAGCTTTACAAAACAATCACAAAAACAACAAAACTAAAACCAAGAAGGTATACCTAGAACTTCTTGATCTCCTCCACATCTGCCTTCTTGTCCTTCATATCGTGATGTCCTTGACACCACTAAGCAGTGCAGGATCTGCTGCTTCACCTGCAGTTGATCCATGATGTACTTGGTAGAAGCACTTTGCATGGCAGAAGGGAGATGATCAACAAGCTCCTTCGGCTTCCCAACTGGGTTTGGATGTTGTTTGTGGTGATACCCATCATCATGCTAAAGGAGTTGCACATGATATGTTCCTGCTTGAACCCGTATCTTGATAGCTCTTCAAGCTCATTAATGGCTTCAGGGCACTTCTGGGTTTTGTACGTAGTTAGAAAACGATGACGCCATTTAGTAATGTTTTAGAATTGTAAGATCTTTATAGGGTTGGTGGCAACTCAAACATAGCATCCTTAGTATTTGTGCTCAAATTGTAAATCTTTCACTTTAACTTGTATTCTGTACTTGGACAATTCTCTTGATGTTTATGTTAATCATTCAAGTATTTGATGTTTTGTATTTCATATGTAATGTCATAACTTGTGTTGATCATTGATATTAAGAAAATTGCCCTTGTACATTTCTATTGTGATGTGAAGTTTGTTTCCATATTTTGAGTCATTTCATGACAATTTACTTAGCTAATGCTAATAATTAAATGTGTCTTCATAATAACAACCCTTAATGGTTCAATAATGATTCTTGAAGTTTTACGAGCGTACTTGGTGATTTTGACTTAGTCTTGGCGACCTCACCAAGCTTGGCAACCTCACCAGGTTGGCGACCTCACCAAGGACCTTGGCAACCTCACCTTGGCGACCTCACCAGGAAGTCTTGGCGACTTGTTTTTACACTTGGCGATCTAGACAAGTGTTCTTGGCGACCTCACCAAGGTTGGCGACCTCACCAAGTGGCCTTGGCGATATCAGGATTTGTTCTTGGCGATCTCGTCAGTTTGGTGACATAATTTTCACTAACTTCAATAACATTCGCTTGATTTCAGTGCTGTGACAGCAGGTGCTCTCTCCAGTATAAATAGCAACATGAGAATAACCTAAAATAAGCTTTTGGACAGCTGTTTTCAGAGAGAGAGCACCTATGTGTAAAACCCTAGTGTTCTTGAGTTTCAGACTTGAAATCTAAGGATTTCAACACACAAACAATGTGATTTGATCACAGATTCATGAATTCCGCACTTGAATCTGCGTATTGAATGGGTAAAGGCTCCAAAATGGTCCGGACAAGAATTGGATGAATGGTAGTAAAAAGATGACTGATATGGACCAAATGCATGCATGAGCTTTAATATTTATAATATAAAGTGGAGGGAAACTGAAAAGACACCAAATGCATGTATCGTTAACATCCTAAAGATGACCGTCCCTCTTCATGGACTTAACCACCTGTCGTGTATGTAAACCTCCATTGTGTCCCCTAGCTTTTCTTTAAACATCATCTTCAGCAGATTTTGGTATGTTGTACCTGCATTTTTTTAGTCCAAAAGGCATAACAATATAACAATAAATACCTGTGGGAGTAATGAAGGCAGTGTCTTCTTGATCCGAGGGCTCTATCTGAATTTGTTGGAAACCTAAAGTGGCGTCCATGAATGTCAGCATCTCATGACCTACTGTGGCATCCACCATGGAATCAATGTGTGGTAGGGGAAAAGGAACCTTTGGGCATGCTCGGTTGAGATCAGTGAAGTCAACTGATACCCTCCATTTCCAATTCTTCTTTTCTACCATGACAACATTAGCCAGCCATCTCGTGAATTTCAGCTCCCTTATCATGCGTGCTTTGAGTAGTCTATCTACCTTTTCTTGTATGATAACATTCATTTCAGGAGCAAACTTTCTTCTCTTTTGATGGATAGGCCTAAAAGAATTATCAATTCCCAATTTGTGTGTTATTATGTCTTTGGATATACTTATCATGTCTTCATGCTTCCAGGAAAATGTCGCTTTTTTGGACTTTAGGAAATTTATCAGATCCTGTTCAAGTGACTCAGGAATGTCGATACCGATAAACACTTTCTTTCCAGGATCGTCAGGATCAGGCTTACTTCTTTGACATCTTGTTCCCTTTTTCTTTAATTGCTAGGCTTGTCTTGTCTTTTTGGATGTCTTCATTGAGGATGTGTAACAATCTTTGGCCTCTTGTGGGTTACTTCTAATTGTAATTACTCCCCAAGGTGTAGGCATCTTGACACATTGGTGATATGTCGATGGAACGACTTTCATTTCATGGACCCAGGGTCTTCATAAAATGATGTTATAAATAAGACAAAGTATCAATTACACAAAATCGTTGTAACGTGTTTACCCTTTCGATATACACAAGAAGCTTGATCTCCCCCACGGTGCTCTTCACTTCACCGCTTAATCCTACGAGAACCGAAGATTTCTTGATGATTTTATAATCTGGAATTCCTATCTTATTCAGAACTTCCAATTGGATAATGTTGACAGAGTTCCCTCCATCAATCATGATTCTCTTCACATAATGGTTTGCTATGTATAATGTTATAACCAATCCGTTATGATGGGTATCTTGGACATTACTCCTATCATACTCGCTATAGGTGGTCTCCTTCTGGTTTGTGATGGTTGTGGTCTTGATATACCTATTTTCCTTTTCTGACTTGGATTCTTTAGCATGTGTCTTGTCAGCAGAATATGAAGTACAACACATGTCAGAACCTCCAGATATAAAATGAATTATCTTTGCATCCGGAGCTGAGGTGCTGCCCTTTCAGGCATCCTAGTCAATTGGTTAGAATCCCTGACTCCTGCATACTGGTCAGCATCCCTAGATCTTTCTTTCTTCTTTCCCAAGATTTCCTTCAGATACTCCTTACATAGAAGATAGTTGATCTCCTTCCTAAGGGTGATGCAGTCCTTTGTGATGTGACCAAAGTCTTCATGGTAGGCACACCATTTGGACCTATCCTTCCATGATGCTGACTTATCATTCCTCTTGGGCCATCTGGCTTTATCTCCTAAATTTTTCATGGCGTTCATTACACATGAAATGTCAGTAGAAAAACAATAATCAGTCAGTCTAGGATACTCTTCTTCCTCATATCTTCACCCACATCGCTGATTCTATGGCTATCGGATCTTGAGTATGGTTTAGATCTCTGAGATTTTTAGTAAGAGGACTCTGATTTCCGGTTGGGTGATCATATGAGGAAGGTGCTTTGGCCGTCTTTTGGATCTTCCTGTCCTCCTCCAGCCTTATGAATCCTAGAGCCCTATTTCTGACTTCATCCAGCTTCTGACAATCATGCATCACCAAGTCTTCGAAGAAGGCGAATCCTTCTTCAGTCCCATCTTGAAAGCCTGCACTGCTGTTATGACATCCAGGTTTGGGATGCCCAACACTTCTCTTCCAAACCCGCTCACAAAATCTCTTAAGGATTCATCAACATGATCAGTCACCCTGTAAAGATTAGTGGTTGGTTTCTCAATGGTACGACTACATGAAAACTGGTTATTTAAATGGGAAAAAGAAGTAATAGAATATGGTGGAACACTGAGAAGCCATTTCAAGGCAGATCCTGTTAGATGTAACACGTGTTGCCTATAGTTCATTGTATTATAACATTTGCAGAAGATAGGCCCATTCTTTTAAATGCCCAAAACGAGGTCTTAAACTTGAAACATACTTTAATAAACTCCACCGATAAAAATGTACCTTAATCGAAAACTTTCAATAAAATTTTCGGTATGACCTATTCGTAAATTCGAGTATCCTTACGAAAGGTCGACATGTTTTATCAACATGACACAAATTTCCAACACACATGGTCGAAACTAACCATGTGAATGTAAAATCGAACAACCAAACAATTTCATGGAGCTTAAATTCAAAAAAAAAAGACATAAGGGTTAATACGACCTGACCCATTAACAAAACTACATGGTCGATATGAGACCGTGTACTCCACTTTGTTGACCCATTCCCAAGACTTGATTTCATGAGCCTTTACTCCTTCTATCCTTGGATTGTTTATCATTCATTACTTCCACTTGGTTCCAATCCACTACCAAGACTCATAAGACTTCGCCGCATCATGTCCTTGTTATGTCATACACCACCTACATGGTTCACACCAAATAAGTTTGCCAAGCTAAGTGCAAACCCGACATTTAAATTATCCATTCAACACATATATTTATTCTACTGAACATGACTAATATTTGCTTCCACCCATGTCATCATTCAGACACGAGGATCCACAAATACCCGTAGTATAAAAGAGAAAAAAAGTATACTTGTGTCATTTAATATCACGCAAAATAGTATAAAAGTGTACAACGTTATTTAAAAGTTATTTATTGTTTCATTTCACTAGACCTTAAGCCACTTAGGTTATTTAGTTTAATAAGAACCACTTAATTTGTTTGGTTTAAAAACATTAAGGCTATAATACAAATAGAATAACAATAACGCAAGTGTTTAAACAGATGATGCAACAATTATTTTTTACAACATAAACATCATTTGAATCTTTACTCGTGTTTCATAATGCAACTTTATGAAACGTTGATTAATTGGAAATACCACAATTTTTTAAAATAATGCAAGGATTCATTTGAAATAACACAATGACACAAGTGTTATTTGAAAATTAAGCAACTATTATTAATGTTATGATTAGTATCAATTATATTCAGCAGTTAATAGTTATCTGTATTTAGCATATTATCATGCAATGAAAATAGACATGCAAAAACATATATATTTTATATATGCAACGGTTAGGTATACCTATAACTTCTTGATCTTCATCACAGCCGCCTTATTGTCCTTCATCGTCTTGGTCATGCCGTCCATGATACCACAAAGTAGTGCATGGATCTCCTGCTTCACCTTTCGTTGACCTGTGATGTACTCGATAGAAGCACTTTACATGGCAGAAGGGGAATGATCAACAAGCTCCTTCAGCATCCCAATGTGAATTTGGATACTGTTTGTGGTGATACTCGTCATCATCCCAAAGGAGTTACGCATGATACGGTCCTGCTTGAACTCGTATCTATTCAGCTCTTCAAGCTCATCAATGGCTTTAGGGCACTTTTGGGTTTTGTAGGTAGTTGAAAAAAGATGACACCATTTAGTAATGTTTAGAGTTGGGAGTAAAATGGTAACTGATATGGACCATATGCATGCATGAGCTTCAATATTTATAATAAAAAGTGAAAGGAAACTAAAAAGACGCAAAAAAAAAAACTCATTTATACGTATTTACACCTGAACACGTATACACGTACAACTTCAAATGATTTGGACGAGTGAAAAATTGAATGCAGGTGGCAAAGTGAATTACCCTCCCAACCATCCAGAATTAATCACACAATCAATTAAAATCTGGTTAGAAGCTTTTAATACCATTACTAGTCATCAAGCCTATAAATATAGACACTCGATTGAAGTCTAGAAATCACACTACAAAGATGTCTTCAAGTGCTCTTCAAATCCCTTCATAGCTAGCAAAATTCAACACATGTCCCAAATGGCGTCATCATCTTCATCATCACCCACATCATCTGTTGCAGATATAGCCCTCAAAAACAAGTTGACGATGGAAACCATGCTAGAATTCAACAAAAAAATGCTCCTAATAGACTTTCTGAAGCAAAATTTTGAGAGTCTAAAAGAAATAACGCAAGAAAGGGATTAGGTCATAAATAAGCTGTTGTCTTTGCCGGAGAGTACTGTTCATGAAATCGTCATTTTGTTCATGATAAACCGTGACATAACTGACCTCGAACAAATACAAGAAATTGTAAAGATACGCAAAGCACTTGATATATCTGTTAATTTGAAATTGTCTCTTTTTAACAACCTATGAGTAGCTTCAGTTTTTGCAATCTTTTAATAGATAGCACATTTTAAGTGTAATGCAAATTATCTCCAATCATCTTCCTCAAATCACATACAACGCAAGAACATATTTAATTATGCTATTAAATATCAAAAAATTTCCATATGAATTACACTAACTCAGTAACAAAAACAATTAACAACCTATAATGTACACATAAAATACACACAAGCAGTTTAATCTTATTATGCACATTTTGTTAAAATAAGGGAAATTGGATCCTATTAATCCCAACTTTCACCTATTGGCCATTATTAATCCCAACTTTACTATTGGCCATTATTAATCTCAACTTTCACTTAAGTGGCCACCATTGAGCCTTCCGTTACCCTTGACTAACGCCGTTCAAAATTGATGACATGTCTTTTTTTTTTAATTCTTTATTCCTAACCATTTATATATGACAAATGCAATTTCCCATTTCAACCCTAAATTCCCACATCCCTTAACGATTGAACCAGAACTCAAGTCTGTTATAACTGTATCCCCTTCTCAGATGAAATCGTTGAGCATTCATATGATTTTCTTCAATTCAATGTCATAGAACAAGATGCAAGATGAAATGTCTGAACGGGGTGACAAATTAGGGCTTTAAAATCTTTTAAGTATGGTATATAAATGGTTAGGAACGTATATAAATGGTTAGGAAGAAAGAACTAAAAAAAAGGACATTTCAACTGCCACGTGTGTGGCCACGTCAACAACTTTGGATAGCGTTAGTCAAGGGTAACGAAAGGCTCAATAGTGGCCACTTAAGTGAAAGTTAGGATTAATAATAGCCAATAGTAAAGTTGGGATTAATAATGGCCAATCGGTGAAAGTTAGGATTAATAAAATCCAATTTCCCTTAAAATAATAACGCAAATGGGTATCTTAATGACGCACCAAAGTTCCATCAACTTAAGTTATTGTTGCATGACGAATATTAACAGTAATCATGCATTCATATATAAAAACAAACAAATTTACGCAAAAACAATACATTTAAAAATATAATATCACCTAACATACATATAAATTACGCTAACTCAATAAAATATACAACTTAACAACCCAGATATGAAAATATAAACTGCAAGCATGTCTTGTAATTACACTCGATTTATTTTTAAATAACGCAAATGGTTTTCTTAAATACGCACATACTAATTCCATCAAATTACTATATCATCATCATAGATAATCACGCATCTATTGATACACATGTATATTCATGCAAAAAAAACAGACAACCATACTACCAGCATCTACTGACTTAAATCATATTATAATCTCACTTATATAAAAAAATAACATAAACGTACGAATCAACAATATGTCATTGAACTTTTTGACACTCACTATTCTAAACTTCAATCGTTTCACTTTAATTTCATTTTTGTTCAAAATCAACAAACATATTTGATTTGATCCAAGTTTATGAATATGTGAATGGATCCATAATAATTACGAAGAAAAAAAAATCACGCAAGCAATTGGAAAAGCTACATAATGTCAAAGACGCCCTCGGTGTAAAAACTTAAAAAGGCACATATGTCTTACTCATGCCTTCGTACCCTTCGCATGGAAATTACCCTTTGTATTTAATATCACATTTACATATGAAAACCTAAATATAAAGATTTGCATTATTAAAATCGGAGTTCGTTCGTTTGAGCCGGTTCAACTTGGTTCTCTTTTTTTAAAGTTCCTTAACAAACTTGTGTGAATATATAGGTGTACATCAAGATCTTAACATATCATGTAAAGCATATTAGGATCGTAACACATCGTGTAATTTTTAGCTTGGTGAAAATTACACAGTGTGTTAGAATCCTGATTTGTTTCACACGATATATTAGGATTCTAATGTACATATGTCAGTTGTTACCATATGATTGCATCTTAAGCCTCCTAGGGAAAAAAGTTTAGTATAACTCTACCCTATATGGTTATATCTGTATATATAGAAGTATATATATATATATATATATATATATATATATATATATATAGGAATATAGTAAAATGAAAACCACTTTAAGTTGCTAAACCCCCGAAAACTCTCTTAATCGGTTTTTTTTTGTCTTTTTTATGTTTATTCTCTAGGTTATAGGCACCCCTCAGGTGGGAAAAAATCAAAAAAGCGCATAGGGGATTTTTTTTAAGAAAATATATCTCAAAAGCGACGTTACATATGTTGTTCCACATATGTAACAACACCGTTTTTTTTTTCAATAAAATCCCTTAGGCGTTTTTTTTTATTTTTTCCCACCTGAGGTCGCCTATAACATAGAGAACCACCATAAAAAAATAAAAAACTGACTTTTGACCATGTTTTGGGAGTGTTTTCATGGTTTACGCAACTAAAAGTGGTTTTCATTTTACCCATCCCTTATATATATATATAGGGAGATGATCATTTGAGAACCAATTTGTTTTGAGAACTTTTGAGAATCATTCTAAGCCACTAGTTTATATATGTTGAAACCCCCCCCCCCCCTCTGAATTACAGTGGTATCCACCTGAAATTAGTGGTTGAGATTTGGTTATTAAAAGTTATTATTTGAACATAACCCTATATATATATATATATATATATATATATATATATATATATATATATATATGGATGAGAACGATATATAACCCTTGTAATATATATAATCTTCTAACCCTTTTTAGCCAACCAAAACTTGCCAAGTGTCGTCCTTTTTTTAATCCCTTTAAGAGTATTTCAGTCATTTACTCTTTCCTCTCTTTTTTCTGTTTTCTTTTAATTATACTACATGCGAATTTATCTTCCCCGTGACCTTTTGCCCAACTTTCAACCTTTCCCGCGTCCCTTTACTATCGAACTTTCAACCCTATAGTATTTAAATTTTTTTAGTAAGTTTTTGAATCTAATATAGCACCAACACCGATAGTTTTTGTATATTCAATGTGGATGACATCTATTATAACATAACTTTTTGTATATTCAATGTGGATGACATCTATTATAATATAACACTGGTGCTATTTCATATCTATTTTTGTAAATATACAAATTAGTTTAAAATGATTCATATAATTATCACTAATTATATGATAATGCACGAATATCTTCTTCAACATTCTTCCCTTCAAACATTTGATCCCCCTATAAAATAATGTCAGTAATATCTTGTTAAATATCATAATCCCATAATCATTAACTACTTTATAAATGTTGGAAAATTATATAATTATTTGTATTTTTTATAAATATAATTATTATAATTTATAATGAATGTGATATCAATATGTGACACATGGCTTGTGAAATGTTACAAGTGTTGCTATACTAGACACATAGCTTATGAAGTGTTACAAGTGTTACTTAACTTGATGACACTTGTCATATGAGGTTACAAGTGTTGCTTAACAAGATGACACATGGCTTATGAGGTGTCCTTAAGTTGTGTATAAATACACATGTTAGTGAGGAATGAGTACACACTTGAAAGAACACAAAAATTATATCACATAAATCACCACTTTGCACACTGGAGAGATCGGAAGAGTTTCCTGCGTTCAGTGTGCTACACGCTCTCGTTTCAGGTATATTTCCGAGTGCTAGGTTAACTCCGGCAGTACACACTGCTCCGGCTGTTGTACCCTGGGAGACAGACGGGTTTACTTGGGTAGCCCGAAATCTGTTTTAAGGGACCTCTGTTGAACAGAAAGCCTCAGCCACCCTTTTATGTTTTCTGTTATTGTTTTGCTTTTGTTCTTCTTCTCTGGTTGTAATTCGTAATTTTATTTAGCATTTTTTGTGAACGGTGTTCCTACAATCTTAAAACAGATCTTTCTTTTGATCACCGTTCAGTTTAAAATCATTTTCAAAATCGATTTAATCCTTTAGTGGTTCAACTTTTTGTAAGTTGTTTCACATTTTATTATTATCTCATATTCGTGAACTTAGCAACCTTGTGTAGGTTTGCTCATTGGTTTTTAGTAAACCAACTTTTCTGATTTTGATTTGTGATCTCGTTTCAGAAATGTCTACTACAGTGGCTAATTCGTCTTCCACGATGGGACCTCTCGAATCCACTACTATGGGAACATTAGTTGGTACCCAAGCGGCTCAAACTGTAGCCAACCATGCTGAAAAACCAGAAAAGTTTTCTGGTCTGAACTTCAAAAGATGGCAGCAGAAGATGTTGTTTTACTTGACCACTCTGAATCTTGCGAGATTCTTGACTGAGTCACCCCCTGAAGTTGCTGAAGAAAATGCGGACACTCAATCTGTGAGTGCTTTTCAGGCTTGGAAGCACTCCGAGTATTTGTGTCGTAACTATGTGCTAAACGGTCTTGTTGATTCTCTGTACAATGTGTACTGCAAAATATCGACTGCCAAAGAATTATGGGAGTCGTTGGAACGCAAGTACAAGACAGAAGATGCTGGGACAAAGAAGTTTGTTGTGGCGAAGTTCTTGGACTATAAAATGGTTGATTCCAAAACTGTTATTAACCAAGTTCAAGAATTGCAGGTCATTCTTAGTGACATTCTGTCTGAGGGGATGGTTCTTGGTGAAACCTTCCAGGTTGCTGCCATGATTGAAAAACTTCCACCAACTTGGGTGGATTTCAAGAATTACCTTAAGCATAAGCGAAAGGAAATGACTATGGAGGACCTTGTGGTCCGTCTTCAAATTGAAGAAGACAATAGGTTGGCACAAAAAGGAAGCCAAGTGGAAGCCTATGCTAAGGCTAATGTTGTGGAATATGGCCAGTCTTCCAGGTTTAACAAAAACAATAAAGTCCATAAGTCTAACAGCAAAGGGAAAGGTAAAGGTGTGAACCTAGGTCCAAAGAAAGGTGGTGTGAAGAAAAAGGTTGGTCCTTTTAAAGGGAGATGCTACAACTGTGGAGAAACTAGTCACCGTGCTGATCAATGTAAGGCTCCTAAAAAGGAGAATGCCCATATGATCGATGATGACATGCCTCTTGTGGCTATGATCACTGATCACACGGACATGATGGAGGAGGTAAACACGGTGTCTAACAAACCTAAGGGGTGGTGGGTTGACACCGGTGCTACCCGTCATGTCTGCCCTGATAAGACTCTCTTTAACTCGTTTAAGGAGATGGTGGGAAATGAAAAGCTATACATGGGCAATGGGGCTACAGCTGATATCAAAGGTGAAGGGGATGTGATCCTCAAGTGGACTTCGGGGAAGGAGCTCGCTTTAAGCAACGTGTTGTATGTTCCTGAGTTACGCAAGAGACTTGTGTCAGGATGGTTGCTTAATAAGTTTGGTTTTCGTCTGGTATTTGAAAGTGACAAATTTGTTTTGTCTAAACGAGGTATGTTTGTTGGCAAGGGCTATGCCCATAATGGTATGTTTAAACTCAATGTAATGACTGTGAAAAAGAACATCAATAAGAATGCTTCTATTTCTGCTTACTTGATTGAGTCTTCTAATGTTTGGCATGGTCGTCTTGGTCATGTTAACTTTAATTCATTGCGTCGTTTGATTAAATAAAATCACATACCAGCTTCTGCGATTGAGCCAAATTAAAAATGTAAAACGTGTGTGATTTAAAATCGGTTCCCACTAGAGGTGGTAACAAGTACTTCATCACCTTCATTGATGATAGTACTAGATATTGCTATGTGTACTTACTCAAGAGTAAGGATGAGGCAATAGACAAGTTTGTCTTGTACAAAACTGAGGTTGAGAACCAACTCAACAAAAAGATAAAAGTAATAAGGAATCCCCACAACAAAATGGCATTGCAGAACGTAAGAACCGAACGTTAAAAGAAATGATGAATGCCATGTTGATAAGTTCTGGGTTGAGCCAGGACATGTGGGGGGAAGCCATTTTGACGGCTAATTATCTTTTGAATAAGATACCTCTCAAGAATAAGGATGTGACACCTTACGAGTTGTGGATGGGAAGAGAACCATCTTATAAATACTTGAGAGTGTGGGGGTGTCTAGCCAAAGTGGTTGTGCCACCACCAAAGGCACAAAAGATAGGACCCAAAACTGTGGATTGTGTATTCATAGGTTATGCCCAACATAGTAGTGCACATCGGTTTCTTGTACATGAGTCTAAGAATCCCGATGTACACGTGGATACTATAATGGAATCAAGGAATGCATCATTCTTTGAAGATGTTTTCCCATGTTTGGAAAAGGGCAAGGCTAGTTCATCAACTCCCGTTGATGAGATTGTTCAAGATGAGTCTCAAGAACAATCAAAGGATGAAGAGGTTGAGCCAAGAAGAAGCAAAAGGCAAAGGACTGAAAAATCTTTTGGGCCTGATTTTCTTACTTATATGGTTGAGGGTGATCCCCAAACATATAAAGAAGCGGTCACCTCATCAGAAGGACCTCAATGGAAAGAAGCCATCAAGAGTGAAATTGAGTCTATCCTACAGAATCACACTTAGGAACTTGTAGATCTTCCACCAGGTTGTAAACCACTTGGGTATCGTTGGTTATTCAAAAGGAAGATGAATCATGATGGCTCCATTGACAAGTACAAGGCAAGGTTAGTGATCAAAGGGTATAGACAAAAAGAAGGCCTAGACTACTTTGATACTTATTCGCCTGTGACTAGAATAACCTCAGTCAGGTTGGTGCTTGCAATCGCAGCTTTGAGAAAGCTAGAAGTACATCAAATGGATGTAAAAACCGCATTTCTAAATGGAGAGTTAGATGAAGAGATTTATATGGAGCAACCTGAGGGTTTCTCTGCTCCTGGCCAGGAGGGAAAAGTTTGCAAACTCGTGAAATCTCTATATGGTTTGAAGCAAGCTCCAAAACAGTGGCACCAAAAGTTTGATCAAGTTATGATTAATAATGGTTTCAAAATAAATGAGTGTGACAAGTGTGTCTATGTAAAAGACACATCAAGAGGTTATGTGATGTTATGCCTTTATGTAGATGATATGCTTATCATTGGAAGTAATGATCACATGATCAGATCTACTAAAGACATGTTGAAAGCGAGATTTGACATGAAAGACATGGGTCTAGCCGATGTGATTCTTGGAGTAAAGATCATTAGAACCCAAAATGGTCTCGTGTTAAGTCAATCTCACTATGTGGATAAGATTCTTGAGAAATTCAATTCGAATGATACGAGTATAGCTCAAACTCCAATTGATACGTCACACCATTTGACAAAAAATAGAGGAGAAGGTGTAGCTCAATTGGAGTACTCAAGGGTGATTGGCAGTCTTATGTATCTCATGACATCCACCAGGCCAGACTTAGCATATGCTGTGAGCAGGCTAAGTAGATATACTAGTAACCCAAGTTCTGAGCATTGGAAAAGTATGACAAGATTACTAAGGTACTTGAGATACACAAGAAATTATGGGCTGCATTTTGGCCAAGATCCAGCTGTTGTGGAGGGATACGGTGACGCCAACTGGATATCCGACATAAAAGATTCAAAATCCACAAGTGGTTATGTGTTTACCCTTGGGGGAGCGGCTATATCATGGAAATCTTCCAAACAAACGATTATAGCTAGGTCCACGATGGAATCTGAGTTCATTGCATTGGATAAAGCTGGAGAAGAGGCAGAGTGGCTACGACAATTCCTGGAATATGTTCCAAAATGGCCGAAACCGGTGACAGCCATTTGCATACATTGTGATTGCCAATCGGCTATTGGTAGAGCTCAAAGTGCAATGTATAATGGCAAATCACGGCATATACGTCGTAGACATAATACGATACGACAACTGCTCTCAACGGGAGTTATCACGATTGACTATGTGAAGTCAAAAGATAACATTGCGGATCCGCTTACAAAAGGCTTAAGCAAAGAGGCAGTACACAAGTCGTCTAGAGGAATGGGACTAAAGCCCTTGGAGTAAATTTGTGCGAAGGAAAACCTAACCTAGAAGATTGGAGATCCCATGACCTAGGTTCAATAGGACAACCTAATTGTACGAATTAAGGTCACTGTGGGGGGAGTACCCCAACATACAAAAGGGAGTTGCACACTTCCTAGTCCATTCCTATAACAAATCAGTGATATCAAGGAGGTTAAGCATATAGCTTTTAATGATTTATGGAAAATCACCAATGTGAGAGAGAAGTGGGGTCGCTTCGAATGGAATTGTGGGGTGCGCAATTCCTAGAGCTCTTGCAGAACCAGGCAAGTGTCCATGACCACTACGGACACGACAATGAGGGGTTAACCAAACCAGAGAGAGTTTTGTGTGAAGTGTAATAACGTCTACATCAAAAGGGGTTAGTTCAAGGACATCACAGTCTACTAATCGCTAGGAGACCAAGTATACATCACAAAGGAGGGTTCAAAGGGAACACCTACTTCTCCTGCAAATCTCAACCGTTGGAACTATATCTTGACACTAGAGCGTCAGAATTGATCTCCATTCATGTGGGGGATTGTTGGAAAATTATATAATTATTTGTATTTTTTACAAATATAATTATTATAATTTATAATGAATGTGATATCAATATGTGACACATGGCTTGTGAAATGTTACAAGTGTTGCTATACTAGACACATAGCTTATGAAGTGTTACAAGTGTTACTTAACTTGATGACACTTGTCATATGAGGTTACAAGTGTTGCTTAACAAGATGACACATGGCTTATGAGGTGTCCTTAAGTTGTGTATAAATACACATGTTAGTGAGGAATGAGTACACACTTGAAAGAACACAAAAATTATATCACATAAATCACCACTTTGCACACTGGAGAGATCGGAAGAGTTTCCTGCGTTCAGTGTGCTACACGCTCTCGTTTCAGGTATATTTCCGAGTGCTAGGTTAACTCCGGCAGTACACACTGCTCCGGCTGTTGTACCCTGGGAGACAGACGGGTTTACTTGGGTAGCCCGAAATCTGTTTTAAGGGACATCTGTTGAACAGAAAGCCTCAGCCACCCTTTTATGTTTTCTGTTATTGTTTTGCTTTTGTTCTTCTTCTCTGGTTGTAATTCGTAATTTTATTTAGCATTTTTTGTGAACGGTGTTCCTACAATAAATTGTGTATTATATATCAAAATTTGTATTACTCACCGTTACCCTAAACGTAGTACAAAACAACCTATTTGGTGATTCATGGCTTCTTCTCTTTTCATCCTCGTTTGATACAGCCGACCAACAAACAATTATCTCACCCTGAACTGACTTCCTTGGTAACAGACTCTTCAGCAAGCTTAATTCCGTAGCCGGTCGGCAGTTACAAACAATACCTTCCTGTTTTTCAGAAGCCACAAATATTCTTTAATCACATTGTTTTTATATAAAAGTTCATCTAATAATCAAAAGCCAAACCATAACACTAATTCCATTTCAATTATCTATTTAACCTACCTCAAAAGATCAGCCTTTAAAGAAGGATACATAGAAACACTCAACTTAGCTATATTTGCTTCAAGCATGAATCATGTATTAATTTTGGTTAGTTATCACAACTTTTTTTGCAATGCTAAATTATGAAAAAAAAAGTATTTTCATACTGCTTTTCTTGTCCTACTAACAAGCTCCATACTTTGTGTTCTCTTGGTGTGTATCTACAATTTATTATCACATATCTTTGTAACCATGGGGACCTCAAGTCATCTGCAACGACTACTTGTCTTTTTTCAACTCTTTCCATGTGTATATTGTCTATGGTCTTCAAACCTATAAAGATAATACGAACTAAAAATTATTATGTTCATCATTTTAAGGTTGGACCATCATTTTTTAATTTATAGAAATATAGGACAAGTGTTATATGTGAATTGCACCGGTGTTATATACCAGTAGCACTAGTGTTATGTTTTATAGCACCAGTGTTATATTTAATATAAGTTTTAAAACAGAAGTCAGTTTATAGAAATGTCCTTCCACTTTCAATTCTTTTAAAACTACTGCATTCAAAGATAGCATTGGTGAGGCAGCCAAATGCACCAGTAATTTTTTTTTTTGGAACGGCATCGATCAGGCGACTTTGGTCACACGTGTAAACCTACCCTTGCGGGGCTATGTCCAAGGTCGATTACTCGGACCTCCGTGAGAACCAAGACACCCCCTCCTGAAGCTTTCTCCTGGCAGAAACCCCCTCCTGGGACAACATGGGGTAAAACTGCCTCCCCTTGGATTAGAACCTGGGTCACATAGTAACCAAAGCCTTAAGAGCCAAGGGGGTAACCACTAGGACAAGTCCTAGTGGTTAAATGCACCAGTAATTACATAACTAACTTTTAACTTACCAATCTTATCCTTCTGTTCTGTTCTCCAGAGCCAGTTGTTGTCACCGGGTCCAGAGTTTTCTGTTCTAAAGAGCCAGTTGTTGTCACAGGGTTCGGAGTTTTCATTATTTCTTTATCAGTCACATCTACCTCTGCTTTGAACACATATTTTATGAATCAGTTTTCATATGGGATTGTACAATAAAGTAATTAACCACATGTATTAATCAGTTAGGACATTTATATAACCACTTTCCAAAACACATATCTAAATTAAGATATTCATTGATATTTAAGGTTGGACCATCAATTTTTATATTATAGAAATACATCACAAGTGTTATATTTGAAAAGCACCGGTGTTATATTTTAGTAGCACCAGTGTTATATTTTGAAACTGTAATAAACCCAACTATAATAACCCATCATAATAAAAAAAACTAAGATTTTCGCCTAATCAAATGGTTCAAAATAACCCAAAAGCACACATTTTTTTTACTTTCAAAATAACCTTCACATCGTAATCCAAAAATCAAGATTTTTTTGACTAATCGTTGACATTCAAAATAAACTTGTAGACCCCCTAATATCAAATCGTTAAACATATAATAACATTTGTCCCAACGATATGGCAATGAAGGTTAGAGCTTGGGGACCTTGAGGTATCAAGTTCAAATCTGACTCAAAGGGGTTTTTCTCAAGTGGTGAGTTTCCTCCTTGTTGGTGTTCCTGGGTTGAGCCAAGCTTGGAGTGTCAAAATCAGTATGGACTGTTGCAATCCTGTCTCAGGAAGGCTCACTCGGGTATTGGAAATTTGGGGAGTAGTTCCAAATGCCGTTAAAAAAAAACTTGGTTAGATTAAACAGATAATTCCCCTAAATAACCCACATTGCATTCAATATGTTAAAAAAGAAACGATAATAGAAGAAGTGCTAAGTTATTTTGAGAAAAAAGGTTATTTTGAACTCGCAAGCTAGGTTATTTTTGAACTCGCAGAATCAAAACGACTTACCTGGTTTTGCATTCGATTTCCTTGTGTCTCAAAGCCCCTAAAAACTGATGGCAAAATAACTGGTCTAAAAGCCCCTAAACACTGATGGCATTCGATTTCCTTGTGTCTCAAAGCCCCTAAACACTTGATTAAACAAAATAACAGAGACAATAGGGGAGAGTAAAAAGGTGATTTATTTTGGGTAGTGGCAAAATAACAGAGATGATGTATAGTGGTTTTTTGATAATATGAAAGAGAAGAAAGGTTTTCTTGGGAAGGGTTGACTGAATGGCGGTGAACGGGTGTAGTTGAGAGTAAAATTGATTTGATTTTGTTTGGTAAATTACTAAATGGCCCTTCAAGCCTATTTTTTCATAAATTTGGAGTAAAATATTAGTATAAACCTTCTTTAAATCTAAGCCATGAGATAAGATGGAACTTTAAATCTCAACCATCAAAAAGGGTTATGGAGTTATATATCCTATCCTATCCTACATCCTAATAAAGCAATAAAAAGTCTCCACATGTCACTTTACTAGGGTGTCCACATCATCCTCCACCTCAACATCCACTTGTCAATCCCTTAATCAATTAAAAAAAACATTTTGATGATAATATTTTCCAAATACTTTTCATTTAATTAAAATACTTTCCAATTGTATAATTTTAAAATACATTCCATATAACCTTCAATATTTAAAATTCGTAATCAATTAAATCTTTTATTTTTGGTATATTTATGTTTGGTAAATACCCCAACCCTTCGGGTTAGGTTATTTGCAACTTTTTACCCCTAATTTTCTTATTTTATATACACAAAATATGTGTTGGTCTTCGATACTAAGTTTAACATTATCTAACATTGTTATTGATTTAAATTCATGTTAACTTTTCAATAACATCACAATATTTTACCGATTTCCTATTGAATAATGATTTAACACAACGTCAGATCACTGACAAAATATTTATGGACCAAAAAGTAGTCTACGTACGATTTGTCCTTCAATTTACATTTGTATAAATTTCCAATTACTTTTCATTTATGGACCAAAAAATTTATGGACGAAAAATATAGTCTATGGAAAAATTTACCTTCAATTTACAACTGTATAAGTTTCCTAATACTTAATGAAAAAAATATATTCTATGGAAAAAACTTTTTATTTAATGAAAATACTTTCTAAATAGTTTTCATTTAATGAAAAATACTCCGAAAATTTAAACAAGCTCTGTTTGGGTTCAGAAACTTTTGTAAAAAAATGTCATGATTTTGAGGGACCCGAACATGGTTTTTTCTTTACTTCGTTTGGATCCATTATTGATTTTCAAACCTCTCATATATATATATTTTTTAATTTAACTCATCTTATGAACCTAATATTCAACCCGTGTATTACACGGGTTACTAAACTAGTATATATATATATGGGTAAAGATCATGTGAAAACCCTTTCTTAGCCTAAAAACCTAAAAACCACTTAAATATGAAGGTTAATAAAGTAATTTAATATTTAATTCTTAATATTTTCAATAACCCCCCTCTCCATGTTTCATATATTTACAAGACCACCCCCTCTTCACAAACCCCCCCCCCCCCCGGGCGTGTTGCATATATGCAACATAAATAGTTTGCTTATAATAACCCCTAACCCACATTCCAGCCACCCCAAACCCCCACCCCTACCCATCCCATGTTGCATATATGCAATATAATTATATTGAATATATATAACCCTAACCCGCATAGTAACCACCCCATACCCACCCCCACCCCCCTCATGTTGTATATATGCAACATGATTATATTGCGTATATATAGCCCATAACCCGCACACCCGCCATCCGTGTTGCATATATGCAACATAATTATATTGCATATATATAACCCCTAACCCGCACCCTAGCCACCCTCATCCCACCCCGTGTTGCATATATGCAACATAATTATATTGCATATATATAACTCCTATCCCCCCACCCCCCCCACCCCACCCCATGTTGCATATACGCAACATAATTATATTACATGTTGTTAGTGGTTATACTTTATGGATTTAGAGTTGTGTGTGTACGCAATATAATATCTATTAGGTTTAAGTGTCGACATATATATTTTTTCAATTATATTATGTTTCTGTAGTATGAATACATGTTGTATATATGCAACATCCCTACATTCTTTGTTTATACAACTCCAATTTACATAGCATGATTTATTTTAACTGAACAAGACAACCAAGTTGTAAAATATCAAAACAAAGTACAAATGTAAGTATTTTATACCACATTCGCAAATACAAAAATTACAACAGACTACGTCAAATTCAACATAGTGTGTTCACATGTCGAGCTAATGAATCCCTTGTAGGCTCAAGCAATTAACCGCCTCTTCGACTCTAATTTACTATGTTTCTTTGGCTTTGACTTGGGATCATTTCCATCACTTTAACTTCTTTATTTATCTCACAATCATATGAATCTAGGAACCTATACACGAGAGTAAAAATGTCAATCCATCTCTGCCACCAAAATTTAATTGAGTTTCCATCCACTCGTGTCATTGAGATGAAATTCTGGAAGCCACACGATTTGGTATATATCTTATGCTTTTTCGTCCTGAAATTTACACATCAACACTATATTAGAATAATATTGTTCACAATTTTAAAATAAATATGTATATATTTATGATGCATATATGCAACATGATTGTGTTGCATATATGCTTCATGACTGTGTTGTGTTGCATATATGCAACATGATTGTATGTTGCATATACTCAACATGATTGTATGTTGCATATACCTAACATGATTGTATGTTATTTATATTCAATATGACTGTATGCTGCATATATGGAACATGATTGTATGCTTCATATATTCAGCATGACAGTATGTTGCATATACTCAACATGACTGTATGCTTCATATATTCAGCATGACAGTATGTTGCATATATTCAACATGACTGTATGTTGCATATATGCAACATGATTGTATGTTGCATATATTCAACATGACAGTATGTCATCATCATCAGCATCATCATCATCAACATCATCATACTCAGTAAATTCCACCAATAGCAACATGATAGTATGTATGCTGCTAAAAATATAAATTTTAGGTGGTGTTGATTCATTAGTTTTGAGATTTGAATAAAAAACCATAAACTTAATGCATATATAAAATCAACTTGAATAAGAAACACAATGCATATTTAAAATCAACTTGAATAAGAAACCAAAATCTGTAATATGAGTAAAATCAACTTGAGTTTGCAAAGTCAGCCAAAAGCTTGAAAGCATTCTAATGTAATATGAGAAACCATAATATCTTTTTAATAAAATCAAGGGTTTCTAAGTACTAATGTTTGAAAGCATTTTAATATGTATCAAGGTTTTCTAAGTACCAAATGTTTGAATACATTTTAACTTAAACCTATGCTCAGGTTTGCCATAAATAACTAGAGTTAATTGAAACCTAATAGAAAACAAAGCATACATAAATACACACTTACTGAAGTCATCACGCATTCAAAGACCCATACATTGAAAGTAAATCCATCGTAGTCATCTGTGCAATGAAAGATATGTCAATGTCAATGAAATATCAAAGAACCAGAAACTTCAATGTTGATGGTCATATGAAAGAAATGTCAATCTCAATCACAAATCATAGAGGAAAACATAGATTATTGCAAAATTAAAGTTCATAATTGACATTACCACATTATCTTGATGCTTCCTCATGTAATAAGTAAGCAATCTGAACTCTAGGATGAAGTATCTCATAGACATGAAAGATCTCCCTTGTTTTCTCCTAACATACCTCACCATCCTAACATCATATACTACTTTCGAATTTGATATCTTAGTATGATCATCACGAACTGACCACTAATCATCCTTAATTAACCCCCAAAATCAGATAATCAAAAACCACGAACCTGATAGATCACAGAGAGGAGATTGGAGTAAGACATCATTCTTAATTCCGGCGATGGCGTGAACTTCCGTCACCTGTGTTTGATAAAATTTGTAATTTGTATTCTAAAAATTACAAATTCCCACTACCAATTCACAAAATTCATGATGAACTTCAAAATCAAATTGTCGCATCATAAACTATTTAAACTATAAACTGTTAAAATAGATTTCAACTACATTTATTTACAACAATACAAACTTGAATCACGTTTCAGGTAGCAAATAAAACTACCAATTTACAAAATGCATGATGAACTTCAAAATCCAACTTTTACAACATAATTAATCACGAATATTCAATCAAATCCAAAATTAAACGATTAATATAAGTATACAACAGAAAATCTCACCTCAAATCGTACACCTACAAAGATGGTCTCACCGAGCTTTCATCCACTGTCGATTTAATCAAAGCCACTCCAATGATCCCGTCACTGTCGATTTGATCTGATCACATGTACTTCTGAATCATAACGGCGTAAGGGATTGAGTCGATCTCCGTCGTCGATTATCTTGGTAGATATGGGCTTGTCGACGACTTGATTCGAGTCCTCGACGGTGCCGGAGATGGTCAATTTGTGGAAGAAAATGTTGGAGACTTGAAAGAGACGTGGATGAGATGAATTTAGGATAAGGGTTTAATAAATAAATTTTTAAAAAAGGGGTTTTTAGGTTTTTAGGATAAAAAGAGTTTTCAAGTGAACCTTACATATATATATATATATATATATATATATATATATATATATATATATATATAGAGTAAAGTTATTCTAAAAAAACACTTTCACCTAAGAAGGCTAGGAAGCAATCACATGCTGACACGTGGACAATAACACACTAACACACTGTATCCAGTGTGTTAGTGTGTCAGCATATTTTACTTTTTATGCATTGTGTTAGTGTGTTATGTACACATGTCAGCACGTGATTGCTTCCTAGCCTTCTTAGGTGAAATGGTTTTTTTAGCTGAACCTAAACCTATATATATATATATATATATATATAGGGAAGGGTTCCGTGTAGACCCCTTAAATTTTGTAGACCCCGTAGACCCCTATAAAACTCAATAAAAATAAAACTCACTGTTGTAAATTTGGTTTTTTTTTATTACGACAAGCTTTTAAAAACCAAAAAAATAAATAAATAAATTAAAAAAAAACAAAAAACATTAAAAATCGAACATTTTAAGACAATGAGTTTTAAAATAATGAGTTTTAAACGCCACACTGAGTTTTATTGAGTTTTAAACTCATTGATTTTTAAAACTCATTGTCTTAAAATGTTCAATTTTTAATGTTTTTCGTTTTTCCTTTTTTTTAATTGTCTTTTTTTGTTCTTAAAAGCTTATCGCAAATAAAAAAAACTAAATAACAAAACTGAATTTTATTTTTAGTGAGTTTTAATGAGTTTTATAAGGGGTCTACGGGATCTACAAAAAATAAGGGGTCTACACGGATCTTTTACCTATATATATATATATATATATATATATATATATATATATATATATATATATATATAGGTTTAGGGTAAAATACATCAAGCAAAAACGCTACATCCATTGCGGATTGATCTGGGGCGTCCATCAAGATCATCCAACAGCCATGATCTATGGTGTTTCCGCCTATGGTGTTTTTTTCACCCACCGAAAACGCCATAGGCGGAAACACCATAGATCTTGGCTGTTGGATGATCTTGATGGACGCCCCAGATCAATCCGCAATGGATGTAGCGTTTTTGCTTGATGTAGGATAACTCGACTCTATATATATATATATATATATATATATATATATATATGAGATAGGTTAGAAACTCATGTATTATATGGGTTGAATAAATGCAAGATCCTGTAAACAATTGTTTCTCTGAATATTTGTATGCTAGATGTCATTACTAGTTGGAGAAATAGGAAATAATGATATTCAAAATTATAGATAACAAAAAACAAAGATTTAAGAATTATAAAATTATTATAATAAAAATATTTATATTTTTTATATTTAGTTATATAATTAATTATATAAATTAATTAGCGCGTATTTAATAGGATAAAAATATACTTATTAGGAGATGGGCGGGTATGATGGGAATGAATGTGGTGATAAGAAAAGACAGAAACCGTAGGCGTTTATAAGAAGAACTAGGTTAGAAATCCATGTAGTGCATGATCTAAATAAATGCAATATGTTATAAACGACAATTTCTATAAAAAATTGTATGTCAGATGTCAGTTGTTGGTAAAATAAGAAGTAATGAATATTTAAAAATTAGAATCAACAGTTAATAAAGATTTAAGAATTATAAAATTGTATTTTAACATAAACTATAACTGAAATTTAATTATAATCTATTAAGTTTTTTAATAAATTATTCAAAAAAGAAGATTTATATTTTTTATATTTAATTATATATAATCTTTATCATTAAATAGGAGAGATGATGGTTAATATTTAATAGGAGATAGACACGAAAAATTATGACGACAATGAATGTGGTCTGGTGATGTCACATATTAGAACTAGGTTAGAAATCCATGTCTATTACGGTGATCGTCGTTAATCTGTCGTGGCCGATATCATCATATGCCTATGGAGACTCATCTCTCTCACTTGCTATGTTGTAGATGGATTTTTTTTACGGTGTCCGTCGTTGATCTGCCATCGACGATAACATCATACACCTCCGTTATTGTTGTGGTTAAGCGAAAACTTGGGCGACTAGCGTTTGGTTGGTTGCACTGTTGCAAGCGCCCTCATAGGCGGTCGCCAAAGTGACCCCATTCGCTTTAATTTGCTTGCTGTCGTGATACAACCTTATGGCTAGGGTTTCTTGCCTCTTTGAGCTTATACAGCGACGTACGTGCGTTTAATGCAGTCGATGCTCAGTTTTGGTTCTACGGCACTCGTAGTTTACCAGTAACTCATCGGCGCTTACTGTGTTGTTGTTTACATGGCTTTCGGTTTATCGTTTTTCTTGGTCGTTTGGTCCTGAACTAGCTTTTTCTCTGGTTGGTTTCCTTTGCCTGCAATGGTGGAAGATCTGGGTTTTGCTTTATGATCTACATGGTCTGAGGCTATGGTTTTTAAAAATTTGTTATGCAATGACTGTAATGATCTCGGACTACAGCCTTGGTGTTTTTTTCCCTTATTTTTCTTACGTAACATTATAGCAACTCAACTATATACTCGTTTATGCGGGTGGCAACACTATGGTTGGAAATCGATTAACATATAAGCACAAACTTTTTTTATGGTTTTAATGAACTCTATCATCGGTTAGTTTCTTTCTTTCTTTCTTTTTGGATTTTTTTACTTTGTGCTCCATTGAGCAATTTTCATCACTTTACAACTAACTAGGTTTAAAACTTCATGCGCTTTGCGACGAGAGTAGTTGTGAACGTAATGAGCATGAACACGTGTTGTAGCGGTAACAGTGTTTGGCGCTTACCAAACGTGTTACTCGACGAAAAAAAGGGAAAAACAACACTTAAAAAAATGTTTTTGTTTTTTAACATCTAAAAGTGTAAAAGAGCTTCTTATGTAGGAGTCACCGGGTCCAGCGGATATTCTTGATCGATTAAAAATCTAAGCAGTTAGTAATTAGATACGGAGGAGAAGTTGGTTATTAAGAGACCGTGTTAAACATAAAAAAAATGGTATTCCTCTGGAGGGAAATATTTCTTTATATCATATCCAAAGGACAACAATTAATAATTGGGGGTTAGTAAAAAATAAACGGAGGAGAAGCTCGTTCTTAAGAGATCGTGTGAAACATAAAAAGATAGTATTATTTAATAAAGAAAAACAAAAAAAGTTAAATCAATCTAGCATGAAAAAAAAAAAAAAAAGAACATTTATATTACAAAATTTAAAAAAATTTAACCAGGTTATTAAATATATGTACCTATATATAGAAACACAATATATATGAAGGAAAAAAAATGTATACGGGTATTGAATATGGGTCTCTACCCGGTTTGAACACTTATATTTTTATCTAACTACTCCGTCAAGAACTAAATTATAAAGAAACCATGTTTTTTATAACTAAAGATTATTATATATTAATAGATTAAAAAAACGGTTCCCCATGGTTCGAACCTAAGTCATCCAGGTTGAAAGACAATTCAAGAGTAAGTCTTAAAAGAAAAAAAAATGGGTAGCCCAGGTTTCGAACCTGGATCAGCCAGGATGAAAAGCCAAGGACAAACCAACTGGGCCACTATTACATTTGATATTATATCGTTAAATAGAATATATATCTTAAATAAAAAATGAACAATTAAATGAAAATTGAATAACCAAGCTAGCAAGCTAACAACCAAGCATGTTCCGGATTTCAGTTGGTTTTTAAATCTATAGATATATATATATATATATATATTTTAAATGAAAAGTGAACAATTAAATAAAAAGTGAATAACCAAGCTAGCAAGCTAGCAACCAAGCATGTTCCGGATTTCAGTTGGTTTTTAAATCTATAGATATATATATCTTAAATGAAAAGTGATAATTAATTAAAAGTGAATAACCAATCTAGCAAGCTAACAACCAAGCATGTTCCGGATTTCAGTTGGTTTTTAAATCTATAGATATTTATATCTTAAATGAAAAGTGAACAATTAAATAAAAAGTAAATAACCAAGCTAGCAAGTTAGCAACCAAGCATGTTCCGGATTTCAGTTGGTTTTTAAATCTATAGATTATGAATCCTCTACTCATTATTTATTTATAATTAAAAAATTACAATTTTTCGTGAAGAGACGTCTTATTTGTTGGAATTTTGGGAGAAAAACTAGTGGAAAATGGGTTTTTTTCACTAAATGTGAAAATGAGTTTTTCACCAACTTTGGACTAAAATAAAATACAGATAACATAGGTTGTCGCCTCTGTAATTTATGGGTTTGTATAGTACGTTGTGAGGCCTTTCCAACGCATCAAACCACGTCCAAATCCGAGCTCGTATGAATGAGATATCGAAGCTCAAAGTTGAGGTCTCACAACTTGTGAAGCTACGAAAATTAGGGAGGAAAATGCTAAGTATAGCATGTTAACTCATCCCACATTGGTTGGGGAATGAAACTAAAAGTGGTTTATAAGGTGGGAACCTTACCAACTATTGTTTCCTTTAGTAAAACACATCCCTTGGACCATGAGGGGTGCGAAGCACCCCCTAACTTGCACTTGCACACGCGCACTGTCACACCCCCAAATTCCACTAACGGAGTATAACCGTGTGGGGTGTGAGCCAGACCAGGATCCAAGACTTTAGTTACAACCAAGCCATAACAGTAAATAAACAAAAGATAAGGGGGCTTTAAAATTAAAGTAAAGGGAAGTTTGTTTAGCAGATACATAAGTTAGTTTAGAAGTACAGCGGAAGCCTTAAAGCGATTACAAGTTTGATACACAAAAACACATGTTCATAAAGTTTAAAATCTTGAATTTCCCAAAAGATTTATGATAAAGAGTACTGCCGCCACTCGTGCCATCCGAGAATCCATCTAACGACCTGACAAGGTAAACAATGATCAAGTGTCAGCTAAAAGGGCTGGTGAGTTCACTAATTAGTCTACACTACACCATGTAGACCACAATGCATACGAATCATAAAGCAATAAATTCGTAATTTAGAATGTAAGTATTATCCGTATCATTAGGTAGCTAGCCTATGCTTATGCTCCCCTGAACGTTCGCAACCAAAGCTGACATGGTATTTGATAGGCATTCACCTATGTAATCTGCCTTCCCCGTGTCTTTCCCGATCACGGTGTTCCTAGGCTAATATTGGTCTCAGTCCAACCGCCAGTCGGGAGGGTGCATCCTGTGCACCGCTGAGCGGGGGTGTCAATCCCCAGTAGATCTACTCAACATTACCTCGCTATTCAATACTAATGGCCCGATAAGTAAGGACTTTTGTTTATAAAGCAATTCAGTGAACATGTGATATAGTGGGATAAATACTCAAGTAAAGAAATACCTTTACCGTGTGTTGCCATCCCTTACCGGATGCAACTAAAACAGTAAGTGAAACTCACCTTAGGTTTGCTCGGCTTAAGCTTCAATTAATCCGGTTATGATTGATAATGAGGACCTAATAATCACATTAAGGTCTTAGGTGTAAGGTTGTGTTTAAAGCTAATAGCACATTGGAAAACACGACACGACACAACGACACACGATACCGATGGTTGATCATAAACAGGGGTTCACTTAATACAGAAATCAGACATGGTCATCATAGCATAATTGTGTAAGTCATGGCAAGACATTTAAACAAATTGCACAAGTTTGGATTCTGGTCACAGTTTCGCTAGCAGTTTCGCTAGGCAGTTTCGCTGTGTACACGGGCAGCACTTTCGCTAGGCAATGCCCGATGACACAGTTTCGCTAGGCTAGTTTCGCTCGAAACTGTTGGCACAGTTTCGCTAGCCTAGTTTCGCCCGAAACTGGTTTGAACTTTCGTTCAGGGTATTTCGCTCGGTAGTTTCGTTCGAGCAGGTCTGGTTGGTTTACCCGGCGACACTATAGTTTCGCTACATAGTTTCGCTAGAAGGAGATATACATAATTTCGCTACATAATTTCGCCTGACGAAGGCACAGTTTCGCTAGTCGCTAGAAAAACCCGTAAATTTGACTAAAAACCTTTCTAACAGCTTCTGTAGCACATGCAATTCGATATCTAGCATACCTAAACGTTTACCAACATCATGAGAGCAATTTCAACACCTAAAACATGGTTTCTAGTCATCAATTTACCAAGAATGCATTTTCACATAAGTAGCCTAATCTAGCATAGATCTTCATACAGACATGTCAAGATACAGAATTTATGTTATGTCTAGCATCCCTAAGCATCATAGCAGTAGCAGAAGTCATTGCATGTGGATTTTGAGCATACATTTTAGTTAAACATACAAGAAATGCATAAAGGAGGTTTATGTGACTCACGGTTGATCTCAAATGCTTAAAGGGATGGAGTTTTGGGGCTGGAATCTCTGTGGTTCGAGCTACTTCCTTCCTGGCCGGAGATCTCGAGAGAGGGAGAGTGCAGAAGTGTGTGTGATTGTGAGGAGTGAGTAAAAATGAGAAGGTTGGCTTGGGTTTTCTATATATCAGGTGCTAGTTTCGCTGGCAGTGTCGCTGGTAGTTTCGCTGGCAGTTTCGCTAGCCACGCGAAACTGGTCCCGTAGCCCAAATGTCTTAGCTACCGGGCGAAACTGTAATTTCGCCTGGTAGTTTCGCTGGCTACTAAAAAGGTCAAATTTTTGTTCTAAATAAGACAAGCACAATTTCTCGATAATCACACAATTACACCCTTAAATCAAACTAACACGTTGCATATAATTTCACGTAATGGTGGTAAGTAAGTAAGCACATAGCACATATGGACGGGTTCGGTGATCAACCAAAGGTCATGGACGTATTCGGTCTAGACACGCATTAGTTACGGTTTATAACATGGTTAACGGAGATTGTCTAACGGAACTGATGGATTTAACGGAAAAACTTAACGGAGCTAACTTGGGAGGTTACAATTGTCACAGCCTCCCCATGTTAAGGAATTTTCGTCCCGAAAATTAGCTAGTACCTTGGGTTGAAGTAGAGGCTTGATCGAACAGGTGAGGATACTTCTTTCTCATCTGGTCTTCCCGTTCCCACGTGAACTCCGGTCCACGCCTTGAATGCCATCTGACCTTGACGATTGGAATCTTACTTCTTTTCAAAGCTTTCTGCTCGCGTCCCATTATCTCAACGGGTTGCTCTATAAACCGAAGTTGCTCATCAACGTGAAGTTCCTCTAGCGGTACTATCAAAGTTTCGTCGGCTAGACACTTCTTTAGGTTTGAAACGTGGAATACATTATGCACTCCGTCTAGCTCAGGTGGCAAGTCCAGACGATACGCCACCGTTCCAATCTTTTCTGTTATTGGGAAGGGTCCTATATAACGGGGATTCAACTTCCCGCGCTTTCCAAAACGCACGACACCTTTCCAAGGTGAGACTTTCAACAGTACACGGTCACCCACCTCGAATTCTAATGGCCTTCTACGCTGGTCTGCATAACTCTTTTGACGATCTCTGGCGGCCTTCATACGGTTCCTGATCTGTACAATTCTTTCTGTCGTTTCATATACTAATTCCGGTCCAGTTAGTTGACTATCACCAACCTCGGCCCAACAGACCGGTGACCTACACTTTCGTCCATACAGAGCTTCAAAGGGAGCGGTTCCAATACTGGAATGGTAGCTATTGTTGTAGGAGAATTCGACCAGTGGCAGGTGAGCTTCCCAATTCTTGCCGAAATCCATAACGCACGCTCGGAGCATGTCTTCAAGGGTTTGGATTGTGCGTTCGGTTTGGCCGTCTGTCTGAGGATGGTATGCGGTACTCATATCCAAACGAGTGCCTAAGGCTGATTGCAAAGATCTCCAAAAGTGTGAAGCGAATCTGGGGTCTCGATCGGAGATAATTGATAAAGGTACTCCATGAAGCTTGACGATCTCGTCAATGTAGATTTGTGCCAACTTATCAGTTTTGTCTTTTTCCTTGAGGGCTATAAAGTGGGCGGATTTGGTTAATCGATCCACGATCACCCAAATCATGTCGTTTCCACGGGGAGTACGGGGCAATCCCGTGATGAAGTCCATCGAGATTTCTTCCCATTTCCATTCGGGAATTGTCGGTTGTTGCAGCAATCCTGGAGGCTTACGGTGTTCTGCTTTGACCTTTGAGCATGTCAAACACTTACTGACATATGCAGCAATTTCCGCCTTCATCTTAGGCCACCAGTAGAGTTCTTTTAAGTCTTGGTACATTTTGTCCGAACCAGGATGGACCGAGTATCGAGACTTGTGAGCCTCGTCCATCACTAGCTCTCGAAGGTTTCCGTGTAGAGGTACCCAAATTCGATCTTTATAGTAACGGATTCCATCCGACTTAACCTCCGAAGTTCCATCTATGCCATGTAGGGATTCTGACTCGAAATTTTCCTCTTTCAGGGCCTCTTTCTGAGCATCTCGGATTCTATCCGGTAATCCTGCATGAATCGTAAGTTGTAAAGCTCGTACTCTTCTAGGTTTTTCGTGTACCTTTCTGCTCAGAGCATCGGCCACCACATTGGCCTTTCCTGGATGATACTTTATCGCCAAGTCGTAGTCATTGAGCACCTCGATCCACCTACGCTGTCTCATGTTGAGATCTTTCTGTCCCATTATGTGCTGGAGGCTTTTATGGTCAGTGAATATAGTGCACTTGGTACCGTATAGGTAGTGTCTCCAAAATTTCAAGGCGAATACAACAGCTCCTAACTCCAGATCATGAGTCGTATAATTCTTTTCGGTCGACTTTAGTTGCCTTGACCCATAGGCGATGACTTTGCCTCGTTGCATTAAAACACATCCAAGTCCTTGGATCGAAGCATCACAGTAGACTTCGAAGTCGTCGACACCTTCAGGTAGGGATAGTACGGGCGCGGTACAAAGTTTTTCTTTCAAGGTTTGAAACGCTGCTTCTTCCTTGTCGCCCCATCGGTACTGAACGCCTTTATGCGTGAGAGCGGTTAACGGTTGAGCGATCTGAGAAAACCCTTTAATAAAACGACGGTAGTAACCCGCCAACCCTAGAAATTGTCGAATTTCTGTCGGTGCTCGTGGCGTAGACCAACTCTTGATTGCCTCAACTTTGGCTGGATCAACATGAATACCCTGCTCATTGACGATGTGACCTAGAAACTGAACTTCCCGAATCCAGAAGTCGCATTTTGAGAATTTGGCGTAGAGTTGTTCCTTCCTTAATAACTCTAAAATTAACCGTAGATGCTCTTCATGTTCCTCTTTCGTCCTTGAATAAATGAGGATGTCGTCGATGAAAACAATAACAAACTGGTCCAGGTAGGGCTTGCATACGCGGTTCATGAGGTCCATGAACACCGCTGGCGCGTTTGTTAGGCCAAAAGGCATAACCAGGAACTCGTAGTGACCGTAGCGCGTTCTGAAAGCAGTCTTTGAAATATCCTCCTCACGGACCCTGAGTTGATGATATCCGGACCTTAAGTCGATTTTTGAATAGTAGCTGGATCCTTGCAGTTGATCGAAGAGGTCGTCGATGCGAGGGAGAGGATACCGATTCTTAATAGTAACTTTGTTGAGCTCGCGATAATCTATACACATTCTGAACGTTCCATCCTTCTTCTTGACAAATAACACAGGCGCACCCCATGGTGACGAACTAGGTCTAATAAAACCTTTATCCAATAATTCCTGCAGTTGGGTAGACAACTCATGTAGTTCATTTACTGCCAGACGATAAGGAGCTCGGGCAACTGGAGCTGCACCAGGGACAAGGTCGATTCCAAACTCGACTTGTCGATTCGGAGGTAAACCTGGTAATTCCTCTGGGAATACATCGGGGTAATCGCGAACTATCGGGAAATCTTCGATTCTCTTTTCCGTTAGGCTTTGATCCGTAACCGTTGCTAGAATGGCTACGTGTCCCTTCCGTAGATATTTCTGGGCCTTGAGGTACGATATGATCCCGGAGACAGTGCCTCCCTTCTCACCCTGAATCGAGAGTACGTCTCCGTTTGCAGTGGGTATACGTATGATCTTCTCTCGGCAGACGAGTTCTGCCTGATGCGCGGATAGCCAATCCATGCCAACTATTATGTCAAAACTACCAATGGTGAAGGGCATCAAATCTATGCTGAACTTATGGCCAGAGAGTTCTAAGGTACAATCCTTGACTAAATGTGTTGCGTCAATAAGCTTACCATTAGCTAATTCAACAGTGTACCTAGCTTCTAGAGGTTTCGAATTGGCCTTTATCAACTTACAAAACTTAGTTGAAATGAAACTTTTCTCAGCACCGGAATCAAAGAGCACATTTGCAAAGTAGTTATTGAGAAGAAACTTACCGGTTATCACGTTGGCATCATTCTTTGCTTCTCCTGAACCCATGACGAACGCTCGTCCTCTAGCACCGTTTCCCCCGTTTCCACCACCACCACCGCCATTGTTGTTGTTATTGTTGTTGTTGTTGTCGTGGTGGTTGTTGTTTCCGGTTCTCCTGAGTTGGGGGCAATCCTTCTTCACATGGCCCGGTTTACCACATTCAAAACATCCCCTCGGACCATCATTGTTTTGCCTTGACCGGTTCGGTAGTTCACTCCGACAATTCTTGGCCATATGCCCCATTTTACCACATCGCTCACAGGGAGGTTGGTTGCAATCACCTGTGTGATGTATGCTGCACCTGTTGCAGTAGGGTGCCTTTCCCCTGTATCTGTTTGAACCCTGACCACTACTGCCCTGGCGGTTTTGATTACCGCCTCCACTGTTGTTGAAACCACTTTTAGAGTTATCGAACCTCTTGTTCTGGTTCTGGGAGCCAGAAAACTTTCCAAGGTTATTACCGGCATTGTTGTTACTTGGTTCCTCTTCACTCTTTCTCTTCCCATCAAGAGCAGTCTTGGGAGATTTCTTTGGTGGCAAGGTGCCTTGAGCCACCGCTTGGTCTGTCAACTTGTGTGCTAACCTGATTGCTTGCCGCACATTGAGAGGGTTTGAAGCGGTTACCATTCCCTGAATTTGTGGAGCCAAACCATCCACATACCTTTCTATCTTTTTATAATCAGCATCGACCATTGAAGGACACAGAATTGAATACTCGTGATATCTATCAGTGTACTCCTCCACCTCGGAGCCTACCATCTTGGAATTCACAAACTCAAGTTCCAACCTCTTAACCTGATCGCGGGGGCAATACTCTTCCATAATCGCATCTTTGAACTCTTGCCATGTCATGGCATTTGCAGCATCAACTCCCAGCATTTGAATCTGAGCATTCCACCATGTCAGAGCGGAACCCTCAAGTGTACCTGTCGCATACTTCACCCGATCCCCCACCGGGCAGTTACACATGACAAAAACCTTTTCCGACTTTTCGAGCCATCGCAACAGGCCCACAGCTCCTTCATGGCCCTTAAACACCAGGGGCTTACAATCCATAAACGTCTTGAAAGTGCACTGATGCTGAGGTTGCTGTTGTCCTTGAAACTGGAGCTGAGCGGCTGCCAAGGCTGCAGCAACGCCTTGGTTGATCATGTTCTGAACTTGAGCAGCAGTAAAGGTTCCCGGGTTGGTTTCTGGTGCTCTTCGCGGAGGCATGATTTTCTAGCAAATCGATGCAAAACTTCCAAAGGTTAGTATACCCAATACTAAAAAGTTGTTAAGTTCCGTTAAAACAAATCTCATAAAATATCTATTTACATGAATCGACACATTTTAATTTTGCTAGGGCTATACATTAGACAAGGATTCTGAGTGAGGATCATCTTCGGCACGCAGGGCAGTACTCTTGCGGAATGGGTCGTAACAAAATCTTTTCAAAAACAGTTACAGTTCAGAAATCTTTATCTTTAAAAAAAAATGTTCTGGTTCGCTGTAACCAATGGCTCTGATACCAATCTGTCACACCCCCAAATTCCACTAACGGAGTATAACCGTGTGGGGTGTGAGCCAGACCAGGATCCAAGACTTTAGTTACAACCAAGCCATAACAGTAAATAAACAAAAGATAAGGGAGCTTTAAAATTTAAGTAAAGGAAAGTTTGTTTAGCAGATACATAAGTTAGTTTAGAAGTACAGCGGAAGCCTTAAAGCGATTACAAGTTTGATACACAAAAACACATGTTCATAAAGTTTAAAATCTTGAATTTCCCAAAAGATTTATGATAAAGAGTACTGCCGCCACTCGTGCCATCCGAGAATCCATCTAACGACCTGAAAAGTAAACAACGATCAAGTGTCAGCTAAAAGGGCTGGTGAGTTCACTAATTAGTCTACACTACACCATGTAGACCACAATGCATACGAATCGTAAAGCAATAAATTCGTAATTTAGAATGTAAGTATTATCCGTATCATTAGGTAGCTAGCCTATGCTTATGCTCCCCTGAACGTTCGCAACCAAAGCTGACATGGTATTTGATAGGCATTCACCTATGTAATTTGCCTTCCCCGTGTCTTTCCCGATCACGGTGTTCCTAGGCTAATATTGGTCTCAGTCCGACCGCCAGTCGGGAGGGTGCATCCTGTGCACCGCTGAGCGGGGGTGTCAATCCCCAGTAGATCTACTCAACATTACCTCGCTATTCAATACTAATGGCCCGATAAGTAAGGACTTTTGTTTATAAAGCAATTCAGTGAACATGTGATATAGTGGGATAAATACTCAAGTAAAGAAATACCTTTACCGTGTGTTGCCATCCCTTACCGGATGCAACTAAAACAGTAAGTGAAACTCACCTTAGGTTTGCTCGGCTTAAGCTTCAATTAATCCGGTTATGATTGATAATGAGGACCTAATAATCACATTAAGGTCTTAGGTGTAAGGTTGTGTTTAAAGCTAATAGCACATTGGAAAACACGACACGACACAACGACACACGATACCGATGGTTGATCATAAACAGGGGTTCACTTAATACAGAAATCAGACATGTTCATCATAGCATAATTGTGTAAGTCATGGCAAGACATTTAAACAAATTGTACAAGTTTGGATTCTGGTCACAATTTCGCTAGCAGTTTCGCTAGGCAGTTTCGCTGTGTACACGGGCAGCACTTTCGCTAGGCAATGCCCGATGACACAGTTTCGCTAGGCTAGTTTCGCTCGAAACTGTTGGCACAGTTTCGCTAGCCTAGTTTCGCCCGAAACTGGTTTGAACTTTCGTTCAGGGTATTTCGCTCGGTAGTTTCGTTCGAGCAGGTCTGGTTGGTTTACCCGGCGACACTATAGTTTCGCTACATAGTTTCGCTAGAAGGAGATATACATAATTTCGCTACCTAATTTCGCCTGATGAAGGCACAGTTTCGCTAGTCGCTAGAAAAACCCGTAAATTTGACTAAAAACCTTTCTAACAGCTTCTGTAGCACATGCAATTCGATATCTAGCATACCTAAACGTTTACCAACATCATGAGAGCAATTTCAACACCTAAAACATGGTTTCTAGTCATCAATTTACCAAGAATGCATTTTCACATAAGTAGCCTAATCTAGCATAGATCTTCATACAGACATGTCAAGATACAGAATTTATGTTATGTCTAGCATCCCTAAGCATCATAGCAGTAGCAGAAGTCATTGCATGTGGATTTTGAGCATACATTTTAGTTAAACATACAAGAAATGCATAAAGGAGGTTTATGTGACTCACGGTTGATCTCAAATGCTTAAAGGGATGGAGTTTTGGGGCTGGAATCTCTGTGGTTCGAGCTACTTCCTTCCTGGCCGGAGATCTCGAGAGAGGGAGAGTGCAGAAGTGTGTGTGATTGTGAGGAGTGAGTAAAAATGAGAAGGTTGGCTTGGGTTTTCTATATATCAGGTGCTAGTTTCGCTGGCAGTGTCGCTGGTAGTTTCGCTGGCAGTTTCGCTAGCCACGCGAAACTGGTCCCGTAGCCCAAATGTCTTAGCTACCGGGCGAAACTGTAATTTCGCCTGGTAGTTTCGCTGGCTACTAAAAAGGTCAAATTTTTGTTTCTAAATAAGACAAGCACAATTTCTCGATAATCACACAATTACACCCTTAAATCAAATTAACACGTTGCATATAATTTCACGTAATGGTGGTAAGTAAGTAAACACATAGCACATATGGACGGGTTCGGTGATCAACCAAAGGTCATGGACGTATTCGGTCTAGACACGCATTAGTTACGGTTTATAACATGGTTAACGGAGATTGTCTAACGGAACTGATGGATTTAACGGAAAAACTTAACGGAGCTAACTTGGGAGGTTACAATTGTCACAGCCTCCCCATGTTAAGGAATTTTCGTCCCGAAAATTAGCTAGTACCTGGGGTTGAAGTAGAGGCTTGATCGAACAGGTGAGGATACTTCTTTCTCATCTGGTCTTCCCGTTCCCACGTGAACTCCGGTCCACGCCTTGAATGCCATCTGACCTTGACGATTGGAATCTTACTTCTTTTCAAAGCTTTCTGCTCGCGTCCCATTATCTCAACGGGTTGCTCTATAAACCGAAGTTGCTCATCAACGTGAAGTTCCTCTAGCGGTACTATCAAAGTTTCGTCGGCTAGACACTTCTTTAGGTTTGAAACGTGGAATACATTATGCACTCCGTCTAGCTCAGGTGGCAAGTCCAGACGATACGCCACCGTTCCAATCTTTTCTGTTATTGGGAAGGGTCCTATATAACGGGGATTCAACTTCCCGCGCTTTCCAAAACGCACGACACCTTTCCAAGGTGAGACTTTCAACAGTACACGGTCACCCACCTCGAATTCTAATGGCCTTCTACGCTGGTCTGCATAACTCTTTTGACGATCTCTGGCGGCCTTCATACGGTTCCTGATCTGTACAATTCTTTCTGTCGTTTCATATACTAATTCCGGTCCAGTTAGTTGACTATCACCAACCTCGGCCCAACAGACCGGTGACCTACACTTTCGTCCATACAGAGCTTCAAAGGGAGCGGTTCCAATACTGGAATGGTAGCTATTGTTGTAGGAGAATTCGACCAGTGGCAGGTGAGCTTCCCAATTCTTGCCGAAATCCATAACGCACGCTCGGAGCATGTCTTCAAGGGTTTGGATTGTGCGTTCGGTTTGGCCGTCTGTCTGAGGATGGTATGCGGTACTCATATCCAAACGAGTGCCTAAGGCTGATTGCAAAGATCTCCAAAAGTGTGAAGCGAATCTGGGGTCTCGATCGGAGATAATTGATAAAGGTACTCCATGAAGCTTGACGATCTCGTCAATGTAGATTTGTGCCAACTTATCAGTTTTGTCTTTTTCCTTGAGGGCTATAAAGTGGGCGGATTTGGTTAATCGATCCACGATCACCCAAATCATGTCGTTTCCACGGGGAGTACGGGGCAATCCCGTGATGAAGTCCATCGAGATTTCTTCCCATTTCCATTCGGGAATTGTCGGTTGTTGCAGCAATCCTGGAGGCTTACGGTGTTCTGCTTTGACCTTTGAGCATGTCAAACACTTACTGACATATGCAGCAATTTCCGCCTTCATCTTAGGCCACCAGTAGAGTTCTTTTAAGTCTTGGTACATTTTGTCCGAACCAGGATGGACCGAGTATCGAGACTTGTGAGCCTCGTCCATCACTAGCTCTCGAAGGTTTCCGTGTAGAGGTACCCAAATTCGATCTTTATAGTAACGGATTCCATCCGACTTAACCTCCGAAGTTCCATCTATGCCATGTAGGGATTCTGACTCGAAATTTTCCTCTTTCAGGGCCTCTTTCTGAGCATCTCGGATTCTATCCGGTAATCCTGCATGAATCGTAAGTTGTAAAGCTCGTACTCTTCTAGGTTTTTCGTGTACCTTTCTGCTCAGAGCATCGGCCACCACATTGGCCTTTCCTGGATGATACTTTATCGCCAAGTCGTAGTCATTGAGCACCTCGATCCACCTACGCTGTCTCATGTTGAGATCTTTCTGTCCCATTATGTGCTGGAGGCTTTTATGGTCAGTGAATATAGTGCACTTGGTACCGTATAGGTAGTGTCTCCAAAATTTCAAGGCGAATACAACAGCTCCTAACTCCAGATCATGAGTCGTATAATTCTTTTCGGTCGACTTTAGTTGCCTTGACCCATAGGCGATGACTTTGCCTCGTTGCATTAAAACACATCCAAGTCCTTGGATCGAAGCATCACAGTAGACTTCGAAGTCGTCGACACCTTCAGGTAGGGATAGTACGGGCGCGGTACAAAGTTTTTCTTTCAAGGTTTGAAACGCTGCTTCTTCCTTGTCGCCCCATCGGTACTGAACGCCTTTATGCGTGAGAGCGGTTAACGGTTGAGCGATCTGAGAAAACCCTTTAATAAAACGACGGTAGTAACCCGCCAACCCTAGAAATTGTCGAATTTCTGTCGGTGCTCGTGGCGTAGACCAACTCTTGATTGCCTCAACTTTGGCTGGATCAACATGAATACCCTGCTCATTGACGATGTGACCTAGAAACTGAACTTCCCGAATCCAGAAGTCGCATTTTGAGAATTTGGCGTAGAGTTGTTCCTTCCTTAATAACTCTAAAATTAACCGTAGATGCTCTTCATGTTCCTCTTTCGTCCTTGAATAAATGAGGATGTCGTCGATGAAAACAATAACAAACTGGTCCAGGTAGGGCTTGCATACGCGGTTCATGAGGTCCATGAACACCGCTGGCGCGTTTGTTAGGCCAAAAGGCATAACCAGGAACTCGTAGTGACCGTAGCGCGTTCTGAAAGCAGTCTTTGAAATATCCTCCTCACGGACCCTGAGTTGATGATATCCGGACCTTAAGTCGATTTTTGAATAGTAGCTGGATCCTTGCAGTTGATCGAAGAGGTCGTCGATGCGAGGGAGAGGATACCGATTCTTAATAGTAACTTTGTTGAGCTCGCGATAATCTATACACATTCTGAACGTTCCATCCTTCTTCTTGACAAATAACACAGGCGCACCCCATGGTGACGAACTAGGTCTAATAAAACCTTTATCCAATAATTCCTGCAGTTGGGTAGACAACTCATGTAGTTCATTTACTGCCAGACGATAAGGAGCTCGGGCAACTGGAGCTGCACCAGGGACAAGGTCGATTCCAAACTCGACTTGTCGATTCGGAGGTAAACCTGGTAATTCCTCTGGGAATACATCGGGGTAATCGCGAACTATCGGGAAATCTTCGATTCTCTTTTCCGTTAGGCTTTGATCCGTAACCGTTGCTAGAATGGCTACGTGTCCCTTCCGTAGATATTTCTGGGCCCTGAGGTACGATATGATTCCGGAGACAGTGCCTCCCTTCTCACCCTGAATCGAGAGTACGTCTCCGTTTGCAGTGGGTATACGTATGATCTTCTCTCGGCAGACGAGTTCTGCCTGATGCGCGGATAGCCAATCCATGCCAACTATTATGTCAAAACTACCAATGGTGAAGGGCATCAAATCTATGCTGAACTTATGGCCAGAGAGTTCTAAGGTACAATCCTCGACTAAATGTGTTGCATCAATAAGCTTACCATTAGCTAATTCAACAGTGTACCTAGCTTCTAGAGGTTTCGAATTGGCCTTTATCAACTTACAAAACTTAGTTGAAATGAAACTTTTCTCAGCACCGGAATCAAAGAGCACATTTGCAAAGTAGTTATTGAGAAGAAACTTACCGGTTATCACGTTGGCATCATTCTTTGCTTCTCCTGAACCCATGACGAACGCTCGTCCTCTAGCACCGTTTCCCCCGTTTCCACCACCACCACCGCCATTGTTGTTGTTATTGTTGTTGTTGTTGTCGTGGTGGTTGTTGTTTCCGGTTCTCCTGAGTTGGGGGCAATCCTTCTTCACATGGCCCGGTTTACCACATTCAAAACATCCCCTCGGACCATCATTGTTTTGCCTTGATCGATTCGGTAGTTCACTCCGACAATTCTTGGCCATATGCCCCATTTTACCACATCGCTCACAGGGAGGTTGGTTGCAATCACCTGTGTGATGTATGCTGCACCTGTTGCAGTAGGGTGCCTTTCCCCTGTATCTGTTTGAACCCTGACCACTACTGCCTTGGCGGTTTTGATTACCGCCTCCACTGTTGTTGAAACCACTTTTAGAGTTATCGAACCTCTTGTTCTGGTTCTGGGAGCCAGAAAACTTTCCAAGGTTATTACCGGCATTGTTGTTACTTGGTTCCTCTTCACTCTTTCTCTTCCCATCAAGAGCAGTCTTGGGAGATTTCTTTGGTGGCAAGGTGCCTTGAGCCACCGCTTGGTCTGTCAACTTGTGTGCTAACCTGATTGCTTGCCGCACATTGAGAGGGTTTGAAGCGGTTACCATTCCCTGAATTTGTGGAGCCAAACCATCCACATACCTTTCTATCTTTTTATAATCAGCATCGACCATTGAAGGACACAGAATTGAATACTCGTGATATCTATCAGTGTACTCCTCCACCTCGGAGCCTACCATCTTGGAATTCACAAACTCAAGTTCCAACCTCTTAACCTGATCGCGGGGGCAATACTCTTCCATAATCGCATCTTTGAACTCTTGCCATGTCATGGCATTTGCAGCATCAACTCCCAGCATTTGAATCTGAGCATTCCACCACGTCAGAGCGGAATCCTCAAGTGTACCTGTCGCATACTTCACCCGATCCCCCACCGGGCAGTTACACATGACAAAAACCTTTTCCGACTTTTCGAGCCATCGCAACAGGCCCACAGCTCCTTCATAGCCCTTAAACACCAGGGGCTTACAATCCATAAACGTCTTGAAAGTGCACTGATGCTGAGGTTGTTGTTGTCCTTGAAACTGGAGCTGAGCGGCTGCCAAGGCTGCAGCAACGCCTTGGTTGATCATGTTCTGAACTTGAGCAGCAGTAAAGGTTCCCGGGTTGGTTTCTGGTGCTCTTCGCGGAGGCATGATTTTCTAGCAAATCGATGCAAAACTTCCAAAGGTTAGTATACCCAATACTAAAAAGTTGTTAAGTTCCGTTAAAACAAATCTCATAAAATATCTATTTACATGAACGACACATTTTAATTTGCTAGGGCTATACATTAGACAAGGATTCTGAGTGAGGATCATCTTCGGCACGCAGGGCAGTACTCTTGCGGAATGGGTCGTAACAAAATCTTTTCAAAAACAGTTACAGTTCAGAAATCTTTATCTTTTAAAAAAAATGTTCTGGTTCGCTGTAACCAATGGCTCTGATACCAATCTGTCACACCCCCAAATTCCACTAACGGAGTATAACCGTGTGGGGTGTGAGCCAGACCAGGATCCAAGACTTTAGTTACAACCAAGCCATAACAGTAAATAAACAAAAGATAAGGGGGCTTTAAAATTAAAGTAAAGGGAAGTTTGTTTAGCAGATACATAAGTTAGTTTAGAAGTACAGCGGAAGCCTTAAAGCGATTACAAGTTTGATACACAAAAACACATGTTCATAAAGTTTAAAATCTTGAATTTCCCAAAAGATTTATGATAAAGAGTACTGCCGCCACTCGTGCCATCCGAGAATCCATCTAACGACCTGCAAGGTAAACAATGATCAAGTGTCAGCTAAAAGGGCTGGTGAGTTCACTAATTAGTCTACACTACACCATGTAGACCACAATGCATACGAATCATAAAGCAATAAATTCGTAATTTAGAATGTAAGTATTATCCGTATCATTAGGTAGCTAGCCTATGCTTATGCTCCCCTGAACGTTCGCAACCAAAGCTGACATGGTATTTGATAGGCATTCACCTATGTAATTTGCCTTCCCCGTGTCTTTCCCGATCACGGTGTTCCTAGGCTAATATTGGTCTCAGTCCGACCGCCAGTCGGGAGGGTGCATCCTGTGCACCGCTGAGCGGGGGTGTCAATCCCCAGTAGATCTACTCAACATTACCTCGCTATTCAATACTAATGGCCCGATAAGTAAGGACTTTTGTTTATAAAGCAATTCAGTGAACATGTGATATAGTGGGATAAATACTCAAGTAAAGAAATACCTTTACCGTGTGTTGCCATCCCTTACCGGATGCAACTAAAACAGTAAGTGAAACTCACCTTAGGTTTGCTCGGCTTAAGCTTCAATTAATCCGGTTATGATTGATAATGAGGACCTAATAATCACATTAAGGTCTTAGGTGTAAGGTTGTGTTTAAAGCTAATAGCACATTGGAAAACACGACACGACACAACGACACACGATACCGATGGTTGATCATAAACAGGGGTTCACTTAATACAGAAATCAGACATGGTCATCATAGCATAATTGTGTAAGTCATGGCAAGACATTTAAACAAATTGCACAAGTTTGGATTCTGGTCACAGTTTCGCTAGCAGTTTCGCTAGGCAGTTTCGCTGTGTACACGGGCAGCACTTTCGCTAGGCAATGCCCGATGACACAGTTTCGCTAGGCTAGTTTCGCTCGAAACTGTTGGCACAGTTTCGCTAGCCTAGTTTCGCCCGAAACTGGTTTGAACTTTCGTTCAGGGTATTTCGCTCGGTAGTTTCGTTCGAGCAGGTCTGGTTGGTTTACCCGGCGACACTATAGTTTCGCTACATAGTTTCGCTAGAAGGAGATATACATAATTTCGCTACCTAATTTCGCCTGATGAAGGCACAGTTTCGCTAGTCGCTAGAAAAACCCGTAAATTTGACTAAAAACCTTTCTAACAGCTTCTGTAGCACATGCAATTCGATATCTAGCATACCTAAACGTTTACCAACATCATGAGAGCAATTTCAACACCTAAAACATGGTTTCTAGTCATCAATTTACCAAGAATGCATTTTCACATAAGTAGCCTAATCTAGCATAGATCTTCATACAGACATGTCAAGATACAGAATTTATGTTATGTCTAGCATCCCTAAGCATCATAGCAGTAGCAGAAGTCATTGCATGTGGATTTTGAGCATACATTTTAGTTAAACATACAAGAAATGCATAAAGGAGGTTTATGTGACTCACGGTTGATCTCAAATGCTTAAAGGGATGGAGTTTTGGGGCTGGAATCTCTGTGGTTCGAGCTACTTCCTTCCTGGCCGGAGATCTCGAGAGAGGGAGAGTGCAGAAGTGTGTGTGATTGTGAGGAGTGAGTAAAAATGAGAAGGTTGGCTTGGGTTTTCTATATATCAGGTGCTAGTTTCGCTGGCAGTGTCGCTGGTAGTTTCGCTGGCAGTTTCGCTAGCCACGCGAAACTGGTCCCGTAGCCCAAATGTCTTAGCTACCGGGCGAAACTGTAATTTCGCCTGGTAGTTTCGCTGGCTACTAAAAAGGTCAATTTTTGTTCTAAATAAGACAAGCACAATTTCTCGATAATCACACAATTACACCCTTAAATCAAACTAACACGTTGCATATAATTTCACGTAATGGTGGTAAGTAAGTAAGCACATAGCACATATGGACGGGTTCGGTGATCAACCAAAGGTCATGGACGTATTCGGTCTAGACACGCATTAGTTACGGTTTATAACATGGTTAACGGAGATTGTCTAACGGAATTGATGGATTTAACGGAAAAACTTAACGGAGCTAACTTGGGAGGTTACAATTGCCACACGCACTCGTGGCGTGGGCGTATGAGGCGCAATGTGGCGCTTTGATGGCGCACTTTGCACTTCGCACGCTCGCATCGCCGCGAGCCGCTTGAGGGCCGCCTTATTGTTTTTAAGTTGAACCAGAAATGGCCTTGTTTCAAGCGGAATAGCTGAACCGGAACCAGTTCAGGCGGAACCTGTGTGGTTCAGCCGGAACGTTCAAGCGGACCTGCGTGGCTCCGCTGTTCGAGCAGAACGCGTGTTCCTCCAGATTGACAGCTGGAAACGTGTTTTTGAGCTAATTAATTAAGGTAATTTCGCGTTAATTAGAAATCAATTTGCATTAAAGACGTTTAATGCAAAGTTTGACTACGAATTAACTTTTGAGTGCTCAACAAGAATTCCTACCACTATAAATAGAGTCTCATTAGTTGAGGCAAAACACACCAGAATTCACAGAATTCTTATTCTCTCTTCCTCCTCTTCTCTTACTCTCTCAATCTTCATCCTGTTCGTCAGGATCTTCAAGAACTCGAAGGTAAACTTCAAGCTTAGAGTTATCCCGGCCGTACAATACGGTTTAGACGATTGTACCCTGGGAAACAAAACGAATCTTCGGTAGACCCGGAATTTGTTTTAAGGGACCCAGAATTTGTTTTAAGGGATTCGGGTTTTGACCCGAATCCTTCGCCAAAGGATTTCACAATCCTTCTTTGATTTTCAAACTATTTCAAAAAGATTTTCTCAAAACCTTTTTCCATAACTTTCTGTCACCAATTTTCTTTCATTCAAACATTTTATTATATTATAAATTTATCTCTGTATTTATTATATTGTATTGTAGTTTCCATTCAATTCATTTCCTTGTAATCTTTATTCTTTATTTGTATTGTACTTTATTTCCGTGTAATATCTTCTCATTTTTCTTGTAATCGTATTAGTAGGAGTAGATTCCTTTTCATTGTATTGTAATAGATTAGAGTTATTTTATTTCGTTGTAATCGTATTCAAATAAAATACTTATTTTATATTAATTTTACGAATGGTTTTCCTACAAACTTAAAACAAATTTTTAAAACACCGTTCATTTTTATAAAAACTTCATTGCCTCGAGTCTCAAAGTTGTACTTAGATTTCTCGAGGTGATTTAGTGTTTTAAAAATAAATATATTTTTTTTAACTCGCTTTGACTCAAAGTTCGACTTAGAGTTAAAGGAGGGTTCGGTTACGACAAAACTTTAACATCCATTTGTTGGACGTTAACCTTTTTTTTATAACATCCATTAGTTGGACGTTAAAATTTTCCTTTAAAACCTTTTAACCTCCATAAGTTGGAAGTTACAAACTTTTATAACACTCTAAATCCGTCCATTTGTTGGACTTTAATCTCTTTAAAACGTGCGCGTTTAAGAGATTAAAAACTCTCTTCTACTCCTCGAAAACCATCCATTAGTTGGAGGTTTTTTCTTACATTTTAAACGTGCGCGTTTAAATAATATTTCTGAATATTAACTTGTGTAGTTTTCTGTTTTAGAAAAAATGACAAACGAAACTGAAAAGACGGCCGAAAAGCCTAAGGCAGCACCATCGGTTGGGGCTCAATTTGGCGTAACAGCCAATACTATTGCTAGTCAAGCCGAAAAGCCCGAGAAGTTCTCGGGTTCACACTTCAAAAGGTGGCAACAGAAAATGTTGTGTTACTTGACCACCTTAAACCTTGCGAGGTGTCTCACGGAGTCCGCTCCCCAACTCGGTGAAGGGGAAGCCAACGCTGAAACCGTCAGCGCGGTTGAAGCGTGGAAGCATTCGGACTATCTATGCCGTAACTATGTGTTGAACGGCCTTGTGGACTCTTTGTATAATGTGTACTCGGTGTTTAAGACTTCCAAAGAACTTTGAGAGTCTCTAGACAAAAAGTACAAAACGGAGGATGTCGGAACGAAGAAATTCGTTGTTGCCCGTCTCTTGGACTTTAAGATGGTCGACACCAAATCGGTGATGAGCCAGGTCCAAGAGTTTCAGGTTATACTACAAGAGGTCCATGCGGAGGGTATGTCCCTTAGTGAGACGTTTGAAGTGGCAACTCTGATTGAAAAGCTTCCACCTTCGTGGCTCGAGTTTAAGAATTATCGTAAACACAAAAGAAAGGAGATGACCATTGAGGATCTCATTGTCCATCTTCGTATCGAGGAGGACAATAAGATGGCTCTAAAGGCCACCACCACCCAAGCTACGTCAAAGGTGAACATGGTGGAAGTTGGTCAGTCTTCCAAAGGAAGCAAACGAAATGGTGGGGCCAAAGCCAAAGCCAAAGGCAAAGCGGTGAAGCACTTGGCACCGAAGAAAGGGGTTGTGAAAAAAAAGCCCCAGAAGTTCTCAGGAAAATGCTACAACTGTGGGGGGCATGGTCATCAAGCGGATCAGTGCCCGAAGCCACAATGTGAGCGCGCTCACATGGTGGAGGATGACATGCCACCGGTGGCCATGATCACGGAGGCGTCTGCCTTCTTTCTGAAGTCAACATTGTGGGGGAGAACCCTGGCTGGTATGTTAACACCGGTGCCACCCGCCATGTGTGTGGAGACAAGTCCCTCTTTAGTACGTTTAAAGAGGCGAAGGGGACCGATAAGCTTTATATGGGGAATAAAGCTACCGCTGACATCAAGGGTGAAGGCAACGTGGTCTTGAAGTTCACTTCTGAGAAGGAACTTACGTTGAGCAACGTTTTGTACGTGTCGGAAATCAGGAAGAATCTTGTTTCTGGATGGCTGCTCAACAAGTTTGGATTTCGCATAGTGATCGAGTCTGATAAGGTCGTTTTGACAAAAAATGGCATGTTTGTGGGCAAGGGCTATGCCCAAAACTCTATGTTTAAATTGTCTACCATGGTTATTAATAAAATGGCGAAAGCCTCCTCGTCTACTTATATGATTGAGTTTTATGATTCAAATATGTGGCATGGTAGATTAGGACACGTCAATTTTAATTCAATTCGCCGTTTAATGAATTTAAAATGTTTGCCAAATTTTAAAATAGACTCGAAATCAAAATGCGAAACGTGTGTCGAATCCAAACTTACAAGACAACCATTTAAATTGGTTGAACGAATAACCGAACCCCTAGACTTAATTCACACTGATGTGTGTGACTTGAAAATCGTCCCCACACGTGGTGGAAACAAGTACTTCATCACATTTATTGATGATAGTACAAGATATTGCTATGTATACTTACTTAAAAGTAAGGATGAAGCAATAAACAAGTTTGTCTTGTTTAAGAACTTGGTTGAGAATAAATTCACCAAGAAGATCAAGGTTTTGCGGAGTGACAGAGGAGGTGAATATGTTTCACCGTTTGCGGACTTATGTGCACAGAGTGGAATTGTCCATGAGACCACCGCACCTTATTCTTCACAATCCAATGGCATTGCGGAACGAAAGAACCGTACATTGAAAGAGATGATGAATGCCATGTTAAATAGTTCTGAGATGAGCCTAGACATGTGGGGGGAAGCCATTTTGACGGCTAACTATCTTTTAAATAAGATACCCTGTAAAGATAAGGATAAGACTCCTTATGAATTGTGGACGGGCAAAACGCCTTCCTACAAATACCTTAAAGTGTGGGGGTGCCTAGCTAAGGTATTAGCTCCTTTGCCTAAGGTGCAAAGGTTCGGACCTAAGACTGTGGACTGTGTGTTCATTGGATACGTAGAAAACAATAGTGCATACCGGTTTCTTGTCCATGACTCGAAAAATTCCGATATACACGAAGACACTATCATGGAATCAAGGAATGCTTCATTCTTTGAAAATGTATTCCCGTGTTTGTCACGAGAACACACGAATTCATCAACACCATTAGTTGGTGACGAGACTCATGAAGATCCATTTGTTGGTGACGAGGTTCATGAACAACCATGTGTTGGTAACAATGTTCATAAACGACCTGCATCTAATGAGGGTGAGCTCAGACAAAGTAAGCGAAAAAGGGTTGGAAAATCCTTTGGACCTGACTTCACGACTTACATGGTTGAGGGTGATCCCAATACCTACCGCGAGGCGGTAACCTCTTCAGATGGGCCTCAATGGAAAGAAGCCATCAAGTGTGAGATAGAGTCTATCTTGCAGAACCACACTTGGGAGCTTGTCGATCTTCCTAATGGTTGCAAACCACTTGGATATCGGTGGATATTCAAGAAGAAGTTGAAAGCCGATGGCTCCATTGATAAGTATAAGGCGAGGTTAGTGATCAAAGGATACAGACAAAAGGAATGTCTCGATTACTTTGATACTTACTCACATGTTACTCGCATAACCTCGATAAGGTTGGTGCTTGCTATAGCGGCTTTACGAAATTTGGAGGTTCACCAAGTGGATGTAAAGACCGCGTTTCTAAACGGTGATTTAGATGAAGAGATCTACATGGAACAACCTGAGGGTTTTACCGCTCCTAGCCAAGAAGGCAAGGTGTGTAGACTCGTCAAGTATTTGTATGGCTTGAAGCAAGCTCCGAAACAATGGCACCAGAAGTTTGACCGTGTCATGCTTGACAACGGATTTGACATGAAAGACATGGGGCTCGCAGATGTAATACTCGGTCTAAAAATCATCAGAACCCCAAATGGTATTGTCTTAAGTCAATCTCACTATGTGGACAAAATCTTTGAGAAGTTTAACGCATGAGATAAGAATGTGTCTCAAACTTCGGTTGATACTACCCTTCATCTTGCTAAGAATAGAGGAAAAGGGGTTGCTCAGGTGGAGTACTCAAGGGTGATTGGGAGTCTCATGTATCTTATGACATGTACCAGACTAGATTTGGCTTATGCTGTGAGCAGACTAAGTCGGTACACAAGTAATCCGTGCGCGGTACATTGGAAAGCAATGACTCGTTTACTAAGGTACTTAAGATACACGAGAGACTATGGACTGCATTATACCCGAGATCCAACAGTTATCGAAGGATACTGCGATGCGAATTGGATTTCGGATATAAAGGATTCCAAATCAACAAGCGGGTATGTGTTCACGCTTGGTAGCGCGGCTATTGCTTGGAAATCGGCTAAGCAAACTGTTATAGCGCGGTCCATAATGGAATCTGAGTTCATCGCCTTGGATAAATCGGGTGAAGAGGCGGAATGGCTACGTCAATTTGTGGAAGAAATTCCAATGTGGCCTATGCCAATGACGGCTATTTGCATACATTGTGACAGTAAATCGGTAATTGGGCCTGTCCAATCCATGATGTACAATGGCAAATCAAGGCACATTAGACGTAGACATAATACGGTACGACAACTAATCTCTACCGGAGTTATCTCAATTGACTATGTGAAGTCAAAAGATAACACTGCGGATCCGTTTACAAAAGGCTTAAGCAAAGAGTTAGTTTTGAAGTCGTCAAGGGGAATGGGACTAAAGCCCATTGGGTTGAAAGCTGATGCGAAGGAAACCTAACCTATGAAAATGGAGATCCCGGGCTCTAGGTTCAATAGGACAACCTAATTGCACTGGCTAAGGTCACTGTGGGGGAGTACCCTAAAATCTTAAAAGGGAGGTGTGTACTTCCTAGTTCATTCCTATCACCAAATAGTGAAATGTGTGAGGTTAAGCATACGATGGTCAATGACTTTGTGTAAGTCATAAATGATTTTGAGTAAATAATACCAATGCTTTTAATGATTGTGGTAATCACCTATGCAAGAGAGAAGTGCGGTCGCTTTGAATGGATTTGTTGGGCACAAATCCTAGAGCTCTAGCAGAACCAGGCAAGTGTTCCAGGACCATGATTGGACACGACAATGAGGTCTAACCAAGTTAGGGAAAGTGTTGTGTGGGTATAATAACGGTTACACAAGCGGTCGGTTGGTTCAGAGACATCAGTAACCCAAGTATACTTCACAAAGGAAGGTTCAAAGGGGACACCTACCTATCCTGCAATACTGGAATGCCGAAATTGCCTTTGATTCTTGAAGAATAGATCGATACCCATTCATGTGGGGGATTGTTGGAATTTTGGGAGAAAAACTAGTGGAAAATGGGTTTTTTCACTAAATGTGAAAATGAGTTTTTCACCAACTTTGTACTAAAATAAAATACAGATAACATAGGTTGTTGCCTCTGTATTTTATGGGGGGTTGTTGCCTCTGTATTTTATGGGTTTGTATAGTACGTTGTGAGGGCTTTCCAATGCATCAAACCACGTCCAAATCCGAGCTCGTATGAATGAGATATCGAAGCTCAAAGTTGAGGTCTCGCAACTTGTGAAGCTGCGAAAATTAGAGAGGAAAATGCTAAGTATAGTATGTTAACTCATCCCACATTGGTTGGGGAATGAAACCAAAAGTGGTTTATAAGGTGAGAACCTTACCAACTATTGTTTCCTTTAGTAGGACACATCCCTTGAACCCTGAGGGGTGCGAAGCACCCCTAACTCGCACTTGCACTCGCACACGCGCGCGCGCGTGGCGTGGGCCTATGAGGCGCAATGTGGCGCTTTGATGGCGTACTTTGCACTTCCCATCGCCGCGAGCCGCTTGAGAGCCGCCTTAATGTTTTTAAGTTCAACCAGAAGTTGGTCCGGTTGAAGACCAGGCGGATAGTTTCAAGCGGAATACGAGTTGAACCGAAAAACAGGTTCAAGAGTTCAACCGGAAAAATGTTCCAGTTGAAGTTCAAGCGAAATAGTTGAACCGAAACCAGTTCAGGCGGAACCTGTGTGGTTCAACCGGAAGGTTCAAGCGGACCTGCGTGGCTCCGCTGTTCGAGCAGAATGCGTGTTCCTCCGGATTGACAACGGGAAACGCTTTTTGAGCTAATAAGGTAATTCCGCGTTAATTAGAAATCAATTTGCATTAAAGACGTTTAATGCAAAGTTTGACTACGAATTAACTTTTGAGTGCCACAACTATAAATACAGCCTCATTAGTTGAGGCAAAACACACCAAAATTAACAGAATTCTTATTATCTCTTCCTCCTCTTCTCTTACTCTCTCAATCTTCATCCTGTTCGTCAGGATCTTCAAGAACTCGAAGGTAAACTTCAAGCTTAGTGTTATCCCGGGCGTAAAATACGGTTTAGACGATTATACCATGGGAAACAAAACGGATCTTCGGTAGACCCGGAATTTGTTTTAAGGGACCCGGGTTTTGACCCGAATCCTTCGCCAAAGGATTAACAATCCTTCTTTGATTTTCAAACTATTTCAAAAAGATTTTCTCATAACCTTTTTCCATAACTTTCTGTCACCAATTTTCTTTCATTCAAACATTTTATTATATTATAAATTTGTCTCTGTATTTATTATATTGTATTGTAGTTTCCATTCAATTCATTTCCTTGTGATCTTTATTCTTTATTTGCATTGTACTTTATTTCCGTGTAATATCTTCTCATTTTTCTTGTAATCGTATTAGTAGGAGTAGATTCATTTTCATTGTATTGTAATAGATTAGAGTTGTTTTATTTCGTTGTAATCGTATTCAAATAAAATATTTATTTTATATTAATTTTACGAACGGTTTTCCTACATTATTTCGTTGTGATAGATCTCCTCGTCATAATACATAGTTATTTAGTGTTTTTTATAATTATTGAACGGATTACAATACAGGCATGCATCTAATCTATATAATCCCACACGTGAGGAGGTTTAGAAATTTTGATGATTTACCTCTTAATTTGTTCCAAATTTTGGTTTAACATCAATTCCACACGTACGTATGTTCTTAAAACTCTTTTCTTCACTTATAAATAACTCCTCGTCGTGCCCTTTTCTTCAATCAACTCAAAAATGGCAAACAATTCAGTTTCTCACTTAATATTCCTTTTGCTCGTATTCATTCTTGCTATCTCAGGTGCTTAATTCATCAATCTTATTTATTTTCTGACTTCTTTTTGTTATTTTTTTTCCTAATTAATGGAGTCATAATTTTGTTAGAGTATTAGATATTAAACTATTATTAGATTATAGTTAATTACTATATTAATATGAGTCCACAGTCTCTTTAAATATCTAGGGTTTAGAATATATTCTCTGTAATTTGTAATTCAATTGTTCAGTAATATCATTCAGTCAATTAGTATTCACCGTTATATTACATAATTATTCAAGTTTTTTATGGTTTTTATTCAATGATGTCAACAGAAATTGCGGTCGTGAAAGGGAAAATATGCGAAAAGCCGAGTAAGACATGGTTTGGAAACTGTAAAGACGCGGACAAGTGTGATAAGCGATGTATAGACTGGGAGGGTGCGAAGCATGGATCTTGTCACCAACGTGAATCCAAATACATGTGCTTTTGCTACTTCGATTGTGATCCCAAAAAGAATCCAGGGCCGCCACCAGGTGCCCCGAGTGGCCCTCCAGAGGGTGGTGGTGAAGGTGGGGCTCCTCCTGGAGGAGGCGGTGGTGAAGGAGGTGCGCCTCCTCCAGGAGGTGAAGGAGGAGGCGGTGGTGAAGGCGGTGCGCCTCCTCCAGGAGCTTAGTCATGAACATTGGGTCGAACATAACACATCCATCATCTTTGAACACAAAACTTAATATGATTATGAATAAGGAGAAAATGCTACCTACCTAAGTAATTCAGCATTTTCCAATTGTAATTTCTATTAGTTTGTATTTCATGTATAATCAAACCTTATGAGTTCAATACATAAGTATTCTAATAATATAATAAATGTACTTTTATTATTAAAACGGATCAATGTTGAACTACATTATCGGGATTTTTAAGAAATAAAGCAATAATTAGATAGAATATGAAGTAGTGTTAGAATCATTTTTAGATCAAGTATATACCAAAGATTTGATCGGATAAAAACAGATTTTGATTTCAAGATTTCTGTATGAAATTTTGATTGTTGTGTGTGTAATTGCCAGAGAATCATTGAATATGTATTCAAGAGTATGAATACGTAATATTAAGGTACTATCGTATTTAGATAACCGCCTAATATCTAATTGTTTATTTTAAACCAATTTATGCATTAAGTCCTTCAAGTTTAAATAAATGCTTTTTGGGCTGAAATAAAAATCTAATGCATTGTTATGAAACAGTTGGTTCAAAATAAATAATTCCGAAGCTCAACACCAGTCATAGGTTCTGCGCACCCCTTGGACCCCGCCCTCTCGAAGGCGCTATTCTCGAACCTCGTTAGTCCCGGTGACACTCAAACAACCATACACTTTTGTTTAAATGTGACACGCAATATTAAATTATACTAAAATAGTAAAATATCCAACGCTAAAGGTGGTACGATTTGGTCTTAGGGGCCACTAGTACAATTAAGTTTTTTTTTTAATCCTGTAGGTAAACTACTTTCACTAACTAATATATTCTCGGTGAAAGGAGTTTTCATGTGATGTGGGTAATCATTTTTTATTGGAAATTATCGAGGGATCATCAAGGGGGCTAATAAGTCGGTTAGTGAGTTTAAGGGCTATTTAAGAGATTTTTTTAGTTATATTTTTTGGTTATAATAAACGGTGAGTTAAGTTTTTATATTATGTATGTTCTTGATATTCAATTCAATTTGAATCGGTAGCACAACTATGGTTTTCACAACCATGCTTCATAACCACGCTTCATGCTTGTAATCAAAAGCGAGGATCGAGACTACGGGTTATGTTATAGCTCAGCTCGACACCATTTAAGAGATATTTAGATTCATCAGTTATGCCATCTGAATCATTTGGTATGGAGTATAGACAAGAACCATATGTAATATGCAATGTTTTCAAAATCGGACTAGACAGTGAACTGGTTGTGTTACCGGTTCATCGGTCGGACTGGTCAAACCAGACTAACGAACCGGATGATGGAATAAATAATTTATTAACTTATATTATGGGGAAAGATCTATAGAAAACCAAATAATTTCTAAAAAACCAAAAAACCAACTTATAGGAAGGGCAAAATTAACAATTGCACACTAAATCCCCAATATTATATCATCCCCATCCCAAATCTTTGACCTAATATTTCCATCGACCTATTTCTACTAGATCTAACTAGCGACCCTGCTTCTTCACCATCGATCATCTTCCATCATCATCAATCATCGATAATCTACTCCTGCAACATCAAAATTCTTCACATATCATCTTCTTCTTCATCCTATAACCCTAATTTCTGCATATCCATCCATGGATACGTCCCAATCGATGTCTGTAATCGAATACATCGACACTAACAACCTGATTGTTGTTGAAGGAATCTCTAGTTCATCCAATACTGAATCCGATTCTATACGATCCGAGGTAAATGCAATCCGTCCTTCTAATCTAGAGGTTGCATCACATAGCGCAGGATCTTCAGGTGTTGTCACTAACAAACGATCTTGTAAACCAAATCCTAAAACGCCATTAGCTTATGTTGGCTTCGAAACACACGGTATGGATTCGTTTTTTTTTGTTTTTATTATAATTTTTCATCTATTTTGATATGTTTTCTACCGATTATTACGATATATGTGGTTGTTGTATGTGTTATTAAGTTATTACATTATACAGCCCCTTATGTAACGTTGTGTATATGATCGTTTTATAATATTTTAACAACAGTTGCATTATGCAACAGTAGTTATTGTTGTTATTTCAGCTATCTACATCGTTAATTATATGTTTGTTTTATACGTTTGTTGTTAAATAATACATAATGCAACATTAATTGTTAATTTTATGTATAATCTACACGGTTATATTGTTGTACTACCTATAGCATGAGGTTGATTCATGTTAATATATAAGTTTGATATATATATATATATATATATATATATATAGTGAAAAGTTCATTGTAGCACCTTCATAAGTGTAGACAGGTAGACCTTTTTCACCATTAGATCTCTTAATCTAATGGTTATGATTAATTTATTTTTTCTTTTATTTTCTTTTTCTCATTGTTCAGAAAATTTCACATGTGAAAACACATGTGAATAAAGTAATTTCACATGTGAATAGGTGTCTACCTGTCACACTTATGGGGTTTAATGAACCTCACCCTATATATATATATATATATATATATATATATATATAGGTAAGGATCTACGAAAACTCTTTTTTTTGCGAAAACCTAAAAACTAACACTAAAACCTTCATAACTTTTACATACGTTAATATTTTTCTATGAAACTTGCACTAAAAATCTTAAAATTCTATTGTCTTTGATTCTGGAAAAGAAATTGATATTTCGAAAAAAAAAATTAGTGCACATGTGTATTATTAGTGCACATGTGCACCATTTTCATTAGTACTACACAAATGAGAATTGTCATGCGAAAACATATTGTTTAGGTTATAAACATTTAAAAAAACTAAAATATTCATAGAACTAATGATAATTCTACATATGCACTATAACTATTAGTTATAGTGCACATGTGTAGCATAAAATTTAAAAAAATTTAAAACGTTAAATATATTTTCAGAGTTAAAGATAACACAATTATAAGATTTATGGTGCAATTTCTCTTTTAAAATATTAATGTATACGACACGTATAAAGTGCTTTATTATTAGTCCACATGTGCACTAAATAAAAACCACGAAAAACTAACAAAATTATAACGTATTTGATGCGATTTTTCTAAAAAAAACATTAACGCATACTATATGTATGAGTTTTATTATTAGTGCACATGTGCACTAATAAAAAAACGACGAGACGTTAAAGTTTTTCTAAATTTTTTTCCAGAATTAAAGAACTCATAATTCTAAGGTTTTTGGTGCAAATTTTTTTAAAAAATATGATCGTATGAAAAAGTTATGAAGGTTTTAGTATTAGTTTTTAGGTTTTCGCAAAAAGATGTGGTTTTTACATGATCCTTACCCATATATATATATATATATATATATATATATATATATATATATATATATATATAGGGTAAGGATCATGTGAAAACAACTTTTATTGCGAAAACACGAAAACAAATATTAAAACCTCTATAACTTTTTTATACGTTAATATTTTTATAAAAAATTTGCACCAAAATCCTTAAAATTATGTTATCTTTAGTTATGGGAAAAAATTTAAAAAATAATCAATTTTTTTTTAAAATTATTATTGCACAGGTGCAATAATTTTTATTATTATTATTATTATTGCACATATGCAATAATATTAAAACCTTTATAAGTTTTTTCATATGTTAAAATTTTTTATAAAAAATTGCACCATAAATCTTATAATTCTGTTATCTTTAATTCTGGAGAAAATTAAAAAAAATTCAACGTTTTTTTTATTTTTTTATTATTGCACATGTGCAATAAAAATTTATTATTGCACATGTGCAATAATATTAAAACCTCTATAACTTTTTCATACGTTAATATTTTTGATAAAAAATTGTATCATAGATCTTATAATTCTGTTATCTTTAATTCTGGAAAAAATTAAAAAAAAATAACGTTTTTTTGTTAATATTGCACATGTGTAATATAATTAATACGTATTATTGCACATGTGCAATAATAAAAAAAATCACGAAATTTTATATTTTTAATTTTTTTTCCCAGATTTAAAGGTGACATAATTTTAAGACTTTTGGTGCAATTTTTTTTTAAAAATATTATCGTATGAGGAAGTTATAGAGGTTTTAATATTTGTTTTCTTGTTTTCGCAATAACATCTTGTTTTTATTTGATCCTTCCCCTATATATATATATATATATATATATATATATATATATATATATATATATATAGGAGAGGATCATTTGAGAACCAATTTGGTTTGAGAACTTTTGAGAACCATTTTAAGCCACTAGTTTATATATATGGAAATCCCCCCATGAATTTGAATGCTCTCCCCCTGAAAATTAGTGGCTCAGAATGGTTCTCAAAAGTTCTCAAAAGAAAAAGTTCTCATTTGAACCTAACCCTATATATATATATATATATATATATATATATATATATATATATATATATATAGGGTTAGGTTCAAATGATAACTTTTTCTTTTGAGAACTTTTGAGAACTAAATCTCAAGCACAAATTTCAGGGGGGAACCACTACAATTCATGGGAGGGAGGATACATGTAAATAACTTGTGGCTCAAATTAGTTCTTTTTAGTTCTCAAATCAAATTGGTTCTCAAATGATCCTCCCCTATATATACATATATATATATATATATATATATATATATATATATATATATATGCAGTATTAATGAATGAATTTTATGTGACTGTTGCATTATGCATCGACTAGTTTGATGTATTTTTTTTGCATTTTTATATGTTTACCGACCTTATTACAAATATATGTAACTGCTAACGTTGTTGTGTTTTTTTTTCTTTTTAATTTACCATAACAGGTGGTGCATACAACCGAGTTTTCTCTACTCCCAATGGTAATAAGTTTTACAAGCCCGATGTTCCTGCCGAGTTTGAACCTCCTGTTGGCACCGCTTATGCTTCATGGGAAGACGTTGTTGCGATGTATGTATCGTATGCAAAAAAAGCCGGTTTCATGACAAAACTTGGCACTCACAAGTACCGCCCCACAACAACCAACTATCGTTTCATGCATTGTAAGCGTTACGGGAAAAAGCAACTTGGTGATTTTAGCATGGCAAACCGTAAGAATAAGCGTTCCACACGTATTAAGAAGACTAATTGTATGGCGTGTATCCGACTTAAAGTGCTCCCCGACACTTCGGAATATATACTATACGAGTGGCATGAGTTGCATAACCATCCTTTGATCGGCCAGGAGTTTATGGATTTTTCCAGTAATCAGCGTGCTATCACATACACGGAACAACACCTAATTCACTCGTTAAGTATGCACAATATTGGCCTGGTCAAAGCTCACAAGGCCAATTGTTCATTAGAGGGAGGTCATCAATTTGTTCGTGGAAAAGGTGTAGACTACAAGAACTTCTATCGCGACATCAGGCTTTTTATCCGTGACAGAGATGCTCAGTTAATAGTTGACACACTTGTTGCTCGTACGAAAAGCCTCCACAAATTTTACTTCGACCACAAAGTCGTTAACGATGAAGTAAGGGGGCTTTTTTAGGCCGATGACGTGTCAAGATGCCATTATGATGAGTTTGGTGACGTTCTTGCCTTCGATGCGACATACAATACGAACAAGTAACGGTTATATACCTTTTTTTCTATTTTTCAACATAATTCGTATATGCTTATTTGATATTTTATATGATATGCGTGTATGCATGTGTTTCGATTTGATTAGTTTGTTACTTTGTTGTATAGGTTGTATATGTGGTTTTTTTTCCTGTATTGATGCATCATGCATCTGTATTAATATGTTACATGAAATTGTTTGACGTATTAACGCATTGTGCAATTTTATACATGTAGTATGATACCATTCAAATACTGTTGCATCGTGCATTATACCAAAACGTAATTAACATACACTATAATTTGTTTTCAGATACCAGATGATATTCGTACCCTTTACAGGCGTCGATCACCATACGAAATGCGTCACGTTCGGTGCTGGTTTGATTTGTGATGAGACTATTGAGTCGTATTTGTGGCTGCTCGAAAATTTCTTAAACGCTCATTCTAAACAACCGAGACTTGTGCTGACTGACCAGGACTCTTCGATGAGGCAGGCTGTCCTGAAAGTTTTTCATAAGTCCTCACACCGATTATGCACGTGGCATATCGTTATGAAAATACCTGTTAAGGTATATGACATCTCAAACAGATATTCTGTTGACAACCGTGTTGAACCAGACTGCAAAACGAGATTTTGGACACTGTGGGCCTTTGCGCTGACCGTTTAAGGCGAAACCCTATAGAGCTTTCGGCCCTTTGCGATCAAGTTAAAGCTCTAAAAATCAAGATTTTTGCTGAAGTACCATATGATCCGGACTGTCATCGTACGACTGCTGTCATTAATTAGTGACCTTCTTCGTGTTTCCGAAACTGGAACCGCAACACTCATCCCGCCTCAATCGATCAGAACTATGGTTTGTGGAAACGAAAAAGATAACAACACAGATGACAACAGCGAAAAACGTTTTGTTGGAGAACATCAGAAGGCTATCACCAGACTAAAAAAGGGTAAAGTGCCAAGATTGTGTGACAAATGCAAAAAATACGTGACTGACCACAACGCACGGACGTGTGATAAGTTACCATTATTTAATGTGTCGTGTGACTGATTTTTTTATTATATGTATTCCATTTTAGCTCATACGATCGCACAATGCACTGTTTTTTTATCTACTTAATTTTGTGCGATCTAAACACCTTTATGACTTCATTATATTTTACAGGTTCACGCTCAAAAGGCGGTTGCGACCGCAAAGCTAGGATACTTACCGTTTTTTTTTTCATTTTATTTATTTATTTGTTAACGTTGCAAATTGCAATACCTGTTTTATTTTGTGTTAGCAGGCGAGAGCTGCGAAGTCACCAGCTGCTGCACATGCGACCGCCACTGAAACTTTTCTTGCTGATGGTTTTTCATCCCTCACGGATGATGCTCGTACATCTTTTGACGTGTCCACTTGATACGCCGTCTTCAGACTCCCTACCTTTTTTTATTTTTATTTTTTGTTTGTTTGTTTTGTTTGTGTCATCACACTCGTAACTTTGTTTGTCTTTTGACGACCGATATGTCATCGAGCTGGATTTAAACATACATAGTTTTGAATATACTTTTTTTTGTATATGTTTACATATTTTATGTACTTTATGGTATGCTTCGTGTTATTGAGAGGCGTTAACTTGAATTATGATATGTTTAATGTTATGGTCCGAATTATGTTTGTTCGTTTTCATTAGGTTGACAGTATCGTTTTCAAACCGGATACTATTGCATTGTGCAATAGAATCTTAACGATTCAACAAACACGTGCCAACAAAACATGTAGAATATGCGTAAACATTTAACTGTTACGTCACGCGTCATATTCCAAATACATTGGCAAACCTGTTAATAATACAACAACCGTTTCGTTATGCACCGTAAACTATAATCGTAATACAACACATGCGTTTTTATGTAACGTTGCATCGTACAACAAACCTGTTAACACATGAAAAAATACATATAATCCAACAAATATTACATCATGTATCATTCACCATAAACACGACACAACCTGCAATATTTACTGTAAAATTGTCTCATAATACAACACATGCGTTTTTTCATTAATGTTGCATCATGCAGCATTTCCGTTAACACATGTAAAAATGGATATAATCCAACAAACGTTATATCCTGAATCATTCACCATAAACATGTTAGAACCTGCGGCGTTGACCATAAACTATTCTCGTAATACAACACGCGTGTTTTTTTAGAAACGTTGCATCATGCAACAAGACCGTTAACACATTAAAAAAACAACAAAATACATGTAATCCAACAAAAAATACATCCTGTATCATTCACCATAAACATGTTACAACCTGCAACGTTTACTGTAAAGTAGACTCGTAATACAACACGTGCGTTTTTTCATTAATGTTGCATCACGTAACAAATCCGTTAACACGTAAAAAAAACAAAAAATGTATTTAGTCCAACAAACGTTAAGATAAGAGACCATTCTGTTTACTTCAAAAAAAAAATTACATAACAAACTGCCTACCCGTTACTATTCCGCACGAGATACACGCTTACCTTTTGATTTCACTTCCGTTTCGTCCACGTTCCTAATCTTTTTCACTGTTACGTCCCTGAGCTTCCTCTCAACCTCATCATACTCCTCGTCAACATATGAGAGCAACACATTGTCTTCTTCAACTTCGTCCGGCACCTTACCATCATCCGTCGTTATCTTCATTTTCGCGATGGCATCCTCAGCCATTTTGATCACATCAGCAGCAATTACATTCGAGGGCGACGACATAATCTTTGTCGCGTATCTCATCCTTAAATTTGCCAGCTGTGCGTCTTGGATATCTTTCTCGAGGCTGAATCCGCATTGAAATGGCTCGTGACGCCCCTTGTACATCTCCATGTGGCGCATCTCGAACACGCCAAAGTCTGTGTCATTATCAACCGTGGATCATTCTACCTTCTTCCTTGAGATACATGCTAAAAGTAAATACTTTGCGACTGGGTGTTTCATCCCCTCAATGTAATTAAACAACAAGTATTTCTGTTACACAACAGTTGTACGCGTGTATTAGTACGATATTTAACAAACAATCTGTATAGTGTTGCATCATTCATTATTACCATACAGATGCATTATGCATCAGTTTCTGATACACGTGCATTTTCTATTGTTGTTGTATACTAACATTGTTTATGTCTAAGTTATTCACTAAAGAAAATAAAGTTATGTAAATTATCGTGATTGACTTACCGTTTTTTGCTGGCGTACCCTTCTCTACGTATGAACAACCGGCGTCCGGACATATGAACTCGCCGTCCATGTTGTCTATAACCTCGACGCTTGGGCTCCGCATGTCGAACGCCACCACGTAGTAGTGCCGGTTTTCAAAAAACTGGCACCACGACCAGATCGAAGCATTTCAGATCCATTAGGTCCTCACGGTCTTCTAGCACGCACCTGATGTTCTTTTTAAACTTTTCAACAAGCACCGACGAGTTACAACTACCCGCGACTTTAATCATCTCATCCGTTTGTTATCATAATCAAACAATCAAAATTTGAAAGACAACAAATCAAATAAATAGATTAATAGTTGTTAATTAAACCACTTACGATGGTTCACGCATGTAGATATAGTCGTTTTGGCGCGTTAGTCGTTACCACCCTCTCTTCGTAGTTCATGAGTATTGCCCAACAAGTTATGGCGTCGTCGGCAACCCACCTACCGGGTAACATAGTAGTCATAATGAATGCCTGTGTCCGAAAACCATGCGTGCTTTCGAAAATTGGTTGCCTGCATGTTAGTTATTTAGTTAACATTGAAACAATATTGCATAGTGCACTAATCGTAAAATCAACTATATTTATTATTATACTTACATATACGAAGTTGTTGGTTCAACATATTTGCGGTCATCTTTCACCACCAGCGCATTTGACTTCGATGTTCCTTCCTTTGTAGCTTCAACAACATCCGCGCCCTTAACGACTTTTGCCGGTTTCTTCAAATCGTCAACTTTTTTGCCCTTAAAAAGCTTCCACATATAGATCCATAATGTCTTTTCGATGTTGTCAATAGGCTCGTTGATGTCAACTTCTTTCCTCATAAAACTTGCCAACTGTTTTTTGTTTCGCTTTTCATTCGCCAATCTAACGTATTGTGGAAACACGAGGCTTGATGGTCTTGTAAATTTTGTAATGGTCCCCTTTTTTAACGCCTTCTTTGGGGCAGCTTCAACCTTCTCTTGGATATCCATCTTTTCAGTCTTCTTTCTTGCCAATTCAGCCATCGCTTGATTTAGTGACATCTGTACTTTCCCTTTGGCAGGTGTTGCTTTAGAGGACACGTTCTTTTTCTTTATTCCTCCCCCTTTATCTGATTTGTTCTTTTCCTCATTATCAGATTCCGGTGTGCTTTGGGAGTCTGGTAGTAACTTGAACAAGTTGTTCGTGTTGGTGTCACCACCATGCTTTCTTTTCTTCCTACTCACGCCCGAATAGCCTTTCCGCTTGATGTGGTTTCTGTTTCTAACGCCACGTCGACCGGATCGGTTGCATCTGGACCGGTAGTATCATCACCCACCTCCTTGAATAATTTCTTATACCTCTTAGCCAGATATATAACTGCTTCGTTTTCTGGAAAATAAGACGAGGTAGATCTTAACACAGTTTCTATTGTGCTCTTGCTCTTCTCAATTATATCAAAAGCTTCTTCCATTATGCCAATACATTCCTGTTACAAAATAATAAGAAGCATTAAAGTATGTACATAAACTTTTTTTTAGTGCATAATGCAATATCATGGATTTACAAAAAATATAACTGTTACTACCATTGATTTAACAAAATAACAACTGAAATTTAAGCAATCCTAAAGTTTCCATAAATAAATATCCTGGGAATCATCAGATCTTAAACAGGTTTAGCATGTATCCGTCACATCAAAAAAAAAAGGTGATTAAAGCAAACACATACACACACAAAAGAAGACACTATTTGCCATGAGGCATTTGCTAAATCTAGTGAACGACTGATGTGATCAAAACGATAAAGAAGTTTACCTAAAATAATACAACGAAGTAACAAATGGCAAAACTGACAGATATATGTATGTCACGTATTAACATCAAATCTGTTGTCATAATGTTGCATGATGCAACAGTGTCATAATGTTGCATGATGCAACGGTGTCATGATGAAACATTATGTTATTTTTGTAGACTGTTTGCATCCTTCATTTTTTTAACTACTTATTTCATAACACGCGATACCTTTAAATTGTCAGCGGCTGGTTCATCATCTTCGCTTTCATCACCCTTATCATCAACCTAAAAATCTCTCTTGTCTCCCTTCCCGAACCCTCCGTTATCTATCTCATATGTTTGTCTTTTGTCCATAACTTAATTGGGGGCTCAATACGTTCGTCCGGAAATGCACCGCATGTAGTCCCGACCATGTACACCATCTATGAATATTTTGATAAGAATACAACAAAATAAAAAAATTACGTATACATAAATAACATAACCAAATCATGTACTATTTTTATGGTTCGTTGTTGTAATATTTATTTAAAACATACTACAAACCATGAATTCGTTTTGTTTGGCACCCATCCGTTTTTACATTGCATTAACGCTCTCAACACGAAATCACACCAATTTATCCTGCACAGATCGGTGTCGTCCTTGATCCCAGACAGGTAATCCAACTTTGCGTTACCAGTTTTTTGTGTGTACCCAAATGTGCTTATAAACACCGATATAAAGTCGAGCTTGAAAAACCTATTTTCTTTGTTTTTTCTTTTAGCCTTTATCCTTATCCCGACTTCAACCGGTGAAACATATGCATCCGGGTAACGTGCTCTCCACTCCGTTGCAAACTTGCCTTTTGACTTTTCATTTGTGTCAATTATTTTGAGTCCGCTGTTTGGCAACCTCAATAACTTCACAATCGAGTCTTCATTAATCTCGATCTTCACCGATCCCGTGTCAATCTCCATTCTGCTTGAATCAAACCGATCAACCACAAAGTGTGCTAGTTTATTTGGTATCTCTGATGTTTTCAGCTTCAGCAAATATCCCAGCCCAATCTCTCTGACCTCATTCCTCTGAAACTTTGATAATTCTTTAATCGTATCATGCATGTTTTTAGGTGACATCCGTGTGTAAATTGGCGGCCAAACACCTTTGTTTGCATTTTTCCCTGGTTTTTCAGACGGAGGTTTTGTCGGAGCTTTTTGTTTTCTTTTGGTTTGCTTCTTCTTGCGTTTATTTGATGGAACTTCCTCCCTATCTGTTTTTTTTACAACAATACGACATGTTAATTCAATGTTGCATGATGCAATCCTGTAAACAATACTGGAATCCTTTGCTATGTTATTGTACTATTGCATTATGCATTTTTTATACTGTTGCATTATGCAATACTGTAAATAATACGTATTTTGCTATGTTTATTGTACTATTGACTAATGCATCTTCTTAATACTACATAACATGTCATACTACTATCGAATATTGCATTACCTATTTTTTTGGCTTCACAATACCTGTTATTTCCCGGTTCCTCCTCGGTTTTTTTTATGGTCTTGGTTTTGTACCTGTTAATCAACACAATGGGGTTTTTAAAACTGTTGCATAACGCATACGTGACTATATAAGTAAACTAGACAATAATGATCGTTCGTTTCGATATTGTTGCATAATGCATAATTTTAAAATTGCATAATGTATAACGGATCATATCACTACTTTGTAATATAACGTACTAATATTGAATATTGCATTAATAAGTAATAAATACCTTCATCATCTGATACGCTTTCTGGAACATACTCCTCACTTTCATCACTCTCGTCCACCAACCCATAAGCTTTCCCATATTTGTTTGCCCTCGACCTTGTCCTTGTGGACGACCCGCTATCCTTGCTTTTTGATTTTTTCGCTACGTATGTACACAAACACGAAAATACACAATTAATAAATGTTAACATTTTTCATTGTAATTGAACTTATTATAATTTACCTCCGTTGCTCAACATAATATCAGCTTCTTCGTCCTCGTCTTCTTATTCGTTGTCAGATTTGTCGCTTTCACC
>JBCNJP010000024.1:43114765-43203765 GCA_039602395.1 Deinandra increscens subsp. villosa
CTTCACACTTTCTAAAAAAAATTCTCCTACTCAAGTTTTATAAAAAAAACAATCCATGTAGGTGACTTATTTTTATAAAACTTGTCATGCCCTATAATAATAGAATATGCATTGTAGGAGTTTTATGAAAATAGATAAAGGGTGATAATGACTAAAATCATACCTTTTATAAATCATAAAAGTATAAAAATTAATAAAAGGTGGTGATAAATTTTTATAAAATTTAAAGATGTTAATCCATTTTATAAAAATTAATGCAAAGTTGATGGGCTCAATTTATAAAAATAAATCCATTTAAATTGAGCTTATGTTTGGGACAAAATATTTAAAAGAAAAGTGTGATTGGACCGGTTCGTCGGTTACGGGCCGTACGGGTCCAAACGGGGCGCCGGTTCGAGACCCGGGCCCGTTATGCATCGGTTGAGGTTATGGGTCGCCACGATTTATCGGTACATCATGGTTGAGTAATGGGTCAAGGTTTCGGGCTTGGTTTCATTGTTTTAGGCTTATTGGGCCTATTGGGCCAAGTCGAGCCCAATTGGGTGTTCGGTTGGAGTTCGGTTTAAGTCTTGACAACGATTTTAGTTTGTGACGTTTTTATTTCATAAAAACAATTGTTTCCGTTAATTATAAAAGTTTTTCTTGTTATTGAAGTTCCATGATTGACACATGAAATCATTATGTTTTTAATGGGTATACGCTTCTGGTACAAACGCGGGATTAGGTTTACGTCATCAGTTAACAGTCAGGCACGGTAATTAACAGTTTAAACAGAAATCAGATCAGATAAAGCACAATTAATACTTAATTAAAAGTCAAAGTAGAAGGTTTGACCTGGATTTTCGGACGAGGTGAAACATTCTCCCCCAGTTAGAAGAATTTCGTCCCGAAATTCAGTTCTTGATCACTGGTTGACTGCGACGTTTCCGAAAAGACGAGGGTACTTTCGATGCATTTGATCCTCGCGTTCCCAAGTGTACTCCGGACCTCGTTGAGAGTTCCATCGCACTTTGACAATGGGAATGCGGCTATGCTTCAGTCTCTTAAGTTCTCGGTCAAGTATCTCGACAGGTTCTTCGACAAAGTGGAGTGTCTCATCAACTTGAATCTCATCAAGTGGGATGACAAGCGTTTCATCAGACAAGCATTTCTTAAGGTTGCTAACGTGAAACACATTATGCACACTGCTTAGCTCTGCATGTAGACGTAGACGGTAAGCTACCGGTCCGATTGTCTCAGTGATTTCAAATGGACCAATGTAACGAGGGTTAAGCTTTCCTTGTTTGTCGAACCGGATGACACCCTTCCAGGGTGACACTTTTAACATGACGCGATCACCCTTTTCAAAGGACAAGGGTTTGCGACGGTTATCGGCGTAGCTCTTTTGTCTATCCCTAGCAGCTTTCAGTCGGTTACGGACTTGAAACACTTTCTCGGTCGTTTCAAATATCAGTTCAGGACCAGTCAGTTGACTGTCACCGATCTCAGTCCAGCAAAGCGGAGATCTGCACTTTCTTCCGTAAAGTGCTTCGAACGGAGCGGCTTGAATGCTAGTGTGCTAACTATTGTTATAGGAGAATTCGGCAAGTGGGAGATGTTCATCCCAATTTGGTCCGAAATCGATCACACATGCACGTAGCATATCCTCAAGCGTTTGGATCGTTCTTTCGCTTTGTCCGTCGGTTTGGGGATGGTACGCGGTACTCATGTCAAGGCAAGTACCCAACGCTTTCTGGAGGGACTTCCAGAAGTTCGTTGTGAAACGGCTATCGTGATCGGATATGATAGATATAGGTACACTGTGACGAGAGACGACTTCCTTCATGTAAATCTTAGTCCGTCTTTCCATACTATCGGTTTCCTTAATCGGTAGGAAATGAGCGGATTTTGTCAGTCGATCCACTATTACCCAGATAGCATCACAACCAGATCTAGCTTTAGGTAGCTTGGTGATAAAGTCCATAGATATTTCTTCCCATTTCCATTCCGGAATGATCGTTTGTGTCAGTAGTCCGGACGGTTTCTGGTATTCAGCTTTGACCTTTGAACACGTCAAGCATTTACCGACGTAGGTAGCTACCTCGGCTTTCATGTTCAGCCACCAGAAGTGATCCCGTAGACCATGATACATTTTTTCCGATCCTAGGTGGATGTAATATCTTGACTTATGGGCTTCATCGAACACGAGTTTTCTCAAACCTCCAAAGCTAGGTACCCATAGTCTATCCATAAAGTTCATGGTTCCATCAGGCTTTTTTAAGCAGTTATTTCTCCATACCACGTATGCATTCATTCTCCAGATTCTCATGCTTAAGAGCTTCGATTTGAGCGTCACGAACTTGTGACATGAGATTCGAGCGTATGGTCATTCTTAATGCTCGAACACGACGCAGTTTGGCATGTTCTTTCCTGCTTAAAGCATCGGCTACAACGTTAGCCTTGCCCGGGTGATAACGAATCTCACATTCATAATCGTTAAGCAGTTCAACCCAATGTCATTGTCTCATGTTTAGCTCTTTCTGGTTAAAGATGTGCTGGAGGCTCTTGCGATCGGTGAATATGACGCACCGAGTCCCATAGAGGTAGTGCCTCCAGATTTTGAAGGCAAAGACAACGGCTCCAAGTTCTAAGTCGTGAATCATATAATTATTTGAATCTTCAGTTGTCGAGAGGCGTAAGCGATGAATTTCTCACGCTGCATCAGTACGCAACCCAAGCCTTGATGTGAAGCATCACAGTATACAACGAAATCGTCGATTCCGTCTGGTAAGGATAGGATTGGGGCGTCGCAAAGTTTTTGCTTCAACAACTGGAAAGCAGCTTCAGTTTTATCATCCCAGATGTACTTCTTATCTTTCTGATTCAGTGTGGTAAGAGGCTGGGCTATCTTGGAAAAATTTTCAATGAATCGGCGATAGTAGCCAGCGAGACCTAAGAATTGTCGAATCTCGGTTGGGGTCGTGGGAGTACTCCAATCTTTGATTGCTTCAATCTTAGCCGGATCAACGTGAATACCTCGGTCGTTGATCACATGACCCAAAAAGTGTACTTCGCGAATCCAAAAGTCACATTTGGAAAACTTCGCGTAAAGCTCTTCTTTCTTCAGCAGTTCTAAGATGAGTCTCAAATGTTCTTCGTGTTATTTCTTATTAAGCGAGTAGATAAGAATATCATCGATGAACACGATAACAAATTTGTCCAAGTATGGTTTGCACACGCGATTCATTAAGTCCATGAATACGGCCGGTGCGTTAGTCAAACCAAATGGCATAACGAGGAACTCGTAATGACCATAGCGTGTTCTAAACGCTGTCTTCGAGACATCTTCATCTCTAACTCGGAGTTGATGGTACCCCGACCTTAGATCGATCTTGGAATAGAATCATGATCCTTGTAGTTGATCAAATAAGTCATCACTCCTTGGAAGCGGGTAACGGTTCTTCACAGTCAATTTGTTCAACTCTCGGTAGTCGATACACATCCTGAACGTTCCATCTTTCTTCTTCACGAACAGCACGGGATCACCCCATGGGGAGTGGCTAGGACGAATAAATCCCTTATCTAGCAACTCCTGTAGTTGGCTAGATAGCTCTTGCATCTCAGACGGTGCCAGTCGATAAGGGGACCTGGCAACGGGGGCGGCTCCGGGTGTTAGGTCGATGCGAAACTCAACCTGTCGTGTTGGAGGTAGGCCTGGCAAGTCTTCTGGAAAAACTTCCGGGTATTCGCAGACAACAGGAACGTCTTCAGTCCGCTTCTCCTTCGGTTTCTTCTCAGTGGCATGAGCTAGAATGGCATGGCATCCTTTACGGAGGAATTTTCGTGCCTTCATAGGTGATATGATATTTAGTTTGGTTCCACTCTTCTCGCCTTGTACGTTTAGAGTGCTACCATCTGCTAATGGCACTCTAACCATATTCTCATGACACACGACTTCCGCATGATTCTTTGCTAACCAATCCATTCCAATGACTACATCAAAACTACTTAGCTCAACAGGCATCAAGTCGATACAGAAAGAATGGTCGGAGAGTTCTAATGGGCAGTTCGGATAGATGATTCTGGTTTCTATCAAGTCACCATTCGCTAATTCTACTGTGAACTTAGTGTCTAAGGCAACAGGAGTGATTTTAAGCAATTGACTAAAATCAGTAGACACAAAGCTTCTATCGGCACCAGTATCGAATAAAACAGAAGCATGTGGTTATTTAGTAGAAATGTACCCGTCACCGTCTTGGGGTCACGGCGGGCGTCTCCGGCATTGATCACGAAGGCTCTTCCTCTAGCCTGGTTAGCACCTTGATTCTTCATCTTCGGGCATTCACTTTTGTAGTGCCCAGTAGCCCCGCAACCGTAGCAAGTGCGCTTTGGGCAGTCGCGTGCTACATGTCCCTTAACCTTACAGATGTTACAGTAGACATTATCACAATCCAGAGTGTGGTGAAGGTTGCATTTGGAGCACAGAGGAGCAGTACCGGTGTAACCGGTTTTGCGGACAGGATATGAAGGAGCAGTGGCGGCATAGACCCTTGCCGGTGTGGTTTCCTTAACTGGGGCCTTCTCAGGGTTCTTATCATTGCGATTCCTCCAGAATGGGCGCTTCCTCTTGTTATCAGGTTTCTTGCTTGATGATGGAGTGGCACTAACATCAGAGGGCTGTTCTCAGACGCCTTCTTGCCAAAGTTTACACCTTGACGATTAGCTTGGTAAATGAGGTTGTGTGCCATACGCACAGCATCCTGGAAGGTCTGAGGGTTCGAGGAAAGGACATTTCCCTGAATGTGTGGTGCAAGTCCCCAGATGTAGCGTTCGATTTTCTTGTACGGTGGAGTGATCATTGTAGGACAAAGGTGAGCAAGATCACGGAACCTCCTAGTGTATCCAGCAATGTCGGCTCCATTCATGGACAGATTCCAGAATTCAGATTCAAGTTTCTGCAGCTCCTCCCTAGGACAGTACTCATCACGCAGCAGTTGTTTGAGTTCGTCCCATGACATTTCATAGGCTAAGTCAGTTCCCATAGCATTAGCATGGAAATTCCACCAAGTCAGTGCACTATCAGTAAACGTGCAGGTGGAGTACTTCACCATGTACTGTTCAGGACAGTTGCTAATACGGAAGACTGACTCCAGCTTTTCAAACCAGCGAATTAGACCAACAGCGCCTTCAGAACCCTTAAAGTGAGTGGGTTTTGCAATTCATGAAGTCCTTGTAAGAACATTCACGAGGGCCTGCAATGTTAAGTGAAAACGTTGATCACAATTTTGCGAAATTGTTGTCACACCCCGGTCAACGGATTTGGGTGTGAGCGAGACGGAATCATAGTCGCAGATATACAGAACAACTTCTACTAAATTCAAACGTCATTTAAAACATAATACCATTCATATTGCAGCGGAAAGTCGTGGTGAAATGATATTGTCTTACATTTGAATAAAGGTCTTGGATTGATATTGAAATCATAAATCAGTTTATTTAAGATAGGTCGGGACTACGACTCCAGTGGAGCAGGGTCGAAAGTTACAGTGAAGCCCCATTTGCACGTCTTCCATGATAAGCTTAGATACCTGAGAAATCATGAGTTTAAAAAGGTCAACATAAAGTTGGTGAGGTTCACAGGTTTATGATTCTATGGTAAGTTTGTAAAAACAGTTTACAGTATGTTGGAATAACAGTTTACGGTATGTTGGAATAACAGTTTACGGCATGCTTAAATGTTACGTTGGTTTACTGTCGTGGTTGTAAGATCCTACCATGAACCTCAAATTCGAATACTAACGGATTACCCACTCATAGTATTCTATCCCAAGAATACCGAACAGGCGAGAATAACTGACGTGTACCCCTTGACAATATACGAAGTCAGGATTGGAGCTACCAATCTGGGCAGGGTTGTCAACCCAAATAGATCTATTCACTAGTTATCGTTTCGAGCAGAACTAATCGAATTCAATTAATAGTGGGATTCAGTTGTACTAACGTTGATAACGATAAAGTACCAGTTGTTTGGGATACAGAATGGAACATGTAGTCATACGGCTAACAGGTAAACCATAACATTAAGTAAAAAGCATTTTATCAGTTCATGATTTCTCCCCCATAAGTGTAAAACAGTTGTAAAGAAAAGGGGCCGTGAAACTCACTTGATTCAGTGATGATGATGGATTACCGAGTGGCAACTAGCAAGTAATGTCCTAATAAAACATAAGACAACATGCATAAGGGTCCACATAATCATTTGAGTAACGAACGTTACCCAAATGATACCGGTCAAGTCTTGACGTATAATCCCGTTTGTAGCGTTTTGAAAACCCGTTAGTTAATCAGTTTACAAAATCAGTAAATACCAATGTTCACGTATTAAGGCATCTATGTAAATAAATACAAAGGATGAACATGCGATAACGTATCATGAAGATCAGTTCAATCAAGTATTAAACATCGTTTTAAATAATAATATTTATTATTATTTTTAAGTTCGCTCGATCGATTGAATAATAAATCGCGTTAAGTTATAATATATATAACTAAGGTTCACAATTATTATCGAAATAATTATTATAACTTGTCGAAATAATTTTATTAAATTATTACAAGTTAGGGATTTAATGAATGAACACAAGTAGGTTAATATTAAAAGTTATATTAATATTAAACTCATGTTATGAAAATTAGGGTTTTGAGTTAATATAAATATAATTATCATTAAAGTAAAATTATATTTACAAACCAAGATGATTTTTAACTCAAATTAGGGTTTCTAAAATTCATAAGGATAATTATTTGTTGAAAACAATTATTTACGTTTCGATACGTCGTAAAAAAAACGTTTTTAAAATGTTTAAAGATTTCATTTCAGTTCCAAACGTTTAAAAATAAAACATTTGGTCCGGTTAAAACGTTTTGATTATTTTGATTTATTTAAAATAATCAAAAATATGCTTTTCATAGTTTCTATAAGTCTTTTGATTTTATATTTATAAAATCATTTTTTTATAACTTTATTTATTAAATAAAGTTAGGGTTTTCAATTAAAGACTTTCTATCGAATATCCTCAACATAAACATTTTCCACCTTTGGTATAAAATCCAAGATTTATACTTTTTATGTCAAATGGCATAAATATGTTCGTTTATCATTTTTGATATAAAATATATTTGATATATATTTTAATCCATTGTATTTTTATAAGATCCAAAACAAGCATTTAAGTCTTGTGTTTTTAGATATTATATCTTTATAAAATGTGACCATTTTATACATAATTTCCATGATATCATTTTATGGTTTAATTTATCCAAGTAATTTTTATAAAATTACCAACTTTGTTATTAAACAATAATAATTCATTTAAAATGTTTTAAGCCATGATTTTATGTCCAAAAATTAAGTTAACACATCTAAAGTTTATTTTAGTCCCATGTATGTCATTAAACGTCATTCGTTCATATTAATTGTCATTAGCAACATTAATCCATAAACAAGATGATTAGCAACTAAAATCACAATTAAACATTCTAGTCATTTATAACATATCAACATATGATAATATCAACATATATCCATACAAATATATATAAACATCATAAGATCACTAAAAGATTTAATTAACCATTAAGTTTGTAAGTTAACCCATAGATTACAAAAACACAACATAAACCCATTTTCAAACCTTACAATCTTAAGGTTTAAGGAGAAAAAGATAGATATCGGTTTTAGGTGTTTTCGAACGTTAGAAAAACTTCACGTTTTATCGGGTAGTTGTCAAGACTCGGTTGTTCATTTGGGTCGTTTATAACGTATTAAAAACGTAAACGGGAATGGTTAAAAAGACTCACAAAAGGAGAGGAGTTAAACCGATATAAAAGGGAGAAAGGTGGTGGTTGCTCGATGGGTCTCGGAGGTTCACAGTGGCGGCTCACAGCAGCAGCTCCGCAGCAGCTGGGGGGCTGACGGTGGTGCTCACGGCAGCAGCATGGCAGCCGGAGGAGAAGCACAACAACAGTAGCGGCGTGAACTGTGGCGGTGGTGGCTGTGTTGCGCCCAGAGGAGGAAGGAAAAAGGTGGCGGGAGTGGTTGTTGTTGGCTGCCGAGAAGAAACGAGGAGGAAGGGTGGCTGCTGGTGGGTGGTTCACGGCAGCAGCAGCAGCTGGCGTGGATGGTTGTGAGCAGGTCCGGTATGTCAGCAGCAGCAGAAACACGGTGGCGGCAGCAGGTGGTGGGGCTGTGGTTGTTCTCGACGGAAAAGAGAGAGATAAAGGGGTGGCGGTGACTGGAGGTGATGATGGCGGGGGCTGAAGGTGAGGGTGCCCAGCTGTGGTGGCGGTACAGCAGCGGTAACGGCAGCAAAAGTGGTGGTGGTTGGTGTTGCTTTCTCCGGCAGAAACGAGAGAAGAAGAGGAGGAAGGAAAGTGGCGGCTGTGGAGGGCTTCTTTGGCCGGAGTTCTGCAGGGAGAAGGGGAGGTGGTCGAGGGTGGTGTCTGTGGGTGAAGGTGGTGATGGCTGGCCGGAAAAATAAAGGGGAGGAGGGGCTGTTTTGGCCGGAATCTTTAAGGAGAAGGGACAAGGTGGCGATGGTTGTTCATGGTGGTGGGGCTGCCGGCAGGTTTTAGGAGGAGAAGAGGGAGAGTGGTCTTGAATGTGTGAGTAGGTTAGGTTGGTGGTGGTTGGAGTGTACAAGTCTCCAACACTATTTGTGATGATGGATTTTAGATGTAGGTAAGTAGATTAGGATTGTTGGCATATTTTTCATCACATTTGACTAACTCCAAGTCTCCTAACCATTTTTATAAAAATCCCATGTGTAGGAGGCTTTTATAAATACAAGTCCTTGTTTATAAAAAAAAAGTTATCATGGTTTATAAAATATATTAGGCTACGTGAAAGTTTATAAAACTTATAAATATTTGTGGTGAAAATAACCTACAACTTTTATAAATAAATGTTGTATAGGAATTTTACAAGTTCATGACAAAAATTTTGTAAAAATAATAAGTAGTAACAAGTTTTATAAAAATTAATGCAAGGTTGATGGGTCAATATTATTTAAAATGTACCCATCGGGCTTTGGGCTTTTTATTGGGCCAAATCATATATAGAAAATGAAATCGGGCTCGTGTGTCGGTAATGGGCCGTACGGGCCCAAACGGGACACCGGTTCGAGGCCCGGGTCCGTTTATGTATCGGATAAGTTTCCGGATCGTCACGATTGTTCGGATTGTTAAGTTGGGTAACGGGTCGAAGTTTTTGGGCTCGGTTTAATTGTTTTAGGCTTATTGGGCCTATTGGGCCATGTCGGGCCCAATTGGGTGTTCGGTTGGAGTTTGGCATAAGTCTTGACAACGATTTTAGTCCGTGATGTTTTTATTTCATAAGGACAATTGTTTGTGTTGATTATAAAAGTTTTTTTTTTCAGAAATCAGTTATAGTTTTCAGTTTTGTACACGGGTTACGGTTAACGTTTTTGGTTTTGTCAGTTCGTGACAGTTTTAAGCTCGACTGTCCAGATTATTTAAAACCGAATAGTTTTAAACATACGATCGCTTATCAGTTTGCCGCGTCGGTTATACAAGCGTACGACACCAGTTCCAGATAAAATATAAAAATACATTTTATATTTAAATTTCTTGTTATTGAAATTCCAAAATTAATACATGAAATCTCTATGCATTTTACGGGTATACGCTTCCATTACATACGCGGGATTTGGTTTACGTCATCAGTTAACAGTCAGGCACAATAATTTGCAGTTTAAACAGTAATCAGGTCAGATTAAGCACAATTAATACTTAATTAAAAGTCAAAGTAGAAGGTTTGACCTGGATTTTCGGACGAGGTGTCACATTCTCCCCCAGTTAGAAGAATTTCGTCCCGAAATTCAGTTCTTGATCACTGGTTGTTTGTGACGTTACCGAAAAGACGAGGACATTTCAGACGCATCTGAGCCTCGCGTTCCCAAGTGTACTATGGACCTCGCCATGAGTTCCAGCACACTTTGATAATGGGAATGCGGTTATGCTTCAGTCGCATAAGTTCTCGGTCAAGTATCTCGACAGGTTCCTCAATAAGGTGAAGTGTTTTGTCAACTTGAATTTCGTCAAGTGGGATGACAAGCATTTCATCGGACAAGCATTTCTTGATATTACTAATGTGAAAGACATCACGCACACAACTTAGCTATATGGGAAGGCGTAGGCGGTAAGGTATCGGTTCGATTGTCTTAGTAATTTCCTTTGGACCACTGTAACGAGGGTTAAGCTTTCCTCATTTGCCGAACCGGATGACACCTTTCCAAGGTGACACTTTTAACATGACGCGGTCACCCTTTAAGGGATAAGGGTTTGCGACGATTGTCGACAGATAAATCTCAATAGTCTGATAAATGAATGAGGAATGACACACAGATGAATGACGTTTTGAGCATGAAGGTTTCTGGACAAGTCAGGATTTCTCATGAATGGGCTCTACCAGGATTTTCATGCAGTTCAAATTACAATTATGTGTGCACCCACAATTGTGATTTGCCTTACATGATCGGCCTAAGCTTTGCTCATACTTGAGTTCTCAGTTTGTCAGAAAATGAAATGTATTAGGGACAAGATGGCTTATGGAAAAGTTTAGATTGATTCGCTACCGGACGGGATCTTCCTTGATTCCCGGGATTTCTAATGATAACAATAATGGAAATGCGGTTTATCTCCAGTCTATTGGCCTCGCAGTCTAAGATCTTAATAGGTTCTAGACAAGATGGGTATGTAGGCCATTGGTCCAATCCGTTCCAGGATTTCAAGGGACCGATGAGGTTTAAGCATACCTAGCTTTCCAGGCTTAGTTACCTCCGTCTGAGACAGAATCCATTATATGGTTTTGAGCCCCCTTATAGATTCTAAGAGTTTGCGTTGAGTGTTAACGTAGTTCTCCTGGAGATTACATATGGCTTTTGGAAGGTTCAGAAATTGAAAGGTCTCCTTAGTAGTTTCATGAACTATCACTGGACCAGTCAGTTGACTGTTACTGGCTTCGGTCCAGCGAAGGGGCGAATGAAACTTTCTTCCATACAAGCCTTCGAAAAGCGGCGGCTTGTATATTCGAGCGATATCTATGGTTATAAGGAAAGTAGGCGAGGGGAAAATGGTTGTCTCAACCATTGCCTAGGTTTGTCTTGCGTGATGACAATCTGTCACATAACTACGCAACGTACCTTTTTAAGGTCTGAATTTTCCCTTTTGATTTGGTCATCAGTATAACTCCTTTATACACACATTTTGTTAGATCCCTGGGTGGATGGAAAATCCTGATTTATGGGCTTCGTCAAACATTAGCATTCCACAAGCCTCCAAGGTCAGGTACCCATAGCCTATCCGAAAAGTTCATGGTTCCATCAGGCTTTTCAAGCAGTTGTTTCTCCATGCCGCGCATGCATTCATTTTCAGATTCACAGGCTTAAGAGCTTCGATTTGAGCGTCACGAACTTGTGACGTGAGATTCGAGCGTATGGTCATAATTAGTGCTCGAACATGACGCGGTTTGGCATGTTCCTTCCTGCTTAAAGCATCGGCTACCACGTTAGCCCTGCCCCGGGTGATAACGAATCTCACATCCGTAATCGTTAAGCAGTTCAACCATCGTCGTTGTCTCATGTTTAGCTCTTTCTGGTTAAAGATGTGATGGAGGCTCTTGTGATCGGTGAATATAACGCACCGAGTCCCATAGAGGTAGTGCCTCCAGATCTTGAGGGCAAAGACAACGGCTCTAAGTTTTAAGTCATGAGTCGTGTAATTCTTCTCATGAATCTTCAGTTGTCGAGAGGCGTAAGCGATGACTTTCTCACGCTGCATCGATACGCAACCCAAGCCTTGATGCGAAGCATCACAGTATACTATGAAATCGTCGATTCCGTCTGGTAAGGATAGGATTGGGGCGTTGCAAAGTCTTTGCTTTAACAACTGGAAAGCAGTTTCAGTTTTATCATCCTAGATGTACTTCTTATCTTTCTGGGCCAGGGTGGTAAGAGGCTGGGCTATCAAAAAAAATTCAACGGATTGGTGATAGTAGCCAGCGAGACCTAAGAATTATCGAATCTCAGTTGGGGTCGTGGAAGTACTCCAACCTTTGATTGTTTGAATCTTAGACGGATCAACGTGAATGTCATGGTCGTTGATCACATGACCCAGAAAGTGTACTTCGCGAATCCAAAAGTCACATTTGGAGAATTTCGCGCAAAGCTCTTCTTTCTTCAGCAGTTCTAAGATGAGTCTCAAATATTCTTCGTGTTCGTTCTTACTACGTGTGTAGATAAGAATATCGTCGATGAACACGATAACAAATTTTATCCAAGTATGGTTTGCACACGCGATTCATTAGATCCATGAATACGGCCGGTGTGTTAGTCAAACCAAATGGCATAACGAGGAAATCGTAACGACCATAGCGTGTTCTCAATGCTGTCTTTGAGACATCTTCATCTTTAACTCGGAGTTGATGGTACCCCGACCTTGGATCGATCTTTGAATAGAAGCATGATCCTTGGAGTTGATCAAATAAGTCATCGGTCCTTGGAAGCGGGTAACGGTTCTTCATAGTCTGTTTGTTCGACTCTCGGTAGTCGATACACATCCTGTACGTTCCATCTTTCTTCTTCACGAATAAATCGGGAGCACCCCACGGGGTGTGGCTTCGACAAATGAAGCCCTTATCTAGCAACTCTTGCAGTTGGCTAGATAACTCTTGCATTTCAGACGGTGCCAGTCGGTAAGGGGACCTGGCAACGGGGTGGCTCCGGGTGTTAGGTCGATGGAAAAATCTACTTGTCGTGCTGGGGGTAAGCCTGGCAAGTCTTCTGGAAAGACTTTCGGGTATTCGCAAACAACAGGAACGTCTTCGATGCGCTTCTCTTTCAGTTTCTTCTCAGTGACTTGAGCTAGAATGGCATGGCATCCTTTGTGGAGGAAATTTTATGCCTTCATACAAGACAGGATATCTAGTTTGGCTCCACTTTTTTCGTCTCGTACGTTTAGGGTGTTGCCGTTTGCTAACGGCTCTCAAACCATTTTCTCATGACACACCATTTATGCATGGCTCTTTTGCTAACCAATCCATTTCAATGATTACACTGAGACTTCCTAAATCAACGGACATTGATTCGATGCTGAAGTAATGGTCAGCGGGTAGTCTGGGTAGATTATTCCGGTCAAATATCAAATCTCCATTCGCTAATTCTATCGCAAACTTAGCGTCTAAGGCAACAAGGGTGATGTCAAGTAATTGACTAAAATCAATAGACACAAGGCTGCTATCGACACATGTACCGAATAAAACAGAGGTATAATTGCTATCTAGCAGATGCGTATCCATCACCGTGTTGGGGTCACGACGGGCGTCTCTGATATTGATCACGAAAGCTCTTCCTCCAGCATGGTCAGCATCTTGATTCTTCGCCTACGAGTATTCCTTTGAAATGGCAAATTTCCCAGCAACCGCAGCAAGTGCGATTTGGGCAACCGCGTGCTACATGTCTTTTAACCTTGTAGATGTTACAGTAGACATTACCACAATCGAAAGTGTGGTGTAGGTTGCTTTTGGAGGATAGAGGTGTTGTACCGGTGTAACCGGTCCTTCAGACAGGGTGAACAGCTCACGGAACCTCTAAAAATGTGTAGGCTTTAAATCATAAAGTCCTTTTATGAACATTCACAAGGGCTTACGATGTTAGGTTAAAACATTGAACACAATTTGGTGAAATTGTAGTCTGGTGTTTTCTAACCTTGGTTAATTCGTTCATACTGCGCGCCCCATCGTCCGCGTGACGTTGGGTTGCAGTAGCAGCGACGGTTTCTGCAACGTGTTGGGTAATCAATTTCTCGATTTCAGCAGCGCTCAAGGGTGGAGGAGGTGAAACGTTTCTGGTGGCTCGGCGTCTAGGTGACATACTTTCGCTTTAAGCTATTAATGTAAACATAAAGGGAAGTCTAGATTATATGTGAATGGGGTTATTACATGCGCAAGAATAACTGCCACACATACATCCATGATACCAAAGATGAAGCGCGCAAGCACGACTAAGAAACAGGAAACAGAGGGGAACGACATACGCGAATGATATAATGACACCAACAGTAATAACATCAATCATAAACATGGAAATCATACTCATATTCATAACACCAGTTTCCATTAACAGTATTAACTGGTAGAATATACGATAGTCAAAAGAGGATAAGTCTTCGTTCTGGGCTCGCAGTCCCATTGCAACAAAATGTGTAATATTTTTCATTGCAAAAATGAGGGATCAAAAGTCTAGATTCTAAATCAAGCTATCTAGAGTGGCGGCGGTCCAGAGGGCATAGTTAAGGTGGTGGGGATCTGAGCAGTGAGGTTCATGTAACTGAACACTCGCCCAGGGAACTCCTCCAGGTAAACGACTCTCGTCTGGAGGGACTCGTTGGCTAACCGCAGATCGGTGTAGACATTGTTGACAGCACTCCTGTGAGCGTGCAGTGACTTCATAGCACCTAGTATGGCAGCCTGGTGATGCTCCACGGCGGCTAGATGGGTCTCTAGTGTAGCCAGATCGGTCCAGGTAAGGAGTCTAGTGATCTCATCGTTGATTACTCTAAAGGTTTGCACTTAACATCGTAGGCATGTCATCAGTAGCAGTGGTCGCAGTGCCAGTTAGTGGCAGCGGTGGGAATCGGGTGGTTCGAGGTGTCGTCTGAGAGACGGGTCACAATGGTCTCAGAAGACTCGATGGTAATGAGGACTATCGGACACTACCGACGGTGAGAATGTCCTGCTCTGGGCTGGACAGTTTATGGTCCTCTGGGGAAAGTGTGTACTCAGACACGACTGTGTCTTTTCCAGAGGAATCAGATATGCAGATGACCTCTTCGGAAGTCATCTCTGCGATAATATTCCATGACAGAACATAGTTGGTAACACGATAACAATATCTAGAATAAAGATATAAATGTACCAATTGCAGTACTAATAACTCGTATATGTAAAGCATAAGTTAACGTAACCAATATGATAAGGAATTGGTCTTGCGTGCAAACGGTAGCTTCGGAGCGGGTTATAGTCCAGGTTTGGTTTTTGTTTATTTGTTTAACCTAGTTCGCTATAACCACGGCTCTGATACCAATCTGTCACACCCCGGTCAACGGATTTGGGTGTGAGCGAGACGGAATCATAGTCGCAGATATACAGAACAACTTCTACTAAATTCAAACGTCATTTAAAACATAATACCATTCATATTGCAGCGGAAAGTCGTGGTGAAATGATATTGTCTTACATTTGAATAAAAGTCTTGGATTGATATTGAAATCATAAATCAGTTTATTTAAGATAGGTCGGGACTACGACTCCAGTGGAGCAGGGTCGAAAGTTACAGTGAAGCCCCATTTGCACGTCTTCCATGATAAGCTTAGATACCTGAGAAATCATGAGTTTGAAAAGGTCAACATAAAGTTGGTGAGGTTCACAGGTTTATGATTCTATGGTAAGTTTGTAAAAACAGTTTACAGTATGTTGGAATAACAGTTTACGGTATGTTGGAATAACAGTTTACGACATGCTTATATGTTACGTTGGTTTACTGTCGTGGTTGTAAGATCCTACCATGAACCTCAAATTCGAATACTAACGGATTACCCACTCATAGTATTCTATCCCAAGAATACCGAACAGGCGAGAATAACTGACGTGTACCCCTTGACAATATACGAAGTCAGGATTGGAGCTACCAATCTGGGCAGGGTTGTCAACCCAAATAGATCTATTCACTAGTTATCGTTTCGAGCAGAACTAATCGAATTCAATTAATAGTGGGATTCAGTTGTACTAACGTTGATAACGATAAAGTACCAGTTGTTTGGGATACAGAATGGAACATGTAGTCATACGGCTAACAGGTAAACCATAACATTAAGTAAAAAGCATTTTATCAGTTCATGATTTCTCCCCCATAAGTGTAAAACAGTTGTAAAGAAAAGGGGCCGTGAAACTCACTTGATTCAGTGATGATGATGGATTACCGAGTGGCAACTAGCAAGTAATGTCCTAATAAAACATAAGACAACATGCATAAGGGTCCACATAATCATTTGAGTAACGAACGTTACCCAAATGATACCGGTCAAGTCTTGACGTATAATCCCGTTTGTAGCGTTTTGAAAACCCGTTAGTTAATCAGTTTACAAAATCAGTAAATACCAATGTTCACGTATTAAGGCATCTATGTAAATAAATACAAAGGATGAACATGCGATAACGTATCATGAAGATCAGTTCAATCAAGTATTAAACATCGTTTTAAATAATAAATTTATTATTATTTTTAAGTTCGCTCGATCGATTGAATAATAAATCGCGTTAAGTTATAATATATATAACTAAGGTTCACAATTATTATCGAAATAATTATTATAACTTGTCGAAATAATTTTATTAAATTATTACAAGTTAGGGATTTAATGAATGAACACAAGTAGGTTAATATTAAAGGTTATATTAATATTAAACTCATGTTATGAAAATTAGGGTTTTGAGTTAATATAAATATAATTATCATTAAAGTAAAATTATATTTACAAACCAAGATGATTTTTAACTCAAATTAGGGTTTCTAAAATTCATAAGGATAATTATTTGTTGAAAACAATTATTTACGTTTCGATACGTCGTAAAAAAACGTTTTTAAAATGTTTAAAGATTTCATTTCAGTTCCAAACGTTTAAAAATAAAACATTTGGTCCGGTTAAAACGTTTTGATTATTTTGATTTATTTAAAATAATCAAAAATATGCTTTTCATAGTTTCTATAAGTCTTTTGATTTTATATTTATAAAATCATTTTTTTATAACTTTATTTATTAAATAAAGTTAGGGTTTTCAATTAAAGACTTTCTATCGAATATCCTCAACATACACATTTTCCACCTTTGGTATAAAATCCAAGATTTATACTTTTTATGTCAAATGGCATAAATATGTTCGTTTATCATTTTTTATATAAAATATATTTGATATATATTTTAATCCATTGTATTTTTATAAGATCCAAAACAAGCATTTAAGTCTTGTGTTTTTAGATATTATATCTTTATAAAATGTGACCATTTTATACATAATTTCCATGATATTATTTTATGGTTTAATTTATCCAAGTAATTTTTATAAAATTACCAACTTTGTTATTAAACAATAATAATTCATTTAAAATGTTTTAAGCCATGATTTTATGTCAAAAGATTAAGTTAACACATCTAAAGTTTATTTTAGTCCCATGTATGTCATTAAACGTCATTCGTTCATATTAATTGTCATTAGCAACATTAATCCATAAACAAGATGATTAGCAAATTAAAATCACAATTAAACATTCTAGTCATTTATAACATATCAACATATGATAATATCAACATATATCCATACAAATATATATAAACATCATAAGATCACTAAAAGATTTAATTAACCATTAAGTTTGTAAGTTAACCCATAGATTACAAAAACACAACATAAACCCATTTTCAAACCTTACAATCTTAAGGTTTAAGGAGAAAAAGATAGAAATCGGTTTTAGGTGTTTTCGAACGTTAGAAAAACTTCACGTTTTATCGGGTAGTTGTCAAGACTCGGTTGTTCATTTGGGTCGTTTATAACGTATTAAAAACGTAAACGGGAATGGTTAAAAAGACTCACAAAAGGAGAGGAGTTAAACCGATATAAAAGGGAGAAAGGTGGTGGTTGCTCGATGGGTCTCGGAGGTTCACAGTGGCGGCTCACAGCAGCAGCTCCGCAGCAGCTGGGGGGCTGACGGTGGTGCTCACGGCAGCAGCATGGCAGCCGGAGGAGAAGCACAACAACAGTAGCGGCGGGAATTGTGGCGGTGGTGGCTGTGTTACGCCCAGAGGAGGAAGGAAAAAGGTGGCGGGGGTGGTTGTTGTTGGCTGCCGAGAAGAAACGAGGAGGAAGGGTGGCTGCTGGTGGGTGGTTCACGGCAGCAGCAGCTGGCGTGGATAGTTGTGAGCAGGTCCGGTATGTCAGCAGCAGCAGAAACACGGTGGCGGCAGCAGGTGGTGGGGCTGTGGTTGTTCTCGGCGGAAAAGAGAGAGATAAAGGGGTGGCGGTGACTGGATGTGATGATGGCGGGGGCTGAAGGTGAGGGTGCCCAGCTGTGGTGGCGGTACAACAGCGGTAACGGCAGCAAAAGTGGTGGTGGTTGGTGTTGCTTTCTCCGGAAGAAACGAGAGAAGAAGAGGAGGAAGGAAAGTGGCGGCTGTGGAGGGCTTCTTTGGCCGGAGTTCTGCAGGGAGAAGGGGAGGTGGTCGAGGGTGGTGTCTGTGGGTGAAGGTGGTGATGGCTGGCCGGAAAAATAAAGGGGAGGAGGGGCTATTTTGGCCGGAATCTTTAAGGAGAAGGGACAAGGTGGCGATGGTTGTTCATGGTGGTGGGGCTGCCGGCAGGTTTTAGGAGGAGAAGAGGGAGAGTGATCTTGAATGTGTGAGTAGGTTAGGTTGGTGGTGGTTGGAGTGTACAAGTCTCCAACACTATTTGTGATGATGGATTTTAGATGTAGGTAAGTAGATTAGGATTGTTGGCATATTTTTCATCACATTTGACTAACTCCAAGTCTCCTAACCATTTTTATAAAAATCCCATGTGTAGGAGGCTTTTATAAATACAAGTCCTTGTTTATAAAAAAAAAAGTTATCATGGTTTATAAAATATATTAGGCTACGTGAAAGTTTATAAAACTTATAAATATTTGTGGTGAAAATAACCTACAACTTTTATAAATAAATGTTGTATAGGAATTTTACAAGTTCATGACAAAAATTTTGTAAAAATAATAAGTAGTAACAAGTTTTATAAAAATTAATGCAAGGTTGATGGGTCAATATTATTTAAAATGTACCCATCGGGCTTTGGGCTTTTTATTGGGCCAAATCATATATAGAAAATGAAATCGGGCTCGTGTGTCGGTAATGGGCCGTACGGGCCCAAACGGGACACCGGTTCGAGGCCCGGGTCCGTTTATGTATCGGATAAGTTTCCGGATCGTCACGATTGTTCGGATTGTTAAGTTGGGTAACGGGTCGAAGTTTTTGGGCTCGGTTTAATTGTTTTAGGCTTATTGGGCCTATTGGGCCATGTCGGGCCCAATTGGGTGTTCGGTTAGAGTTTGGCATAAGTCTTGACAACGATTTTAGTCCGTGATGTTTTTATTTCATAAGGACAATTGTTTGTGTTGATTATAAAAGTTTTTTTTTTCAGAAATCAGTTATAGTTTTCAGTTTTGTACACGGGTTACGGTTAACGTTTTTGGTTTTGTCAGTTCGTGACAGTTTTAAGCTCGACTGTCCAGATTATTTAAAACCGAATAGTTTTAAACATACGATCACTTATCAGTTTGCCGCGTCGGTTATACAAGTGTACGACACCAGTTCCAGATAAAATATAAAAATACATTTTATATTTAAATTTCTTGTTATTGAAATTCCAAAATTAATACATGAAATCTCTATGCATTTTACGGGTATACGCTTCCAGTACAAACGCGGGATTTGGTTTACGTCATCAGTTAACAGTCAGGCACAATAATTTGCAGTTTAAACAGTAATCAGGTCAGATTAAGCACAATTAATACTTAATTAAAAGTCAAAGTAGAAGGTTTGACCTGGATTTTCGGACGAGGTGTCACAATTGTAGTCTAGTGTTTTCAAACATTGGTTAATTCGTTCTTACCGCGTGCTCCAGCGTCAGCGTGACGTTGGGTAGCAGCAGCAGCAACGGTTTCTGCAACGCGTTGAGCAATCATCTCCTCGATATCAGCAGCACTCATGGCTGGAGGAGGTGAAGTGTTTCCGGTGGCTCGGAGTCTAGGCGGCATGTTTTCGCTTTAAGTTATCAATGGAAACATAAAGAGAAAAGTTAGATCATATGTAAGTGGGGTTATTACATGCGCGAGAATAACAGCCACGACATACATCTATAGTACCATGATATGACACGCGCAAGCACAACCAAGAAACATGAAATAGCAAGGAGCATGGTTCGCGAGTGAACAATCACGACGTAATGATAATAACAGAAATCAAAAACATGGCAAACATATACAACACGTCATAAACATAAACGTACTACCATTACATTCCACTATATTATCCGATAAAACATACAATAACAAAAGATGACAATTTTTAAGTGTCTTGGGCACGCAGTCCCATAATACATCACTACAATAAATATAAATATAAATATAAATATGTTTCATCGCTAAAATGGTGGGTCAAAAGCCTAGATGCTAGGTAAGTCATCTAAAGTGGTGGTGGTGGTCCAGGGGGTCTAGGGGTTCGGGTCAAGGAAGTAGTGATCCTAGAGGTGAGGTCCAAGAAAGTGAACACTCGCCTCGCGAATTCTTCTAAGACGGCAAGCCGGGCTTGGAAGGATTCGTTGGCCAACACTAGTGCATAGTTGACCATGCACACATTGCTCATGTGAGCGTGCAGGGACTCCATGGCTCCCTGGGAAGCGACCTGAATGCGCTCTAGCTCAGCTACGCGGGCCACTAACGCAGTGAATTCAGCCCGCGTGGGGAGCCTAAAGATATCGTCGTTCAGGACGGCGAGACTCTGATCGTGGCTACGAACACGTGCCACGAGCAGCGGAACAGTATCCGCTATAGTCTCTCCTGTGAGGATGGAGCATCCTGCCCTAGGGTAGCCGGAGGCGCCATCCCTAGCAGAGGAGTCACCTGGCCCGTACAGGCTAGGTACTCCCTCAATGGTCCTCCACGAGGCTAGCTGCCCCGGGATCCAGGCAAGGTGAGGGTGATCAGATGCGCAGTGCCGCTTAGGCACAGGCTCGTCTGCAGGGCCCTCAGCTGCCCTGCGCGGGAAGGGCCAGCTCCCCTCCCGGGGGTGAATCCTCGCCTACCGGCACCTCGAAAGGGTCGGTAGGTGCGTACAGAACGCTGTCTGCGCGCAAAGGGGTCCATGGTGCGTGTAGCACCAGCAGTAGTGGCAGCAGTAGCTGCGGCCGCACCGCTAGCAATAGCGGTGGGCGATGGGTGGTCAGATGAGTCGTCTGAGACCCTTGGTCGAAGGGGCCTCAGGAAGCTCGATGGTATGGTCGACGGTCGGACAGTACCAACTGTAGGTATCCCAGCATCGGGGCTGGATGGCATATAGTCTTCTGGTGATGGAAAGTACTCCAACACCACTTGATCGTCTCCGCTGGAATCGGAAATGCAGATAACCTCTTCCGAAGGGGAAGTCATCACTGCGATAATATTCCATCAGAGAACAAAGTTAGTACCATGATAATAGCATTTAAAACAAAGATATAAATGCATAACTAGAATTGATAACTCATGTATATACAAAGCATAAGTTAACATAAACAATGAGTAAGGAAATGGTCTTGCATGCAAACGGAAGCTTCGGAACCGGTCATAGTCCAGGTTTGGTTTTAGTTAAAGTGTTTAACCTGGTTCGCTATAACTGCGGCTCTGATACCAATCTGTCACACCCCGGACAAATGATTGGGTGTGAGCGAGATGGAATCATAGTCACAGATATACAGAACAACTACTACTAAATTCAAACGTTAATTAAAACATAATATCATTAATTGTTGCAGCGGAAAGAGTGGTAAACGATATTGTCTTACATTTGAACTTTAAAAGTCAAGTTTCATTTATTGAAAGCATAAAGTAGTTATTTAGGATAGATAGGGACTAGGACTCCAACGAAGCAGGTCCGAATATAAAGGCGAAGTCCCATTTGCACGGCTTCCATGATCAGCTTAGTTACCTGAGAAATCATGAGTTTAAAAGGTCAACATAAAGTTGGTGAGGTTCACAGGTTTAGGACTCGATAGTAAGATTGTAAATAGTTTCAGGAAACTCATAATGTTATATTACCTTACTGTTGTAGTTGTATGATCTCACCTGAACCTTGATTTTAAATACTAACGGTTTACCCACCCATTGTATCCTCGCCCGAGAGATACCGAACAGGCAAGAAGAACTGACGTGTACCCCTTGACAATATACGAAGTCAGGATTGGAGCTACCAAACTGGGCAGGGTTGTCAACCCAAATAGATCTATTCACTAGTTATCGTTTCGAGCAGAACTAATTGAAATCAACTAATGGTGGGATTCAGTTGTACTAACGCTTATAACGATAAAGTACCAGTTGTTGGGCAATCAGTAAGAGAACAGATAATCATACGGCTAACAGGTAAACCATAACATTAAGTTAAAACATTTTATCAGTTCATGATTTCTCCCCCATAAGTGTAAAACAGTTGTAAAGAAAAGGGGTCGTGAAACTCACTTGATTCAGCGGTAATGATGAATTGCCGAGTGGCAACTAGCAAGTAAAGTCCTAATAAAACATAAGACAACATGCATAAGGGTTCACATAATCATTTGAGTAACGAACGTTACCCAAATGATACCGGTCAAGTCTTGACGTATAATCCTGTTTGTAGCGTTTTGAAAACCCGTTAGTTAATCAGTTTACAAAATCAACAAATACGAATGTTCACGTATTTAGGCATTTATGTAAATAAATACAAGGAATGAACATGTGATAACGTATCATGAAGATCAGTTCAATCAAGTCTTGAATATTGTTTTAAATAATAATCTTTATTATTATTTTTATGTTCGCTCGCTAAATTGATTTATTAATCACGTTAAGTTATAATATATATAACTAGGGTTGATAATTATTATTGAAATAATTATTATAACTTTTCGAAATAATTTTAGTAAGTTATTACAAGTTAAATGATTTAACATAAATAGATAAATATTAAAGGTTATTTTAATATTTAAATCATGTTATGAAAATTAGGGTTTTGAGTTAATATAAATATAATTATCATTAAAATAATTATATTTACAAACCAAAATGATTTTAACTCAAATTAGGGTTTCTAAAATTCGTAAAGATAATTATTTGTTGAAAATAATTATTTACGATTCGTTACGTCGTAAAACGTTTTAAATCGTTTAAAGATTTCGTTTCAATTTCAAACGTTTAAAAATAAACATTTGATCCGGTTAAAACGTTTTGATTATTTTGATTCTTTTAAAATAATCAAAATTGTTTAAAATATGTTTTTCATAATTTCTATAAGTCTTTTGATTTTATTTTTATAAAATCATTTTTAAATAACTTTATTTATTAAACGAAGTTAGGGTTTTAATAAAAGACTTTTTATAGAAATTCATTTACATAAAATGTTTCCAATTTTGTATAAAATCCAAATATTTTATACTTTTTATCAATAGTTCAAAAATATGACATTCTATCATTTTTAAACATAAAATATATCTATATATATTTTATCTATTTTATTTCCTTTATAAAATCTAAACAAGACTTTTAAGTCTTTTGTTTTTAGAATTTATATTTTTATAAAACGAGATGTTTACCACCCCGCGCGTTGCTGCGGGGTTGAATTTGTATGCTGAACGAAAGTTAAAAAGTTAAGGGGTATAAAATGTAAAAGTCTAAAAGTCTCGTGGTGAAAGTTTAAAACTATAAAAGTATACTAAAAATGAAAGTAAAAAAGTTAAGAGTTTCGTGGCCAAAGTAGAAGACAACAAAACTTAAAACGAAAAATAAAAAACTTTAAAAGTTAGAGCATTAAAAAGTTAAGGAGTATAAAACGTAAAAGTCTAAAAGTCAAAAGTATACTAAAAACGGAAGTAGAAAAGTTAAAAGTTTTGTGGTCAAAGTAGAAAACAACAAAACTTAAAAAAAAGTCAGAGGGTAGAAAACGTAAAAGTATGAAATATATTACTATTTCTTTTTTAAAAAAAAGTAGTGTAAAAGTTTAAGGGGTAGAATTTGTTAAACATTTAAACTACCGAAACGTAAAAGTCTAAAAGTCTCGTGGTGAAAGTATAAAACTATAAAAGTATACTAAAAACGAAAGTAGAAAAGTTAAACACTTCGTGGCGAAAGTAGAATACAACAAAACTTAAAACAAAAAAAAACGTTAAAAGTTAGAGGGTTAAAAAGTTAAGGGGTGTAAAACGTAAAAGTCTAATAGTCTCGTGGTGAAAGTATAAAACAATAAAGTATAATAATAAACGAAAGTAGAAAAGTTAAAAGTTTCGTTGTTAAAGTAGAAGACAACAAAACTTAAAACAAAAAAAAAGAACTTTAAAAGTTTAAGGGTAGAAAACGTAAAAGTATGAAACATATGTGACTAAACTCTGAAAACTAAAAGTTTACTATTTCGTAAAAGAAAAAATAGTGTAAAAGTTTAATGGGTAGAAACTGTCAAACATCCAAACTATTGTGGCCAAACAATAAGATATAAAAAGTTTACTATTCATCTTTAATTTTCATTGTATATTTATATAATGTGATCATTGTATATAACAACTCTTACGGTGACATTTCTATAGTTTAAATATCCAAGTAATTTATATAAAATTACTAGTTATTTACCCATAGAAATTCATTTAAGGGGTTTTAAAGTTATCATTTTATGTCAAAAGTTTATAACACCTTCTAATGTCCAAGTTAAGTCCATACATGTCTCTAATCACTATCTTTAGTCCATGATGGTTATCATTAGCAAATATCAATCCATAAACAAGATGATTAACAATATAAGTCCTAACTAATAATTCTATCATTTCATGTCATAACATAAACATGAGTATAACAATTTTAGTGAACCATAACATGCTAACAACAATGCTTTCAATTCATCAAACCATGCAAAATATAAAATCAACATGTGATCATGTTAATCAACAAGTTATGTAACTTAGTTTTCATAGGTTTTTATCAACAAATAACCACATAAACCCGCAAGTTTCAAACCTTGAAATCTTAAGATTTTAAAAGGAAAACGAAAGGATTCGTTAAGTGTTTTTGATTGCTAGAGAAACTTCACGTTACAATGGTTCGATTGTCAAGACTCAGGGATCGTTTGGGAACGTTTAAAACGTAACAAAACGTAAACGAAAGAGGTTAAAAGACTCACAATGAGTGAGATGGTGAAATCGATTAAGAGGAGGAAGAAGGTGGCTCACGGTGGCTGGACTGCAGCGGCGCAGCAACAACAGTTTACGGCAGCAACAACAGTCTGCGGCGGCAGCAACAGCAGTTTGCGGCGGCAGCAACAGCAGTTTGCGGTGGCAGCAGCAGCTTGCGGCTGTGGCAGCAGCAGTTTGCGAAGGTGGCGACTGCAGTCTGCGGCGATGGTAGCAGCAGTCTGTGGCGGTGGCATTAGATCCCCAGCAGTAGTAGCCCTCCTCGAAGCCAACCCTTGAATAAACCCGCCATCTCTGTTGACCGCTCCACCAAGGAGCTTCACCCCGGGGGGGGGGGGGGTCGACAAATTCCAGGCGGGAAAAGGCCAGGTTGGGCCCTCCTGTCATCACACGAAGGCCAAAAGAGTTCTGTCTTCTTAATATTTAGCTCCAAACCCGAAGGCAGACCCCTCTCTTTAATGATGCCAAGGACCTTAGTGACCTCCTCGGAATCCCCAATGACTGTGCCATCATCGAGATACCACACATGGAGGAGCAGCTGACATTTATCCCTGATAAGATGCACAAGGGGGTGGAGGACAAAAGCAAATAGAAAGGGTCCCAACAGGTCACCCTGTTAGACCCACATAGTTGCCCAGATGTGATCATCCCCCAAATACAACCGCCCTGGCTGCCCATATAAGAAATCAACCCAGGGCGAAATAGACGGGCACCGTAGCCTGACCTCTTAAAGAAGGGATGATCTGTTGACCAGGTTAAAAGCATTGGAAAAGTCAACAGTAAGCATGGCGAGGGATCCATCCCAGTTCCGGTCCCCCATCAGGCGGCTAACACTGTGCATAATGGCCTCCGCCCCACCAGACATACCAACCCCAAACATGAAGTCATTAAGGTACTTAGACATTTCTTTGACAACCCCTTGCATGGCGATCTTGGATACCAACCGTCGCCAAATGGTGCCAACCGCAATTGGGCGGATCCCATTGTCAGGCTTCAGGAGCGGCGTGAGGGGAGCCGAAGCAACAAATTCAGCCAAGCTAAGCGGGCATCTCCCCTCCAGCCATAAATTGACCACCGACGTAATAGCTCCCAAAAGGTCATTGGCAATAGCCGACCCCTCCCCACAGAGGTTGTCCAGAATATGTTGTGCCCTCAGCCCGTCCCTCCCACACGACGTCCCTTTAGGAAATGATTTAATACACTCGAGGACCCGATCGGAGCTTGCGACCAGCGGGGGCTCGGAGAGGGGGCAAAAGGCAAGTTCGGCGGTGGGAGATGCGGGTGCTTGGCTTCCAAGGTACGCTTGGTGTTTAGGTTGTACGGCACAACACCAGAAGAAGATAACACCTTCATGGCTGCAGTAAAATGACCGTCAGCGATCTTCCAAAGACACCGCTTGATGTTTGGAGCCGCATGATCGTACTTACCCGGGTCAACGCCAGCTGGACCCAAAGAAATCAACGGGGTCGATTAAAACTTTAGGGTTAAGTTTTTTACATTAGATTTTAGGGTTAAGTGTTAAAACTTTTAGGACTAAATAGTAGGGTTAAGGGGTTAAGACTTTAGACGCTAATCCAACTACTTACATAAGGAAGTAAGATATATGTAGGTGTTTCACTTACTTCCTCTGTTTTTTTTAATGATATGAAGCTACTTATATTATATGTAAATTATAAGTTTTTTGTAACTTTACTATCTTTAGTCGCTTCTTATTACTCCAAATGATTTTACATCTAAAAAACTTGACTACGTTTGTAGGTCCGTGTTCAACAAATTCAATTATTTGATATTGTAGGTCGTGTTCAACAAATCCAATGATTTGCTATTGTAGGTCCGTGTTCAACAAATTCAATGATTTGCTATTTAATATTATGGCCGGATATGAAAGAGCCAATATATTTGTTGTAAATAAGTGGTTAGGAAATCGTATCTATAGATCGTCCCCACGTATACTAAACATGTAAAAAATGTTAAGTAATCAGAGTTCTTAATCAACACAAATGAATGACCGAATGCTTGTTCTTATTATATAATCAACCGTAGTCGAATGATTACAAGATATCAAAAGAAAACAAATAAGCTTTTTCGGCTAATTCAAGAAACTAGAATGCTGCTAAACAGAAACACTTATACTAGAAAGTTAAAACAGAAATTCCTAATAAACTGGATCTTCACTTTTATTCGGTAGACACTTCCTCCACCCATGCACACGTACCAACAGCTCTTAGAATCAGTCTCATGCACACGTGGAATGTGCCACATCATCTAATAAAAAAACGGTCTTAAATATTTTTTTTTCCTTTTTTGCTTTTGTGACATGTTTATGATCGGTTATTAAAACTGATTCTTATTTAAATTTTACCAATTTAGTCATGAATTTATAAAGTTAGCGACTAATTTAGGACCGATATCTTTTTGGTCATTAATATCGTAGATAAAATAGTTTCATTAGTAGATCATTGGTCAAACTCCATATTTACCTATGTGAAAACGAGCAATATATAGATCGATGGAGTTCAATAAACCCTAATTATTTATGATTCTTGAGTCTTGTGATATATATACAATTAAGTAGACGAAGAAAAGTTGGACCCGATCGACTAACTATATATAGAATTGCTGTTGTGTTGACTATATAGTATGACGTCGTGGCAGCATAGGACTACATGCACTGCCGCAAATCTTGAATTTTTCACATTTTTTTTAAAGATTTGACTCTCTTATGCATGCATGGCATCAAATCTTGAATTTATCACCTTTTTTTTTTTAAAAGATTTGACTCTCTCATGCATGTATGGCATGTGGGATATATACATGATCCTAAACTCCTAGAGGGTCTATGGAGGTTTAAATTTATTTTAACTTTTTTTTTTGAACAGCGATTTCTCAGTCGAACCTGATGCTCAGCCCACCACGATGACTCAGTGTCTCTGAGAGTGTCTCAAGTCTGCGGGTGCGAGCGAGTCAGGACACCACCTCCTTGCCCCAGTTCGGGGGAAACCCGGCCTGCGAACAGCCACCGGTAAAACCCCCTCCCCAAAGATTCAAACCTAGGTCGCTAAAAGTTTCCCAAACCCAAAGAGCTTTGAGGGTACCAAAGAAACAAATAATGTCATTGGTGAGGTTTGAACTTGAGTCTCTAGAAACTCAAGCCAAAGTCCCAACCAACTCCACTAGATGCCATTGGTTAAATTTATTTTAACTACCTATCATAGGTTGATAAACATATATATATATATTAAAAAAATGTAGAATTTATTCGACGAAAATATTCTTTTTCCACAATTCAAACCGTATATTTTATTTTGTATTACTCTATCCTATATTGAACAAAGACAAAAAGACAAGTTCTCCTTTAATTATTCATGACAGGTTTCTCATAAATATGTAATTACAGAGCTTAAAATTTGAGGTTTAGTTTTGAGTGGTTGTGAGTAAAAAAGAAAAAAAATTACTATTCACCCCTATATTTAATAAAAAAAACTGTTGATTCTCTAAAATTTGAGGTTTGATGTGGATGAGAGAAAGAGAAAAAAAAGTAATGATAATTGTATAAAAAATATTCTTTAATCGTGATTGTGAGTTAAAAAAATAAAAAATAATGATAATATATAAATTATAAGGATGGATATAGAAAACCTGTTGTGAATGCTCTTATACTAACATCAAAGAGCTACTATAATTTCGTCACGGGGCAATGTTAGTGGATGCCACGTACGTGACATGCATATTACTTATTATTATTTTTTTTGTTTTTTTGTTTATTATTAATAAATAAATTTAACATATGATTTGGTTGTCTAACATGTATAGTTTAGTTTGACAAAGGAGTTAGTGTAGAGTTGGTGGTATCATTTGGTACGCTCATGTAACATAGATTTTTTTTATTTCCAATCTCAACAAATTTAGCAAAAAATTGGTGGTATAATATATAGGTACAACCGTGTAACACAGCTTTTACGTCGTAGGCTTAATAGCGTTTGGGTCGTTATGCACATTTTCCGTCTTTTTTAATATTATTATAGCAATGCAGGTTTTTAGTGTGTCCACGTTATCCTTGTGGGAGTTAAAAGTCTAGTTATATTCATTTTTAGAGTGACAAATTAATATGGCTAAATATTTGAAAAATAACGTATTATCTTGTAGTGTCAACTGTCATGCCTTATCTTGAAGCTCCTTTTGCTCCTATAAATAACCTTCATGATCATACCTTCTCTTCACCAAAATCTCAACATTCTTGAGCTCCTTCATATTCAAAAATGATGAACAGATCGGTTGCTTTCTCCGCGTTCGTTCTGATCCTTTACATGCTCGCCATCTCAGGTGATCAAATCTTTATCCTGTCATTTTGTAAAGTCGATTAGATTATTAGTCAGAGTTTCATTGTAAACCTCCTAAAAGGTGTAGACTCGTAGAGACTCCCTTTTTCACCATTGGATATCTTCATCCAATGGTTGTGATTAACTTTTTTTCTACATTTTTTCTTTTTTTTTCTTTTCAAAAAATTTCACATGCAAAACAGAGTTATTTCACATGCGAAATATATTAATTTCCCATGTGAAATAAGGGGTCTATAGGTCTACACTTTTTAGGGGGTCTATAATGAACTCCTATCATGATTAACATAAGATTATGACCTTTGTTGAAAATTAAATTTTATTTTCATAATATTGAAATAATCTATGTTGTATAGCAGTTATTTTACGGTTTTATGTGGTTAAAAATTACCAGATATTGCAAGCGTGAGAGGAGAATTATGTGAGAAAGCTAGTAAGACATTTTCAGGCACATGTGGTAAGACGGAAAGCTGTGACAAAAAATGTCAATCTTGGGAGGGTGCGGCACACGGAGCGTGTCATGTACGTACGGGAAAACATATGTGTTTCTGCTACTTTAAATGTCCAAAAGCCGAAAAGCTCGCCCAAGACAAACTTAAAGCTGAAAATCTTGCTCGAGAGAAACTTAACGCCCAGAATCTTGACCGTGATGCAAAGAAAGTAGTTGCTAATGTTGAGCATCCATGAAAGCGGATCGATCAATGTGTCTAAGTATAAAGTACTAAAAAACAAATAAGAATAAAAATAGAAAATGATTGCTAATTGTCACATTATGAACTTCTTTAAGGGGAAGTATGATGTTGTCACTAGAGCATTACTTTTCTTACTAGTTATAGGTGTAATAAGGTGATTTATGCTTTTCTAGCATAATGGTTTTCAAGTATGTGTAATAAAGACATGGTCTTTTGTAATTTGACATGGATGAAATATGACAGCAATTTAATTTGATATTTTGATTAGAAATGAATTGTGATTAAATATTGTACTTAAAATTTAAGATGATTATAAGGTTGTTTATTGAGTTGAAATAGGATTTAAAGCCGAAAATACAAGAATGAATTGTGTACTCTTTAAATTATAAAACAAACTATTGTAATTGGACACTTCGAATAAATATTAAAGAAAAAAAATGTAATAGAAATGTAATTTGTTAATAGAATATTATCAATGGACAATATTTATCGGTAATCACTAATAGATAAAGTTATAATATAATGGAGGTTTTGTGTGCGAAGTAACCGATGGTGAAACTGGTGTAGGCTTAGCGATGCATGTGTATCCCCTTAATTTCATACGTGCAGTGGAAAAAAAAATTTATTTTATATGTGTGTGTGCACCCTCTTAAGAAATTGTGGATCTCCTTATATATTTCTAGTTTCACCCCTGGAAGTAACCAAGACGCGACAAATGTACTTTAGAAAATGATAAAATTAATCGCACACGCATAAGGTAACTTATTACGCAAGTTATATTGATAATCACGCAAGCTATATATTTTGTAATTACACCCAGATAACAATACAATAATCAAACAAGTTATAAGGATAGTCACGCAAGTTATATGAATAATCACACAAGTTACCTGAATGGTTAGCCATGTTATGTTGTTAGTCGGCCCGGTGTCCAAGAGTTGTGATCCGCGTGGTTCATAGACATGGTGTGTAGACTGTAGAGTGTCTGATCAATATCCCTAATAGTGGTAAGAGTCAATGTTCTCTCTGATAGAGATCCAAGTTCAAAACTTGAAAGTGGTGTATTTGATGAATAATTTAGCCGATAAAAAAAATAAAAATATAAAAAAAAATATCCTTATGAGTGTTGGATGGCGGAATGCATGATTTGGTGGTGGCCCAAGGATATGGGCATGGTGGAGAGGCCCATTGCTAAGGAGCCCCATTAGGTATTTAGGTTTGTGAGCAGTTGGTCTATTAACATTTAACAACCAAGCTCAAGTGCTCAAATCTTGCTTTTTTTTTAGATTAAGTTTGATTTTTCTTAATTTTTTGTACGACATGCTTATTATATTTTTTACGGTTCAACACCACTACCGTAACACACATTTAAACCATCTAGTTATTACAAAGATGATAAATACGTGTTTTATATGATTATAGCGTGTCAAAGTTTGCAACTTAACATACCTAAATTAAACATGTCTATGTCATATAACTTGCACAGGGATATTAATAGTTTAATTCATTATGTTAAAAAAAAACTTAACTTTAAATTAAACATGTCTATGTCATATAACTTGCACACAACTCTCATAAATTACTTAAATAAAACACAATAGTAGGTTACATACGAGTTGGTTGGGTAAACGAGTTATAGAGTGTCACGTATAATCAGTGGCGGATCCAGGAATTTTTAAAGTGTAGTCACTATTTTTAAAAGCTTTAATTTCATAGAAACATGTATAAAAAACGTAATATTAATACGAATAATAATAAAAAAGATCGTCAATGTTGAACGGTTTTCTTTGAGAATTTCTGCACTTATCCACTTAAATAAGCAATCCTAAATAAGCCCTTAGTGGTGTGAAGGTCTTCTGGTGTGAGTGGGAAACACAAAAGGCGGGTTAGGGTTATAAATCCCGTCTGTTTTAGGAGTAATTTAAAAAAGATAAAGAAAAGATAAAAAAAATCGCAAAAACAAGTTTGCCCCAAGCATTTTATTAAAATCAGATTGGCTTGAAAAAAAAATCCCGTCTGCTAGTCAAGCCGTCAAGGGACTGCTGAACTTGTAAAAAAAATGTCATAAATTAGCTGTAAGTTCCAACCTACGCCTAACAGGAAAGAACTGCGAGATATTTTGGCGTCCAAGACAGATCGATGTTACTGCTTATTTTTCATTCAGAATTTATATATTTATTCACCAGCGGAAAAAAGAATATCGTCACTCGTAAAACTCGTATATACGATTCTTAATGGATGAAGAAAAAGATTGTATTCTTGTGACTACGTATATTAACGTAAATCCGCCCCTACATATAATGAACCCATTTTTATTCATTTTGGAAATAAATAGGTCGTCATTAAAATTACACTAACTAGCTTCTTTAAGAGAATTTCCCTTTTTGATGAATGACCATCACGGTGACGTCTTATTTGATATGTTTGTTATGTCTTTGAAGAAAAGTATTCAAAAAACAATCATACAAACGCAAAAAAAATCTATAATTTGATAAAAAAACATTTATGCATATCATCAAAAACCCTTTAAAAAAAGCCTCTGTGTTTGAGTCCGATCATAAAAGCATGCCACATAACACGCCACATAATGCCCAGTCATTAAAAACTGAAATTTTCTACCAGATGATTAGAAAGAGGTTCATTGTAGGGGTATAACGAAATATGGATTAATATCGGCCAATAGGCAATAGTTAAGATTATTAAAATTCCAATTTTTCTTCAAATTATTTATTTATCTATGTTTGATTTCCGTTAAAATACTTTAGATTTCTTGTTTGAATTGAATGTATACGATGAAAATGAACTTACGAGAACTCATTTCAGTTCTCAAATTTGTTTGTGTATCGAAGTAAATGATGAATTGTGGATAAATTGAATTGGGTAAAGTTCTAATTCACCATTTGCTTCGATTTATATACAAAATTGAGAACTGAAATGAGCTCATCTTCATCGTTTACCTTTGCTCCAAACAAGATACCCATAAATTTTTTACGGAAATCAAACAAAGTTAAATAACTTTAATGAGAACTTTTAGTAGAAAATAGTTACATAGCTGAATAAGTGATAAAAATATTATCAACTAAGATTATTGTGAGAAGTTTAGTTTGGATAAGAATTATAAGAATGAATCATAGCTATTAGATCTTCTATTAAATGAAGATCTATGGCTCAAAGTTTTCCTTGATAAATTAGAGAGAAAAACTAAATAAATTATAAGATGGAAGAGCATTTTTGACTTTTTATCAAATTACCCCATTTTTTAAACCTTCATAACTCTTAAATACGACATTATTTTAAAAAAAAATTACCTCATAAAAACGAGCGTTTTTTTTAATCTTTAAAACGCGTACAATGTTGTTATATATAAAATATTTATTTTTTACTCTTTCGATTGTGTCAAAAAATTTCAGATAATTGTGTCATTATGTCATTGTGTCAAAAATATTCAGATCATTGTGTCAAAAAATGTTCAAATCATTGTGTCATATTGTGTTAAAATGTTCAGATCATTGTGTCATATGGTGTCAAAAACTGAAAGAAGATTTTTTTATTTATTTTATATATAGCAACAATATATATACTTTTGACACAATAACACAATGATTTGAACATTTTGACACAATGACACAATAATCTGAACATTGTGTCCAAAATCGAAAGAGTATTTTTTTTCTAATTTTTTTATATAGCAACACTATACACGTTTTAAAGATAAAAAACGCTCGTTTTTATGGTATAATTTTTTAAAAAAATTATGTCATAAGTGAAAGTTATGAATGTTTAAAAAAATGGGGAAAGTATATAAAAAGTCAACAAAAATGACTGATACTATAATACTTTTCCTTACTTTTTTATTAGATTAAGATCCAATAACTAAAATTTTTTCTTATCCTTCTTACCAAAACAAACTTTTTATTTGAACCTCTCCCTGTTAATTGGTCACCAATAATCCCAACTTTAAAAATAGCCTCCAGTGGTCCCACCTTTCAATCTTTTGGTTTCTAGCGGTCCCGACGTTAACTCTGACTAACTCCGTTAAGTTTGAAGATGACGTGGCATATGTCACGTCATCTTCTTTATGATTCCTTTAAATGCCAACTCATATGCCACGTCATCTTCAAACTTAACGGAGTTAGTCAATTTAACGTCGGGACCACTAGAAACCAAAAGAATGAAAAGGTGGGACCACTGGAGGCTATTTTTAAAGTTGGGATTATTGGCGACCAATTATCAAAACTTGGGATTATTTAAAACCAATTTTCCTTGATATTATTAAAAATCTAATTTTCCATTATTTATCTCTCTTAATTTTAGGATACGAGGGTCATTTTACACGTGCCCAAAAACCTGAAGGGCCGTCGGTGTAATATTAACATAACGGTCAAAACAGCAAGAAACGCACGGCAGCCGTCACAACCTTGCGGAGACGATTCCGTTGCTCACCGGAGAAAAATATACGACTTCTCAAATCGCTTCTCCGACGAATCTATTCACCGGAGGTAACTATTTCCCCACTCTTCCCTCTCTAATTTCACCTATTTTCCTGCTAATCGATCGATTGTTTGTTCAAACCCTAGTGTTATTGATCTACTCTCACATTCCGGCAAAATTCGAAGTTTCAGTTCAGATCTGGTTGCTTAATGCGTTTATCTTGCTTTATTTTGGTTTATTTGTAGTAATCTTCTCTTGATTTGTGTTTCGGTTTGGTTTTGTTTTGTTTTGTTCGATCAATGACGTGTAGAATTGTCTAATCTTATGATTCCGGATCTAGTTCTTACTGAATCATGAGGAATCGGTTGAAGAGATGCAGATTTGAACACTGAAATCGAATTCCTACGTTTGAAATGCAAAAATTTGTTTGCACTAGTTACTAGTTGGTTATTGGTTTCAATGTAGCTTCTGTAGCTCAAATTTTTGAATATTTGGGGATTTCTTAGATTATATATATATGCTTAATTGCTTATTTGGATTGTGTTCTTGATTTCTAGGGTTTTGATTGTAACTAATTTCCCACCCTTCCCTCTCTATTTTACCTGTTTTCGTGCTAATCGGTTAGTTGTATGTTCAAACCCTAGTGTTATTGATCTACTCTCACGTTCCATCAAAATTCGAAGTTTATGGCTGTAAATCTTGATGTTTCAGTTCAGATCTGCTCGCTAAATGTGTTTATTTTGCTTTATTTGTAGTAATCTTCTCCTGATTTGTGTTTCGGTTTGTTTTGTTCGATCAATGACGTGTAGAGTCTAGAACCTTATGATGCGATTGAAGAGATGCAGATTTGAACACTGAAATAGAATTCCTACGTTTGAAATGCAAAATTTGTTATAAATATATGGCATTTGTGTGTACTAGTAGGTACTAGTTAGTTATTGGTCTCAATGTAGCTTCTGTAACCCTAATTTTTTAAGATTTGAGGATTTTTTAGATTATATATATGCTTATTTGGATTCTTTTCTTGATTTCTAGGGTTTTGTGATTGAATTTCAATGGAGAGTGTTGGTAGTGGTAGTGGTGCTAATCGAATGATTGTATGTTCAATTGTTCAAACCCTAGTGTTACTGATCTACTCTCACATTCTGTCAAAATTCGAAGTTTATGGCTCTAAATCGTGATGTTTCAGACTTTCAGTTCAGATATGGTTGCTGAATGCGTTTATTTTGCTTTATTTTGCTTTATTTGTAGTAATTTTCTCTTGATTTGTGTTTCGGTTTTGTTTTGTTCGATCAATGACGTGTAGAATAGTCTAATCTTATGATTCCGGATCTAGGTCTTACTGAATCATGAGGAATCGGTTGAAGAGATGCAGATTTGAACACTGAAATCGAATTCCTAAGTTTGAAATGCAAAAATTTGTTTGCACTAGTTACTAGTTAGTTATTGGTTTCAATGTAGCTTCTGTAACTCAAATTTTTGAATATTTGGGGATTTCTTAGATTATATATATATATGCTTAATTGCTTATTTGGATTGTGTTCTTGATTTCTAGGGTTTTGATTGTAACTAATTCCCCACCCTTCCCTCCTTAATTTTACCTGTTTTCGTGCTAACCGGTTAATTGTATGTTCAAACCCTAGTGTTATTGATCTACTCTCACGTACCGTAATAATTCGAAGTTTATGGCTGTAAATCGTGATGTTTCAGTTCAGATCTGCTTGCTAAATGCGTTTATTTTGCTTTATTTGTAGTAATCTTCTCCTGATTTGTGTTTCGATATTGTTTTGTTCGATCAATGACGTGTAGAGTCTAGAACCTTATGATGCAATTGAAGAGATGCAGATTTGAACACTGAAATAGAATTCCTACGTTTGAAATGCAAAATTTGTTATAAATATATGGCATTTGTGTGTACTAGTAGGTACTAGTTAGTTATTGGTCTCAATATAGCTTCTGTAACCCTAATTTTTTAAGATTTGGGGATTTTCTAGATTATATATATGCTTATTTGGATTGTGTTTTTTATTTCTAGGGTTTTGTGATTAAGTTTCAATGGAGAGTGTTGGTAGTGGTAATGGTGCTAATCAGATGCTTGTATGTTCAATTGTTCAAACCCTAGTGTTATTGATCTACTCTCACATTCTGTCAAAATTCAAAGTTTATGGCTGTAAATCGTGATGTTTCATTTCAAATGTGTTTCGGTTTTGTTTTGTTCGATCAATGACATGTGGAGTCGTCTAACCTTATGATTCCGGTCTAGCTCTTACTGAATCATGAGGAATCAATTGAAGAGATGCAGATTTGGAATTTGTGTGTTCTAGTTACTAGTTAGTCATTGGTTTCAATGTAGCTTCTGTAACCCTAATTTTTGAAGATTTGGGGATTTCTTAGATCATATATATGCTTATTTGGATTGTGTTCTTGATTTCTAGGGTTTTGAGATTAATATCAATGGAGAGTGTTGGTAGTGGTAATGGTGCATCAGCAGCAACTATGGATCAATGGAGGCAGTTTTCGAGGCTTTTTCAGTTTTATCTAGATAAAACTACTCCACACGTGAATTACAGGTGGATCGGGACTGCAACATTAGCAATTTTATTTGTATTGCGGATTATCTATGTTCAGGGGTTCTACATTGTTACCTATGGTCTGGGAATCTACATACTCAATTTGTTGATTGGGTTTTTGTCACCGTTGGTTGACCCTGAAGTTGACTCGACAGACGGCCCAATGCTACCTACAAAAGGGTCAGATGAGTTTAAACCGTTCATTCGGCGTCTACCCGAATTTAAGTTCTGGTAATTACTTCACACTTTCACATAATCATTAGTATTTCAGCCTGTTGGTTATTTAATTATGATCAAGTTTAACCTTTAAATTTAAAAAAAACACTAATAAGTAAATAGTTATTCAATTCATGGGAAATAAAAGAAAATAGGTTAGTTTTAAAAGTTTGTTTTATTGAATAAAGAATAAGAAAAACAATGTTATATGCTGATTGAACTCCGCGCATAATGTTTTCTTCATTTATTATGAGATACAGGGTGGTCAAGTAATTGATTTTATTTCATTCACTTATAGTTATTTGAAATGGTACATTTGATTTTATGAGATTTAGCATTTCATCAAGGATCTTTTAACATGCCACCCATGTATTTGTTTGGTTTCATTTATACCCATTATGATGAAAACTTATTAGAAAACTGTAAAATGACTATCACGTCCCGAACTTTAAAGCTTTTACCACATCTAGTGTTGTAAAATGATGAAAACGCCCTTTGAGTATACTCACATAGTTTTTGGCAGTCCTTCAGATTTTATTCCTTTTTAGTAGATTTATGAGATTTTTTTTTGTTAGTTTACTACTTGTGGGTACTAAAATCTCATTATGTGTTTTTTATTGTTGGATTTTATAGGTATGCCATCACAAAGGCTTTCATCATATCAATCCTGATGACATTTTTCTCCATGTTTGATATTCCTGTGTTCTGGCCAATACTACTTTGTTACTGGTTTGTGTTGTTCGCCCTAACAATGAAGCGCCAAATCATGCATATGATCAAGTACAAATACGTCCCGTTCAGCATTGGAAAACAGGTCTGCATGGAACTTAAACTGAAGCACTAGTTAGATTATTTTATTCAGGGCAAACTGCACGAAATTGAAACAACCTTTACATATTTACTACATTTTTGCAACCACCTAACACCTTATTACGGGTGAGCAACTAAGTTACATTTTATTACAGATTGCTTATTTTTCATAACGTGATAATGTGGCATCCTATAACCATTTTAAATATATATAAGAAAAGAAAAAATCATTCTTCAAACATGTAAATGGGTTTATTTCCTTTTTTCATAAACATTTTTTACTTTTGTAACAGAAATACGGTGGCAAGAAATCTTCATCGGCAAGTAGCAGCGGTGGTGGATCTCGTGCGGATTGAAGTATGGTAATTTATTTAAAAAATGTAGTTGTTAGATTCAAACAGTGATGCATACTTCTATGTTCCTATCAAACTTCTTATCTAGTAACTTCTTCTTTTACCCACTAATATTAACTTCAGATAACATCATTCCTGTTTCAACCACTTTTTTACATAAACCCAAAAAACACATATATATGTCCCTTTAGAGAATGAGGATTTGAGAAGTAACAAAATAGTTGTCTTGTAGAAGGATGAGGCCACTACTACTATGGCTGGTCTATATAAAGAATGTTTGGGGTGTGAATTTCTAACGTGATGTAAATGTAACATCAAATCGACGGGTTTGAAATTAGATTCAACATGTTTGGATTAGATTTATTTAGAACCTAAGTACAAGTTTAGTTACTTAGGTCGTGTTAGGTTCAACAACCAACATGATGAGTTACTGTCAGAACCGGTTTTTTTTTTTAAATTAAAAAGTGTGGCATAACCTTAACTTATTGGGGTATTTTATGCCAAATTTAAAAGATTAAATAATAAGCATCTCGTCTGATAGTTTTAATTTTAATGTAATTATGTTATATAATATAGTTCGTACTTTTTTGTTTTAAAATTTCAAGTTAAATACGTAAATGATTCATGTTCTCGTCAACCTTTGAAAAATTGTCGTGTTTACTGTTTGGGTAAAATTGTCGTGTTTACTGTTTGGGTTTGACTGTCGATTCATTGAACACATCTCGTTAAGAACCTAGTAACACCAACTCACGTGCCAGTTCTGTTCCAGCTTGACTCCCCAACTGTAGGCACTAATGTCTTGCTTTACACTATTTTATGTCATATAAGAATAAGACCATGAGAGCACCAGGTATACCTGCGTCGAGGGGCGCCATTTCGCCCTTTAACGGCGCCATTCGGCGCCAACACCACCCCCCCTCGCGTTGAAGACCGGCGCCGAGCCAATCCGCCAAACCTTTGGCGCCCGTGAAACTCAAATGGTACCGTTGAACGGTCCAAAAAATGACCGTTGGGTCATTAAAAAAAAAAAAAACTTTTTTTCTACCACTATTTAAATCAACCATTCTCCATTTTTTACACTCACATCTTTTAAAAAAAACCAAACCCTCTCAACTCTCATCTCATAAAAATTACCATGGATTTTCTCTCGTCCAACGATTCATCCGACTCGTCCTCCGACGAAGCCGCGGATATGTTTTTCCAGATGATGGTGAACTATCAACAACGTCGGCTAAATAGACGAGCGCAACAAACGCTTACACGAAGAGCTCGTCTAAACCGAAACCGTGAAATGGGGCAAACGAGTCTTCTTAGAGACTATTTCAACGATCCATGCGTCTACCCGGCAGAAGCATTCGAACAACGTTTTCGTATGCGACGTTCACTATTTCTAAGAATTGTGAACGATTTAGAACAAGAGAATTCATGGTTCCCGCAAAGAAGCGACGCGAGAGGAAGGATCGGTTTCACTCCATTGCAAAAGTGCACGGACGCAATTCGAGTTATGGCTTACCAAATAATTATTTAATTTTTTTTAATTTTAAATAATTATTTAATTATTATTTTTTATTTATTTATTTTTTTTCGAAGACAAAAAAAAACTAATTTTGTAGTCATTAAAATAATTCGAAAATGAAAAGAAAAAAAATATTAATTGAAAATAGTTTAACATGGCATGGAGTATCCCCCTCTGCTGTTAAGTGGTGTTAAGTGGTGTTAAAGCTGACGTGACGCCTACGTGGTATGTTTAACATGTTAAGTTAACATGGGTATACCCCATGCCCTGACTAGATCTCTTCGTGGGTTGAGATGGCGCCAACTTACGGCACACACACCACCCCACACCTCAGCTAGATCTCTTCGGAGGTTTTCTTCGCGGATTTCTCACCGGTGTGAAACGGGTTTGTGTGTGTGCTGCTTGCTTCATTTTTATATATAAATTAATAAAAAAACCAATTCACGTAACACAACTCATACTACCATAAATCTCCTGCCAAACCCACAAAAATGAATTCAGTCACTGCCTACATGACAAACCCACACAACTAAACTCACACGGGTATACCACATACCCTAACACATGTATCCTACATGATAAAACTTTGTTAACGATTTAATTTTTTATGTGTATTTATCTTATAAGCCGGTTCGAGATGGCTAGTCTCCCAAGTTACCGTAAAGTGGGTAAGACTCCAAAGAACTAGAAGAATGACAAATTCTTTCGATAACTTTTCTTATATCCTTTCAAAATGTAAAATACATAGCCTTTTAAATTAAAGATGAAGTAAACATGGAGAAATTTCTAAGGGTAAAAGTAATACCCTCGGGAGAGTGGGATCGGGGCTGGTCGGTGGCCTCGGTTCGATCGGGAACACCACTGCGGTGGTGTCGGGGTCACCGATCGGGAGAGGGTGCCGGGGTACCGAGACCGAAGAAGAAAAAGTGGGGAGAGAGCCGTTAGAGTGCCCCCCCCCCCCCCCCCCCCCCACCAACGATCATTTTTTTTTTAAATTAATTTTTTTTTACTTTTTACCAATTTCAACCTATTTAAACCCCACCATTCAACCCATTTTCACACCCAACTTCTACTTCTCTATAAATTTTATAAAATCTCTATAACTTTCTTTCAATTTTTTACCTACACCATGTCGAGCTTCAACGATTTCTTTTCTAACCTCAACCCTTCCGAGCAACAACCCCCCACTTCTCAACAAAACCCATTTGGAAGCGCCGGTTACGTACCGACGATGGTGGATTCCCCCGCCGCTTGGCCGGAATTTGATTATCTTGGTCCCGATGATTTTCCCCAATTCACTCAAACCCACCAAACCGATTCTCAAGAAGAAATTGTCATGGAAACCCAACCCACTCAAACAAAAAGGAAGAAACATACCGTCAAACGAAATAAGAAGACGGGTCAAGCGTCTCAACCCGACGACCGACAAAAAAGGGTTTCGGAATTTGATTATCTTGGTCCCGATGATTTTCCCCAATTCACTCAAACCCACCAAACCGATTCTCAAGAAGAAATTGTCATGGAAACCCAACCCACCCAACCCACTCAAACAAAAAGGAAGAAACATACCGTCAAACGAAATAAGAAGACGGGTCAAGCGTCTCAACCCGACGATCGACAAAAAAGGGTTCCTACTCCTTGGACGGTCAAAGAAGAAGTGGCGTTGGCGAGATGTTGGGTCGATGTCTCGGAGAGTTTAATTTTTATTTATAAAATGTATTTGTTTTTATTAGTATTTTATTTTAAATATTTTATTATAAAAAAGTGATTGGGGAAATGGGAAAATGGGGAAACCATTACCTACAAAATGGGGAAAAATAGGAAGGGGTGGGGAATGATGAGGTGACACCAAAAATGGAGTGGGGAAATGGGGAAATGGGGAGAGTATTACTCTTAACCTAACTAGTGGAGAACATGGACTAAATGAAAAACTAAGGCCCTGTTTGTTTTTTGTCAGAGATTTGTGTCTGAATCTGAATACCACATCTGAATGTTAAGAGGTGGTTCAAATGTCTGAAATCTGAATCATTAAGGCTGTTTGTTTTTTGTAAAACATCTGAATATTAATAAACGTCTGTTTTATCATTCTAAACGTTAAACTTATGCAGTTAATTTATAAATAAACAGGTCTTAACATAAAACATTGAAAAAAAAGTACAAGAACAAATACGTTTTTTCGGTACATCTAAGCATTCAAAGTTAATTTTGCATTAATTGTGCCGCAATTTCGTCTCTCAAACTTATCATATATTATTGATCGACACTACTCCCATGTGATGGAAGCTCATCATCATCATTATCGTCATGCTCCTTGTCACCACCATTTTCTACATTCCTATTAGCCTATTAGTTGACAGTCCATATATCAATTGCAATTCAAATTTAACCTAATTGTTGGACTCACATCATGAGCAAAACTTTCAACTACGAATCCATGAAAACCCAAATGGCAGCATACAAATGTGAAACAATGTCAAAGTTCCCAAGGTAATTGCAAGCCGTACAGCTAAAACTTTTAACAACGAATCCACGAGATAACCCAAAGCGTAGATGTGAAACAATTAAAATTATAAATCAAAGCATGGCAAGCACTAGAAAAGCGAAGAGTATCTTACAGCAACAACAATGGTTTCATCTGCTAAGGAAGACGAGAGAGATGGAGATCGAGAGAACAAATCTGGTGCGCTGGAGGAGAGATGGAAGACGATGGCTGGAGATCGAGAGGGAGAGCTGGAGGCGGACTGGAGATCGATCGAGAGGGAGGGCTGAGCGCAGCTGCTGTGCGTGTGTTTAGGGTTCCTTAGGGGCTGCGTATTTTTCTTTTCTTTCCATATGTCTGACCGAGAATAAGAGGGTGTATCAACTCTTTTTGAATCAGATCTTAATCAGAGATTCTTTCTCTTAATAAAAAGAAAAAAACAAACACCCCTATGTCTTAAAAGCTCTGACCGAATCAGAGAAAAAAGCTTAATCAGAGCTTTTTTTAAAAAACAAACAGGCCCTAATTTATCTAGTAACTAACGAAAACGTGGCAATTAAGTGCATGCATGGGTGATGTGGATTTGGGACAAATATGGTACGTATTAATCTATTATGTAATAAACGTTATTTTTTAATGTCACGTGTCGTCGTCATATTTACTTTCTTAGAATTTCCCTGCTTCTCTTTTGTATTAATTTTTTTTAATGGCGTTTGGAGGTACCTTCAAATCTTCAATATCCAAGTGAGTCTTCCTGAGATGAAATTGATACTGTTCATACTGGATTGACACTCCAAGCTTGACTCACACAGGAATACCATCAAGTAGGAAATCCACCACTTGGGTCATGCTTGAACTTGACACCTCAATGTCTTGAAGCTCTAACCATTGGGCCAAATGCCCTTTAAACTATTTCGTATTAAATACTAATGATTTTAAGTACTTAAATTATAGAATTAAATATAAAAAATATAAATCTTCTTTAAACTTAATAAATTATAATGAGATTTCAATTATATATGATCTTAGTTATCTTAGAATATAATTTTATAATTAAAATTTTATTATTTCTTATACGTTTACATATAAACTTATATTCAAAAAATAATAATAGTTATATACGAAGTTATTAATAATATTATTTTTAAGATAATTCGTGTAATAAATGGTTGCCATCACTACTTCATATATAAATAAAGAAAATTCAATAGGAATATAAACAAAGACAAGTTCAATAATGTACATTGTAATTTGTCGTCGTCAAAGGCTTAAAATTTTATTTTCAGTAGAATTGGTTTCGCTATCTAAAAGGGGTTTGCGGCGCAGCTTGTTGCCTGGCTACCCCCTACTTCTTTGTAATTGCTTTTAGTAGTCAATGAAATATGGTTGAAAAAAAAGTTCAATAGGAATAGTGACGTTATATATATTTTTTTGTTTTTTTCTTATCAAAACTCAACAAATTTAACATATGATTTGGTGGTCTAATAGGAAGGTATTAAAAAAAACGGTTGCCCAACTGGTCGTTTGACCAAAATAAACAGAACCGGTTATTACAAAAACCGGTTTAGGGTGAAATCAGTTCCGATCACTAACCGAACCGCCGGCTACACATTGATTCTTCAGCGACTGTTTACAAAAAAACGGCTAAAACCGGTATATAAACCGGTTTGCATAGGTCACACATTATTTCACCAAGAACCAGTAAGGAACCAAACCGGTTACGACCGGTAGTTGACCTACATCGAAACTGGTTAGACAAAAAAACTGGTTTGTGCATTTCTACTAATAGATCTAGTCGGGTGAATTTAGCAAAGGAGTTGGTGGTGTAACATAGATGTTCTTTATATTTTCCAATCTCACAGAATTTCGCACAAGTTGGTGGTATAATATGTATAATCGTGTAACATAGTTTTTAGGTCGTAGACTCAATAATTTAAGCGTGTTCGGGTTGTTAGCTAATTTTTTTAATTTCTGTTTTCTTTATGTAACATTATTGCAATCCAACTGTTTTGTGTGTCAATGTAATGTTATTTCGCGGCAACACTCAGGTTTGTGAAATCTAGTTTTCTTCGCATTATTTTTATAACCATACATTAAATAATATTAAAAATAAAAAAAATGAGCACAAACTTGTTTGTGGGTAAGAAAGACATGCAAGTTCATAGCCATGAAGAAAACCATACCATGTAAAGTGCATAAATCTAAATCTGTTCCTGTTCATGTGGGGCTAGAGTCAAAAGGTATTATGGTCAATCCCCATCAAGAAAACAAAGGGAATCAAGAAAATCTTGTTGCCTATGAGGCCAAATCTTCGAGTCCTTTTCAACTTATCGTTTGAAAACGAATGAAAGATGCGCTATTAACCAACCAAAAGATCTAAATTTTTTGCATTTTTTGGAGATATTAAGATTAACATCATAGGTAATGTTGTTTTCCAACATCATTAATTAAAGGATTAGACATGAGTGTGTGTAATAGGTTGAATAACAAACGTAAAACATGTTTATTTAGAATAAATATATATATTTTTTAAATGGGTCAAATAGATAAGATAGAATAAACACTATCATTTTTTGAGTTATTAAGCTTTTATATGTCTCAATAATAGTTGTCTATTTTGGTCCCATATGAGTTGTTGCCATCATGGTTGTATCGTAGCATTTTGATTTAATTCATCAAAATATCAACTATGTCTCGCATTTTGATTTGCATTATTTTGTGTGCTCTTGCAAGTTGTTCTTTGTAGGATTTAATAATTTATCAAAATGTCGACTATTTTTCGCATTTTGATTTGCATTATTGTGTGTGGGATTATTCTTAAATAAAAGAATATCATATCATTGATGGTTTATAAGCAATAGTAGTAGGGTGGTCCTAAAAAATCTAAGGTTTGGTTTTAAGTGGTTGTGAGTGGAGGAGAAATAAAAGATATTGAAAATCTGTATATTTGAGTAAAAAAAAATGTTAATTTTGTAAAATTTAAGGTTTGGTTGGAAGTAAAAGAGAGAGAAAATTATATAAAAATATATCATTTGATTTGTTTGTGAGTGAAAGAGAGAAAAAAAATAATGATTAAAGGTATAAATTATATGATAAAAATGAGGATTGAGTTGAGAATGCTCTAAAGCTTGTTTATTAATAAAGACTTTAGTCTTTAAGACTATTATATATATGCGATCATTATGTTTATTGTTATTATTTCTAGTTGTTTTTTTATAACCATGTTTATGATTATTGTGTAGTCAAGAACATACGTATATATTTATTTAAGTTAATTATGTCTAATTTTTTAGATTAAGAATATTGATTTTTATTATATGAAATAGTATATGTTTGTTTCATCCGTGAACAAGTTTATCTTCTTAATAAACAAGCACGCACAAGAGTTTTCATTTGAGATGTATTCGTGAACATGTTTAAGCTAAACAACAAACATAAACAAGACTTTGTTTGGTTCGATTCGTTTACGGCCCAAAAAATACTAAAAAAACAAAAAAACAAGTATTTACTTACTATAGACTTTTGCAAGGGCTTAGAAAATAGAAATGTTTTGTGACGATAAACTCTTAATTAATTCATGAATTTCATGTTATTGTTTCTAGAATGCTTACACATATGATAGAAATATATACATTGGAAAATGACTAATGAATTGAGAATAGTAAACATTTAATTTGATCATGACCAAAAGAATTCTTCAAATGGATTTTTAACTTCATCTTCAAATTGCTTCCTTCATATGAACCTGAAAAACAATCATCCAATCTTAGAAAAAAAAAATGTAAATTTATGATTCTAAAAGTAATGGACTTTTCTTAAAAAACAAAGCCCAGATCTTAGTGGAATCAGCCTCTCATCTATCTTTTGAGGCGGAAATTTTCAAACATTACCATTAACTTTGCTATGTGTTATAAGTGTGATTATAGTGAATAAGTAGATTGTTTGCTTTTGTTTTCGTTCGTAAAATTTATATAAAAGCAGATTGAATTAATTACTCTTTTTACCTGTAAATTTATGGGGTTGAAAACTTGAAATGGACTTGTTGATGATTCTTGTTGAATTTCCATTCTGTATAGATTATGTAGATCACCATCCCATGTCATACTTGCAGGCTGCATTTGCTACAAGAGTAAATAAAGTTAAAACATTAATAAGAAATTAGCGCGATGTCTTGATATTTCAAGCAAAAAATGTAGATTAATATGAAAACGAACGAAGAAATTACATTGAAACATGATGAAACAAGGAATGCTTCACGAGTAGAAACCGGACCACCAATGCTTCTTCTTAACATCGTGTCAATAGGTTCATTTCCCATTTCTAGTAACGAATTTACTTGAAAATAAGTCGAGTTAGACACTTCAGACGAATACCCAACTTCGGGAACGTCAAACATCTGATGATAATAACAAGATATCATGTTAGCAAACTAAAAAAACAGACAATTACCAGTTAAACTAAAGCAGCATATACATAATTTTGCAAAAGTGGCATAATATTTTGGATTCTTTTTTATAATGATTATGATGATATTATCAAAACCCTTTTCATTGTGATCATATTATCAAAGAATGATGTTAGTTACCTCTTTCATGAATATGTTATCAATGTCAAAATCAAATCTTGGTTGTAGAGTAGCAAGCTTCATGGACAAAAACTGTTGGCAATCAAAATCATAAGCATATGATTAGTTTCTAAACTTAGATGAGACGTATTAACTAAACGAACATCACCCCTCTACTAATCAAACGGGATGTATATTACAGAAGGTCGTATAAGATGTTTATAAAGTTGTATGTATATGAAAATGATTTTCAAACGTTGAACATGTCATAGGGGCCGTATAAAAGTTATAAAGTTATACAGACTCTTTGCATAATCATAGAGTCAGTGACATAAAAATGACTGATGAGTCTACACATACCGCTAACAAGGCCATATATAAAGTTTATATGACTTATTGTTCATCTTTTATACGGTCCACGTATAATAAAATAACATGGTATATCTATAGTAGGACCCGTTTTGATGGCTAGAATCAATGATTATGGTGTAATGATTAATATATATATGTTTAATTTGATTTGCTTACTTCTACTTGTCTTTGAAGAGATTGAACATAATTGATGATTTCATCAAGCATTCCTGCTTTTCCAGTGATCTTGTTGCAGCCTGGAACTAAATCCTGCAAATACTTCATTCTCTCACTGATTTTCTCCCTTCTTACCTATATATACATTAAATAATTACTATTATAATCAAACTAAATCATTCAAATTTATAACTAAATTATGAAAATGTGATTAAATTAATGAATAATTACTCGTTCAGCCAAACTGTGGCTATCAGTTGCTTGGCCTCTACGAGCTCGAACATGGATAAAGTCTTGTTTTTGAGGTTCTATAGCCTTCGGTTTTGATGATGTTTCTGAAGAATTTTCATCGGAACACCTTTTAATCTTCTTCTCTTTGGCAACATTTTCTTTTGTAACCACCTGAAAATCCATCTAACGGTTAAAATGAATTTAATTTTTATAGGACCCCACATGATAATCTCATTTAACGCTATCCTTTTGGTCAAATCAAACTTAAACGACTATTCGAAAATAGATGGAAACGGTTGTTTAAAAGAATTTTGAAGGCTATGAACTAGCTAGCCCTACATACATATAACGGGCATTCAATACAACCTAGCTCAAACCACCGTTTAAAAGTAAAGGATATGACACAAGCCCTACATACAAGGGCGTGTTCCTTTCAACCTCAAACTCAAACGACCGTTTAAAAGATAGGGTTTTTGACACAAGCCCTACATGCAAATTAACCAATTAAGGTTTCATAAAATCTAAAATCTCTAATGACCGTTTAACCTTCTAATTAATGGTAATTTTGTAGAACCTTAAATGGCCATTTAGGGATTTAGGGTTCGAGCTTGCATAGAAAGACCGTTTAAAGGTTAGGACTTACATCAAAGCGTCGGTGTCTCTACATTTAAATGGATTTAAGGTTGCATGAAACATGCGTTTATATCTAAGACTTGTATCATAATCCCTACTTTTAAACGGTCATTTTCATCTGTTTTCGAATGACCCGTTTTAGGTTTGATTCAACCAAAACGGATCGTGTATAATTAGATTTTTCTGTACAAGATTAACAAATAACAACACCCATTAACAATCTTTAAATTTTGGTAAAAAAAAAAAACTGAATAAAGACTCATAAAGATTCATAAAGATTCAACCTTTACCTTCTGATCTTCATGGATTTTCCTTTTCTTAACATTATGATCCACCATTAACGGTGGGATCATCTGATCTTGACCCACATCTCCAAAATTTGGCCACCCATATTGAAAACCCGGGTCGGGTTTAACTTCATGAACCAAACCCTGATCTTGTTGCTGCTGCCACTTCATTCTTGCTTGTTGTCTCTCAAACACACTCACATCATTTCCGCCGGCGACGGTGGGATCGCCGGAGATGTTCATGGCGGCGGTGGTGGTGTAGTGGCAGTGTAGCATCTCCGATGAAGAAGTGTTCATTTTTAATCAAGATTCTCAAAAGGGTTTGTGAAAAACATGTGAAATGATACTGAAATATGAGAGAGAGAAAGAGAAGATTTTTTTATAATTTTTTTAAGGATAAGGGGGGAGTGGGGAGGTGGGGTATAAATAGAATGGGAAAAGAAGTGTGAAAAGCCGCCGGAGTGGGTGAGGAGCCGCCGGAGACTGACACAGGTGGCCGGAATAAATAGGGGGGAGAATGGGGAGAGGCAGTGGTAGGGCAAGGGGAGCAGAGGGACAGCAATGGGATATGGGGCCTCACTGACATGACTGCCACGTGGTGTGTTCCTCCAACTACTGATTTTTTTTATTCATTTTTTAATTTATTTATTACTTTTTTTTGAGGTTATCTTTCCAATTGTATAACCCAAATATGGTATGAGAGTTTAATGATTTATATGATTTTGAAAGGAATGTATTATTTATATAATTTTTTATTTTTTTAGGTTATCATTCCAATTAAATCTTATCTTATCTTAATACTAATATAATAATACTAATAAAGCAATAAAATTTTTGCCACATGTCTCATTTATAAATGGTCCACATCACCACTGCCACATGTCAAACTCACATTGAATTACTAATTTAGTAAATCATCAATTAAGATTAATTACCAATTTGGTCAAAACTAAATTTTATTTAAAATTTTGATAAAATTAATGTAGATTTGATTGATTTACTCAATAATTTTACTCTTTTTGTGAAAAGTAATCAAAAACTTATCAAAGATATATTGTAAAAATTTTATATCAATCATAATTTTCAAATATCTTGATCATTATCTTTTTCTTTGTATTTATCTAATATTATAAATTTATATTCAACCCGTGTAGTACACGGGTTACTAACCTATTACCAAATATAGTAAGAAAGTTTAATGATTTGTATGATCTTGAAGGAAAGAATTATTCATATAAATATGATAATTAATTAATGCAATAAATGTGTAGTGTAATTATGATACAAAATAATTGCATAATCTTATCTTATCTTAATCTTAATAAAGCACTAAAATGGTTGACACATGTCTTCATTTTAAACAGTCCACATCATCACTGCCACATGTCAAACTCATAATCAATTACAAATTTAGTAAATCACCAATTAAGAGTAATTAACAAATTAAACTTTCATTTAATAAAAATTGACAAAATTAATATATATTTGATAAAGTTACTAAATAATTTGAGTGGTTGTAAGAAAATTAATCAACAATATTTCAAACATAATGAATTTCTTTTATTTATTAAATTATTATTTACCGTTTTATAAGAATTTTACGTTAATCATAATTTTTAATTGTATTAATTGTTTTTTTTATTTTGTTTAATATTATGAACATATATTCAGCCCGTGTAGTACACGTAACCTATATTCCGCCCGTGTAGTACACGGGTTACTAATCTAGTAGATATTATGTTTTTATGGAACGATTAAGTAAGCATTATATACATTGTTAAGTCAATTTTCATGGAAAATCATCTTTGTAAAAGGTCAGGTGGAAAACGTGTATATCTTGATTATCGAACTCATGATCTCTCAGTGTCGAGTTTTATCCTCATCACCATTACCACTCGACTAAAGGACAGGTATATATTATGTAACATGTATGAAACTATGATTAATAAAACATATAAATAAATAAGTGTATATATATATCAAGTAAGCATTATTTATAGCCGATTTTTTTTAATTCAATAAAAGCTAAAGAAGCAATGTGTAAAAAGATCAGAAAATCAAAAAACTTTTTATAAAATACAATGAAATAATAATTGTTTTTATATTTTATTAAAAACATTTTCTTTTAACTTTTATATAAAATTAATATATCGGTTTTGTTTGTGAGTTTCCACTTTGAAGACTCTAACAATAAATGAGCTTGAAAACGGATTTATATACCAAATAACTAGGCTCCTAAGTATATCTATTGAATGATTCTTCTACGTAAATCAACCAAAACAAAATATTAATAATATTTATATTATTTTTTAGTTATAATATATAAGTCTTTATTTTAGGCTTGGGTTATAGAAACTCACAACTTTACTAAAAACACCCGATCCTCGCGATCGTTTCAAACAAAACGATCATAAAACGATCGTTTTCCCCAAAACGATCCAATGAGTTTAAAATAATAATAAACCGTTAAATTGACAATGATTAGGAGTATGTTGGTCGGGCCGTTTCGGCTAAAGCGACCGTGGGTGCATTTTTGTTTCTTTTTTTTTTAGCTTCTTTACTTCCTAACGTGGGAAAAAAATATTTTTTAAATTTTTTTTAATTTAAGTTGGGAAATAAAATTCTAGCCGTTGGGAAAATAAAAATGTAGCCGTTGGGAAAATGTAGCCGTTGGGAAAAATATAGCCGTCGGGAAAAATCTAGTCGTTGGAAGGAGTATAGGATATATATATCAGTACTGGTACACATAATGTTTACATATCATCAATGGCCTATCGTCGAAATAGGGGTTTTTCTTCCCTTCATCAGGAAACTGAAGACGATGATCCATACAATATCTCATACGATGAATTTCTGCGTATTATGGAAGAACCACCTTCGGGTGATGAAATGAATCCCATTGACGTTGATCTCATTCTAGACAATAGCCGTCGACAACGTATTAACCCATTTAGCGGTTACCCGCAACCTCGTCCTCCGGTTAACCCCCCCCCCCCCCTGAACTCGACTGGGACTTCCCTTGGAATCATTAAAATTATCTTTAGGTTTATGATGTAATTTCCTATATTTGTATTCCAGTCAGTAATGTAATTATCAGAATAATTGTAGCTGATTTTTTATGCTAATATAACATCATTTATGACTTGTTCATTTGGAATTTGGCGTTCAAAATAGAGACTTTTTTTTTTAATTTGAAATTTGTTTTATTTTAAGATTTTTGATGGTTTTATATGACCTTTTTAAGGCCTTTTGAATGAAATTTTTTTCTTAGTATTTCTGATTCGCCCCAAAATTTTATTATGAATCATATAGTAGTTTTGAAGGCGTATTGTAATAATTTCACTTGAATTTTCTAAAATTTATATTGTTTAATAATTTTACTTGCCGTTTCAAGCATTCTGAAGTAATTTTGTTAGAAAAAATTAAAAATCATGTTTTTGTTCAAAATATCTTATTTTAGGCTTTTGAAATGAAAAAAAAAATTCTTACTTTTTCAGATCCTCCTAAAACTTTGTATATAAGTCATTAATAAGTTTTGTAGTCGTGTTGTAGTAATTTCAGTTGATTGTTACAAAAGTTTTTATTTATGGATTTTACTAGCAAATACGGCAATTTATAAGTTATTTCGTTAGACAATCATGAAATTAGGTTTTCATAGGTTTACTACATTTCCTATGATGGTTTCACATGTAAGTTTAAACAATTTGTAACCAACGAACGCAAAACACAATAGATAACATATAACACACATCATCACCACAAAACATAAAACCAAAAAATAGTTAATATATGCCATCTGCACAGGTTACGCGTGGCATTGGGAAAAACATTGCCGCATGCTTTGACGAGAGTAATGTCTCGGTCGGTGATGATTACGTTAGGCTCGAGGCGGTGGTCTCCAATGGTCTCCTTGAGGCGTTCCAACATCCAGGTGAAGTCTTCCTGACGCTCCTGGCTTATGAAGGCGATGGCGACTAGAAATGAAATTCCGGTCGAGGTCACGGCGGCCATTTGGACGTATGGAAACTTGTACGGGTTCGTATTGTACATGGAGTCTATGCCCAGGAAATGTGGGAACGCCCTCCACCACTTGTAGGAGTATTTATGGACGAAGAACACGTCATCAACTCTATTCGTCCCTGGAGACGTTCGGTCACAGTAGATATAACTACCTTTAGTAAGCAGGGAGAAGAATACCTGCATAGGGGTATCCATTGGCGAAAGTTAGTGGAGCCCCGGGGGGGGGCGACCCCCCCCCCCCCGTTTTTTTCGACCTTAGTGCTAATTTTTGTCATTTTCGAATTTTTTTTATATATACTGAGAACCGCCCCCCCCCCCCCCCCCCGAGATTATGATCCGTGACTTTTCGCCCCCCAAACTTTTTCCCGAAGCTTCGCCATTGGGGGTATCACCAATCGTTTCTTCACCTTTAATCTTAGCTAGGAGGTTATAGAGCGTCCGCTTGCTCGACACGTTCTTGGGGTTGTTTTTCTTAATTTCCATGAACATGTGACGAGGCCGGATCTTTTGGTTTTTCATCTGTCTCACATTACCAACCTCCTCGTCGTTAAACCTCATCGCCCTTGCATGGCCTTCTAGATTTTATTACGGCTCGTGGTTATGCTCATGGTTGACCACCTCTAATTTCCAACCGGATAGAATTTTTCGGTACGTACCTTTCAGCTGGAACGGACATTCACATTTCTTGCCGCTCGTCTTTCTCTTCTGAGTACCATTTGGTACGTATTTGCCACCACAATCACACCATATCATGATTTTTGTATACTCTTCGGTAAGTGCGTGCATTGAGCTACGTCTAGTTGATAGAACATAACCCTTTGGGCGAGCTCGTTCAAAGGCCCAGTCAAACAGCCCTTCTTTTGATATGAAGATCTAAAATTAGTAAATAACTATCATAATTGGAAGTGGTGATAATATACACATGTCAGGATGACTAAACCGCAATTATTGCAAAAGTATCATGGATTCGGATAATATGGATAAATCATAAAAATTAAATGACGAAAAATATGAATAGGTTGTACCTGGCTGGTTTCATAATACCCACGGTTGTTTTCGTCGTCGTTGTTGTTGTTGTTGTTGTTGTTGTTGTTGTTGTTGTTGTTGTCGTTGTCGTTGTTGTTGTTGTCGTCGTCGTTGCCGTCGTCGCCGTTGTTGTTGTTATTACTGTTGTTGTTGTTGTCGTCGTTGTAATTACCAGAATAATTTCCTGCATAATTACTGACATAACTACCGGTGTCTCCTTGGTAATCTCCTCCATAATTACCTTCGTAATTATCACCTCCATCATAACCGGCGGGGTTGTAGCTATCACCCACGCTGCTGGAAAACAATTCATCGTACCACCACATCACTTACGAATTTTATAGATTGAGAAAATGATCGAACTACAGAACAGTGGACGATCGATCGATCGATATATATGAAAATATACGATCGATCAATATATATACGAATTAAACAGAATAATACATCACATCGCTATCTATCGTTTATTGATTATTGATTCATTGCGTGATTCAAAAAAAGCCCTCCCCACGATCGTTTAAATAGAAGCGACCCCTTTTCAACAATCGTTTTGGCTGGAACGAGCAACATAATAAAACATGATTTGATAGGTTTGCAGGCTTTTGATGTCGACGTACAATTCCATTTGGCCGTTTGGCGTGAAACGATCATAGCGTGATCGTTTTGAATGAAACGACTGTGAGAAGGGGGTGTCTCTAACAAATTTCCTGAGTTTCCATATAAAGACTCTTATTTTAATCTTGACGACCAGGCAACAATAATATAATAAGTTTGCATATGTGTTCGTACTTTATTTGTTAGATTAAAAACTTAAATGTAAACGAACAAACACAAATGTATCGTTGTTCTTTTTTCTATGTTTTAAAAACATTTATTAAAAGTTAAAAAAATAAAACGACAGTCTATCATAATAAAAAAATTTTTAGTATACACATTTTAGAGTAGAGGTTCAAATGAGAAGTTTGTTTTGGGTAAGGAGGATAAGAAGGAAATCTAGCCATCGGATCTTGATCTAATAAAAAAGGAAGGAGGCGTATTTTAGTATTAGCCACTTTTGTTGACTTTTTATCTACTTCCCCTATTTTTTTTAAACATTCATAACTTTCACATACGACATTATTTTTTAAAAAATACACCATAAAAACGAGCGTTTTTTTATCTTTAAAACTCATATAGTGTTGTTATATAAAAAAATTTTAAAAAATCATGCTTTCGATTTTTGACACAATGTTCAGATTATTGTGTCATTGTGTCAAAATTTTGTATATATTCTGTTGCTATATATAAAATTAAAAAATTTACTTTTTCGGTTTTTTACACCATATGACACAATGATCTGAACATTTTGACACAATATGACACAATGATCTGAACATTTTGACACAATGACACAATGATCTGAACATTTTGATACAATCGGAAGAGTAAAATTTTTTTTTAATTTTTATATAGGAACACTATACGCGTTTTAAAGATAAAAAAACGCTTGATTTTATGGTGTAATTTTTTTTACAAAGTAATATCGTATCTAAGAGTTATGAAGGTTTAAAAATGGGGGACTTTGATAAAAAGTCAAAAATACTCTTCCCTCTTTTATTTTCTTTATTTTTTCTCTCTAATTTACCTAGGAAAATTTTAAGTCATAGATATTCATTTAATTGAAGATCTAATGACTATGATTCTTACTTATCCTTATCCAAACTAAACTTCTCACAATAACCTCACACCACATTTGAGATAGTAGTTTTTAAATAGAAGGTTTTCTATAAATAAAAATAAGAGAGAAAAATAATCTTTTAAAAGCATGTATTTTTTATTTTTTTTAAATAATTCATTTTTATAAATAAGTATTTCAATTACACATTGTGGAGAAAAAACTCAACAAATATGGACAAAATTAAAAACCAAATTTGAAAACTGTATTAGCCACAAAGCTGGCCTAAACCCGGTTTTTAAACTGGTTTAGAAAAAACCAAACCGAGCTCAAACTAATTGTTCTTTTATAGTTGCTTCTTAACCTAGCTGGTCAATCAAACCAATGCTCAATCCTTCATTACCCACCGTTTCTTTAAAAAGCATAGAAAACAATTATGGTCATTGATCAAATCAATTTAACGAATGCTTGCTTATAGTGTACACATATAGTATATATATGTGTGGGCTCTTGCGGGGGGGGGGGGGGGGCTAAAAGTGAATTTGTACTTATTTTAACGTTATTTTACTAATTTTGTGATAATAACGTTAAAAGTGACGAATGGTTAATCATGTATCATGTGGTGAAATTGATAGCTGGAAGACAAGGGGTACATGCACCAATCGGTCTTTGTATCGATTTGTTGAGTGTTATGTGCCTCATGTCCAAGGCTTGATGCAAAACTACGGAGCCGGGGGTCTCACTGAAAGCAGCCTCTCTATTCCTACAGGGTAGAGGCAAGGTTGTCTACATCTTATCCTCCTCAGACCCTACCTTAGCTTTGCTATTGGTGGGATTAACCGAGTATGATGATGATGATGATCAAATCAATTTAACGATTAAAATTAATAAATTCACAATTTCATACTTTAGTCGGAGCTTAATTTACAAGTCGAAGCTAGGGCTGGATTTTTAGACTAAAGTTTAGAAGACTTTATAATTATAATTTCTGATAATTTGATGTCCTTCACGTTTAATTTAGAGTTATAAAATTATATTAATGTTATAAATATAATATATTATTGTGGTTATCAATTCATAATATAGTTCGTCTTCCTCTTCAAGTTTCTCCATCCCTATATATATAGTCATTTGTATAATATTCTAATACACATTATTCAATGATAAAATCTCATCCTCCTTCTCTTTATTTGCTTTTGGGCTTGTTTCACAACACGTTATCAGCACAAACGTCTCTCGTTCGAATTTATTACCATTCTTCTTGAATCCTTATTCCATGTTTATGATTGTTATTTCTTCTGATACAATCGATTGAAAAGAAAATGGATCACAATGCAAAAGATTTCAACCAATTTATTTTACATTGATTATTTAATTAGTTCTTTCCTTTTGTTTCAAATTATAACTATATATTCTACTTTCATCATAGTAAAGGCAATTAAATCATCAAAATTAGACAAGGTAATTTAGTATTTAAATGCTCCACAAGTTTTAGTTGTTAATAGATTTGTCGAAGTTTACTAATATCTTCTATTAACAAGTTGATGTATTATCAAATTGCACGGTGTGCGGTGATTAAAAGGGATTTGACTGACAGATGCTTACGTTAAGAATTTTCTTTTCGTTATTTTATTATCTTTGTTTATTGGCACATATATTTCTATTTATTCACATTATAGATGCAAATCTTAGACTTCTTGAGTAACCAAATCAGAATTTCAAAGAAAATATGCTACTGAATACTTGGATATATAGAACGACTTATGTGCAACCATACAAATGACACATACTAGATTGAAGTCAGAGACAATTTTCATGAAGGATTTTCCAATGTGGCATAGTATGACAGTCAACATTCGGCAATAAGGAACTTGTTTTACCCTAATGTGGTTTTTCAGAATTAAATTAACAATTAAATATTGTGTGTGGTGTTAAAAAATATAATAAATGTGGTTTTTATGACTAATTAATTATATTAGGTTTTAACGTTAGTTGTCATAATTATTATCAAAACAATACGATACTTTGTCGGGTTTTTAATGCCCTGTTCTATTCGCACCGGAATTTTTTTTCCTTGCACCGGTCCTAAACGGGGCATTGAGGCCTCCACGCCCCATTTAGGTCCTGAACGGGGCATTGAGGCCTCCACGTCCCATTTAAGTCTTAAAATAAAATTCATGTTAAATTAACTAGTTTTATTATTTAAAAAAGACAAACGAGCAAAGAGTATGACTAACGAGTAACATATAACGAGTATTATTATTTTAAAATGTCAAACGAGGAACGAGCAAAGATTAACGAGTAACGAGTATTATTTAAAAAAGTTAAATGAGTAACGAGTAACAAATAACTAGTTTTACTATTTAAAAAAGACAAATGAGCAAAGAGTATGACTAACGAGTAACATATAACGAGTATTATTTTTTTTAAATGTCAAACGAGCAACGAGCAAAGAGTAACGAGTAACGAGTATGTTACTCGTTAGACTTTTTTAAATAATACTCGTTACTCGTTACTCTTTGTTCGTTGCTTGTTTGAGGTTTTAAAAAAAATAATACTCGTTATATGTTACTCGTTAGTCGTACTCTTTGCTCGTTTGTCTTTTTTAAATAATAAAACTAGTTAATTTAACATGAATTTTATTTTTAAGACTTAAATGGGGCGTAGAGGCCTCAATGCCCCGTATAGGACCGGTGCAGATCAATAAATGACCCGGTGCGAATAGCAGGACCCTTTCTAATTCGTATTTAGTAACTTTTAATGAGTATAAAATCATCTTGTAATCATTATGACATCTAATAATTTTATGAGTAAATTACATAGAAGGTCCTTTATGTTTTACCTCGATTTCGAAGTAGGTCTTTTAAGTAACGTTGTTACATTCGACATCCTTTATATTTTCAACTTGTTTCTTGAAGATCCTTTATCACTAACGGTGTTAAAAACATTCGTTAAGTTAGGGTTACTTTAGTCATTTTATAAAATCTTTAAGATAAAACATTAAAATAAAAAAACTATTAAAAAACCTTTAAAGATCAGATCCGTTCTTCTCCTCCCTTCTAGGGCTCAAGATGTTCTCTATCAGACTATCACCTTTTCTTACGCATCAGAAGATGAGGTCGATCTCACAGTTCTAGCTTTATATGTTTCGACACTACCGGCAATGACGTCAACATTCTGCCGCTTGATCTCCGACAGCAGATCGAACCGCAACCTTCATATCGGACATCAAAGTCGCCGGAAGAACATCGTGGTAGTTGACCAGCTTAAAACAGCCCCACTCTTCACTAGCTGCGAGCAATTTGGATGATTGATTGGTGAAATCGAGAAGATCGATGACCGGGATCTTCCACATGGAAAACTGATCATGATTTTGTTGTAGAGCTACATGATTATCTTTTTCTTATGGAAGATAACAAATTCCATATCAACATTTGGAGCAAGTTTGAAATTGGAATTGAAGCTTTTCTAGTGTGACTTTAAAGTTACAGAACTGGATTTGTTAGAAAAGTTTTTATAAATTCTTCACTGTATCTGATATGTAATTCAAGCTTCATGTTAATGGCTAGTTTCTAGTGCTGTTTGTTGATTGATTGTTTGATTTCATTGTTAAAATTTTCATTTTTTTATTTCTAATTTAATAATCGGAGAAAGGAAAGGAGTGATGGGAAGTCAAAAATGGTGTAAGGATCGAAAAGAACCCAAACACGATATCACGATCTCTAGTGAGTGTGCGGAATCCAAACACTAGAGTGATTCAAGGTTAATCGAGAATAATATGAAAAAGCAACAACAATATAAGTAAGAACACAAACCGATTGAAGAAAGACACTTTACTATCACCCTTGATTGCTTACACACTGATCGAAATTCTCTGGGAGAATTTCGTGAACACCAAAATCGCAAAACACATTAGATGCAACCACCCCTAAACCCCTAGATTAGCTATCCTTATATAGGGGGAGATTAGTTTGGAAAACAAGCTAATCTATCTTTGGTAACCCTAATTACCCACTAATTCCCGTTTTTGACCATATAGGCCTACTAAACTCCCTCTAAACATTGTTTAATTGAGCCCAAACACATCTAAATTGGCACAGTGACCCAATATAACCATAACCCAGCTAATCTCCACATATCTATCACATAGGCCTTCAAAATAGTCCGCCAATAGGTGATTTAATACACAAGCCACAAATTATTCCCTTACAAATGGGCGGTTGAATTCACAGATAGTTCAGCCACCCCTTCCACCTGTGGCATTCCCGACCCACCTGGCTTTACCCATGTCCCCATAATCAAGATTGAGCCCTAGTTTTTCTCTGCTACCAAGGAAGAAAGACGACCTGATAATCATTTATTAGTTTCTTTTTTTTATGTTTAATGATTTTATAGAATGACTAAGGTGCCCCTAACTTAAAGATGAGTTTTAACACCGTTAGTGATAAAGGACCTTCTATGAAACAAGTTGAAAACATAAAGGATGTCGGATGTAACAACGTTACATAAAGGACCTACTTCGAAATCAAGGTAAAACATAAAGGACCTTCTATGTAATTTACTCTAATTTTATTGTACGCTTATAACTATTACTAGGAGAATTAAATCATATATTTTGATTTATATGATGGTATTGGATGTCGAAATACATTTGAATGTCAATGATTTTGAAAATACGAAGACTTTGAAAATTAGATACTTATCCACACTTGTCATTTGGACCAAATTGATAAAGGGGTATGGCCATTAGAGAACGGTAATACTACCAAAGCTCGTTATGAGTGGATGTGTTTAACATTGCAAGACTACAAGTCTATGTGTGGATATAACTCGGAGATTTTTAAAATCACCTCACAAATTGATTCTATGTGGTGAAAATATTACTAGCAAAGAGATGTTGAAAAGTAAAGCATGTTTCATATTTCACGTATCAAATATAGCCATACAATAATAACAACTTGAAAAATATTTCACTAAATAGAGTGATCTAATATTAATATACTTGAGGTTGAGCAAAAATAATGAGCTCCTAGTGAAGGATCACGAAACTCATCTCGTTGGTACAACCCCATTCCCAGAAGCGAATGTGGAAACATATAATGAGTAATGTGAAAGTCATGGTTGTGGTCATGCATGCGATAATTAGTGGAGAAATTATCATGGTGTTCACATTGAAAAACACAAGATCCTAATGATGTTATTCTAAATACTATCATTAATGATATATCAAGTAATGAATAGAATAACAAAAGCAAAGTTATGGTTTATTATTACTCACATAATAGATATTAAACATGCTTAGATCATGGTAAAAAAATCATTTGTTAATTTATCATGATATGACATTGAAGTCTAATATCGATTTATAGAAAGTTGTAAGATCCATGATCAATAAATCTTGTATGACTCGTATGATTTAAAAGTGATAAGTCAAGTATGACTTAGAGATATAATTTTGTCTTAGTTTAAGTTATGACAAGAGAAAGTTATTTGCGAGGAAACAAATTATACAAAACGATTTATATTCATCACACCTCAAATATGCTCCTTGAATATGCTCGGAAGTAGCACTATTATTATGAAAGATATGAATGGATTTTATATCCATATGTGTGGGAAAAGAAAAAAATAATGAAACCTATTTTGTTTTATATCATTCCTCTAATTGAATGTGAATTTAAATTTATTGGTGTGAAGACCATGATCATGAATGCAATTGAAGAAATTATAATGATATTTATAAGAATAATGAGAAGATAAATGTCAAAATGACAAATGTGACAAAACATGAATATTTAAAGTATTAATACATTATCCTCTCGTATTTTATGTTGCTTATTAAATAAGCACGAGTGTAACTAAAGTATATAAGATCATAAACTAAAGGTTTATAAATCATGATTGTTTTATCGGCATGACCGGTTAGACCACAACGAGTCAATGGTGATGTGAAACATAATGAAGAACGAATGATTCTTTAAACTTATAACTAGCTTGTAATATTTGTTTCTTAAGGGAATTATTACCGACTAAAATGGGTGTGAATCTCTAAGTAATCTGGAAGTGATAAATGATATAACGATATATATCCTAACTCATATACCATTTAGTTTATAAATCGATGCATCGTCTAAATGTTATCAAGTTCGCAACTTTAAGGTTGCATGAATTATGGCATAGCTAATGGGATAGCAAGCATATCCATCCAGATCATCATATTAATTTTGGTAAGAATGTTTAAATTAATCCCGAGTTACTAATGATTATGAGAATAAGTGTCAAACTTCATGTCGTTTAAGTTTGTACATGAATTGCTTTTGTTGCGAACGATTACCAAACGTCTACGATTGATTGCAAAGCCAATAATCATGAGAGCAAAAATTCACGTTTTTATGTAGGGTGCATGTGATTTACATGAAGTAACACTAATTCACATCAGGCCAATAAGTTATATTAATTCCTCCCCATGATAGTTGGTTTATGGTCAGTAACCAATATTTCCCATCTAATATATGTTGGTTGTGTGGTATAAATTTGAAATTGCTGCACCACGATACACAAAGATGGGACCTCAAAGGAGGTTGGAAATAAATGTTGGGTATCAATCACTATCAATAGTGATAGATTTACTTTACAACTTAAATTTACGTTTACATGAAACAACTTTCCCAACATTAGGGGGAGATTAAAAGCAGTTGGAAAGTGAAATAAGTTTGAATGAATTATTAGTGTATCATCTTGATCCTCAAAATGAAAAACTATGAAATAGAATTTAATGGATAATAATTCTTTCACAAAGATTAGTGTATCAATTACCAGACACATTCACTAACGTTAAAAAGTGACTAAGTCATATATATACCAGCTGCTAATGCTCCGATTAAGATTGATGTCCTAGAAGGACAAATAAATATTGATAATGAGTCTATGGCATGTTTGAATAGTGGTAGACTATTCGATTCCAAGAATAAAATATCCTCAAAAATTGGAGCAAGTAATGAAGATGGTCAAGTTGAGGTATAGAAGAGTCCCTTAAAGAGACATTAATAAACATGATGGTTCCAGAAGAACCTCAGGTACCTGAAAACAATGAAGAGATCTCGATAAATTATATCATGTCTAAACATATATGGAATCGAAACAAAATCGACGTCGATATTATTTTGGATATAATGAGCGCTAGAAAGAATAAATATGTAAAGGATCAAGAATAAAGATATGTCTGTGATGAAAAGCGAAATGAGTGGCCAAAATAGAAAGACGCAAACCAGACAGAGTGAAATTATCTAATGTGTTGGGTATAAACAAGTCTATTATACAAAAGCATGATTCGAGAAAACAAATTAAGCAATACAAAGAAAATTGGTGGCACACAGATGTTCACAAAGACCTATGTTTGATTATGAAGAGACGTATTCTCCGGTGGTGGATACAATGACATTCCAACATTTCATTAGTCAGGTAATACAATAGAGAATTGATATGCGTTTTATGAAAATTATGATATCCTATGTATATGGCTCACTTGATGATAATACATGGAATCTTTGGAGGTTTAAAGTGCCATAATAATAATGTATAGTAAGTTCTCGAGAATGTTATGATTGTTGTATAAACATTCGGATCCGGATACCTTACGATTTTTTCTATAAATGCTTAAATATTTATTTGATGAAGTTTATGTATCAAAACTCCTCATGAGTGAATGCATATGTATAATTAGTCAAGATTGAGATTAGTCTATAATGGATTGTGATGGACTATAAATGTCTTAGGTATTTGTATAAATCCCTGAAAATATATTATGTAAAATAGCTTTGTTAAGTTTATATCAACTCATGATTATCTCGGGATACAAAGGTACGGTCCATCTACCAAGAGGAACACTCTTAACTATTAAAGTTATTATTATATGTTGATTATATCTCATGAAAAGGTCACACATTTGTATAAAAATGTATATATACATCAATCAAGGTATATTCAAAGATGTTGAAGAGTAAAATGTGGAAACATACTCATTCATCATATATGCTAAAGATTGTTTGATTACTTGGATATATAAAAATGAATGTTTACAAAGAATGAGAAAACTTTGACGTGAAAGTACTACACTATGAGCATTTGTTGCACTACTATTTCTTGCTAAAAATATCATTTATTTAAATTGATTTGCATGATATTTTCTATGTCCAATGGTGATACGTTGCATTGTGTTGAATATAAGTTGAAGGTATAAAGGTATACGTTTATATTGTACTAGCCCAACGAAATAAGTTTTGTTAGTCAATCAGATGCAGGTAATGTAATACAACATGGTTATACAACACCATTTTGGATCTCGTGGTATTTATCTATGCAACGAGGAGTGAGACAATGAAAGTTTCACGATTTGAGAAAACGATAACCGGGGCTGAGAAACGAGGTCATATACCATTGGCCAACTTAAGGAATTGCACATCAAGGATCAAGGAACAATCAACAATTGCTAAATTACTGAGCAACTTTTCACAGAAGATTGATGCTACTCACATAAATACATGTCAAGATGAGGGGGAGACAAATACGCTCTGCACTCTTTTTACCTTAGCTGAGGTTTTGTCCCACTGGGTTTTCCTAGCAAGGTTTTTAATGAGACAACATTTTAAAACGAATGAAATTGATAACCAAGGGAAGTGTTATAAATATAATATATTATTATGGTTATCAATTCCTAATATAGTTCGTCTTCTTCTTCAAGTTTCTTCATCCCTATATATATAGTCATTTGTATAATATTGTAATACACATTATTTAATGATAAAATCTGCTCCTCCTTCTTATCTTTATTTGCTTTTGGACTTGTTTCACAACAACTAAACCATTTATATAATAATATTATAAGAGGAAGAGAGTATGATTACACTAACCTTTTTCTTCATGTCACACTTAAATCCGTCTAATGCTTAATTTAAATGACAAAAAACACCCACTTTGATCAGATTGTTTTTATAAAAGATAAATGCATCAAAAATTTATCAGCTGAAAACTGACTTATAATTTTCGGATGGACCAAAAGCGTAAATTTGTTTAAAGTTCGAATTAGACAACTGCAATAGCAGTTATCTAATACGCTCCTCCCTGAAAGAAAAAAAATAAAAAACAAATTGGTCTACATCTTCATTCGCTCGTTCGAATTCTAGATCACAAACAAAAATTCTTTGGTTTCTTGATTCAATTCTGGATCATACCCGATTGAGTTTTCGAGTGAATCATCGAAATATTCAATCTGAAAGTGAAATCACGTTTTTCAGATTATCCATGATTCAAAATTTCTAACATACTTTAACCCTCTAGATTATCGTTGGAATAAAAACTAACCACGAAATTGAAGTATTCATTGTATAAAACTAGATTTCCCTGTCCACACGTTGCGGCGGAAATATTCGCACACAGAAAACAATTGCATTGATAAATCACAACATAAAAAAAGTGCAAATACAATATGATCGTGCAACGACGTTAAACATAAAATAACTTTTCGTAAAGAAAACACAAATATAAAATAATTACGCAACGAATGTAAACAAAAAAAGATTATCGGAGACTACCATATGACATCCAATCCAGTGGCGGAGCCACGTTGAAAGGACGGGGTGGGAAGGCCCCCTGTATGAAGTGTAGAAATCCTTAAAACCCTTTATAAAATCTAGCTATTTTTCAAGCTATTCTTCATTTTGAATAGATAAAGGGGCACCATTGTCCATTAGAGAAGCAATTTTATCTTTAATAGGGGCATGTATGTAAGAATCTGTAAGAGACAAATAAAAAAAAAAGGAGAATAGAGTTTGCATATTGCAGGTATGTTAATGGCGGATGAAAGTGAAAGGTAAAGATGAAGAAGGAGAGAGCTAAATAAATTATTTTTTATTTATTATTTAAAAGTACAAGTGCTTAGTACATCTACTTTATCTGACACTATTAAAGTTACTATATGACACTATTTTATCTGACATTATCTTTAAACAGGGATCTTAAAAAGTATATATACATAATATTAATATTAAAATATTTTTTTAGCACAAACTGATATGCTTACACTTTTTCATAACTTCAGAAGTAAATTGTTTACCACTTTAAAAGTTTATTAAAAGTTTACCATAGAAAGTTTTTTCACTGTTTATATTTTTATATATGTGTTTCTTAAGTATTATTTTGCTTTATAAATATTGTTATACAACAAACTATTTATAACGCAACGAAAATATGTTGTAAGAGATAAAAAAAATTTATATTTAATAATTTATGTTTTTGTAGTTATATAACTATTTTTTACATGATCCGATGTTACAATATATACATGCTTATAATTCGATCTGTCTTTTTATTTAATCCGTATATTGCCCCCCGTATAAAAAAGTTCTGTATTCGCCACTGATCCAATCGCGTGATCTAACCATGCAAAAATAGTGTCCATAAAAACTTGTACTTTGTACTTTGTTCATATGTTTATATAGATAATTTTATGTCTAAAATCAAAACGGTATGAATATCGTTACGTTTTAAAAATATAATGATAAGAAGTCACGGTCATGCTACTCTTTAATTGTGTAAATAGATTTTATGAGAGGTCCAATTCTAAAGCGACGTTCTCTGGCCATGAAAGCCGATTGACGTGACAAAATAAAATGAAATAAATTCATCCCAAATTAAGTAATATTCGACATGATTATAAACATTACAAGTCTCTAAACGATCAATTTTACTTTTGTGTAGTCGTTAGTTTGAATATATATTTTTTCTACAACAAATTATTCTCATACCAAATCTCTCAATTTTAGCGGTAAATCTGCGTGATGTGACTAACTCATTAAGTATCGTGAAAATTTTCATTACCATTGTTTGATTTTGTGATAACGAACATGTTATATTTTCCTTCAGATTTAATGATACACATTACAATACACAGGGTCATTAGTGGTGAAACATGTCATCGCCATTGATTCCTGATGTTGTCGCTATTGATCATATTGTCGTTGCTACTGAGTACTCATCTAAAGTCATTTCTAATGTCCGTCGCCACTAATGCCCCTTGACGTGCAAAACGTATTTTTTCGTATGTTTTACATTTTCAGTTTGTCAAATACATACATTAAAAAAACCAGATTTCCACAATAATTCAATAAACTATAATGTATGTATTTTTTTCGTATGTTTTACCAAAATAGGCTTTTAGGCATTGGGTTTTCCCTGGGATGGGATAAACGGGCGTGCTTGGGCTACCCAGCACACGTTAGAGTATGTTTATGCCCTCTACTCTCCCGGGTGTGGACGTCATTTACCCTAATAGGGTTCCCTTGGATAGTCAGACGTTAATTGTTTGCCATCCAAAAAAAAAAACTCGATCCATAGTCCGTACCAATAAAAAGTTGATGATTTGTTTTAACAAAATTGGAGTTATGTTTAACATGTGTAAAACTTGATTGCAACTTGTTAGCATTTTGCCCATGGGTGGTTCAATCGTTTTAGATGTCCAAAGCGCACTATAAATCTGAAGTCCATTTTCAAAGGTCATTTTATAAACTCTCATCGTTTATCCAGACATAAGAGTTATACAAATAAACTAAAAAAGTGAAACTCTGGGCCCCATTCAAATGGATGCTTAAAGTCCTAGCTTCACTTTAATTAACCTTAAACCGTCTTAGATTTTGACTCATTTAGATAAATAGGCTAAACATGTCATTTTCAGCTAGAGCGGGGTTGTTAAAAATATAAATTAATAAAATAAAAAAAAATGTGGGGCTGTTTTTAATAAAGTCTTCGTTTGCTGTTAAAATTTTTTTTTAAAAAAAAATGTGAGGATAAAAATAATTAGTGCGTGTGGTGTGGGTGCTAGTCTTTTAGTCTATAGGGGATTTGACAGGAAACCATGGCTGATGGGTCGCACCACCTTTTGTACCTTTAAGATGGGCCCTAATTACGGCCCAGTTCTTTCCAGCTGGGTACAGGCCCTCTTACATCCTTTTCAAGTTTTGGTAGGCCCACATGATGATGCCACCCTAGTCAAATCATATTCATTACATTATTAAGGGCTTGTTTGCAATCCTTATCACCTTCAAACTCGGTCATGAGGTTTCAAATATATTATCGGACATTCATAATTTTAGGTGTGGATCAGTGGTTTTGATCGAGTCTGTAACATGTTTTGACGTAATTAAATGTTCTAACCACTGACCGAGTCAACTGTGAGAGCTAACTGGACCCAGTTAGTTGAAATCAAATAGCCCCTAAGCAGTGGCGGATCTTGAAAAAAATTTCGTGGGTGACCGAAAGTTACGTGACCAAAAAATATATATATAACTAACGAATTCGGGTCGGATCAAACCAATATATATATATATATATATATATATATAAGTAACGAATTCGGGTCGGGTCAATACATTAGAACAAAAAATATTGAATCCGGGTCGAGTCGGTTCAAACACAAAAACTATAAATGAGTACCCTTATACTTTGTTTTAGTTACCAAAACAACCCTAAACTTTGTTTTAGTTAAAATAAGTCATTTAAGATCTAATTTTTGATATTTTTTTAGTAGATACATAACGTTTATAAATAATTTTACGTTGGAGACTGACTTAATACATTCAATATTAAAAAAAGAAATTAGTTGTGACCAACTCAATATATATAAAAAAATTTAGTGGTGACCGAAACGATATATATAAAAAATTTCTTCGTAAAACGCCTATACTCGGTACCTCGAGACAAAAAATCAGCAGTGACCGAGGTCACTGCTGGTACCCATTAAGAACCGCCACTGCCCCTAAGGTCGTTAGGAGTGGGAGCGGGATGGATAAGAACCATAGACCGTGAGCTGATGTGGCATGGGGATGTAGAACGAAGAGGGGTGAACGTCAAAGATAACATTTTTTTTTTATTTGTAGAGGAAACGGGGAAGAAAACTAGATCGTTTTCAAGTTGGTTTGTTTATCCACGTGATTAAAATTGTAATATGTGTACTAATTTCTAGCATGTTTGATTAAACAAGTTATCTTGTTTCTTTTATTTTTTAAAAGACAAAACCTATAGCGTTTATAAACTAGAGAGAGGTTCAAATGAGAAGTTTGTTTTGGGTAAGAAGGATAAGAAGGATTTTCAGCCATTGGATCTTGATCTAATAAAAAGGCAAGGAGGGGTATTTTAGTCTTAGCCACTTTTGTTGACTTTTTATCTATTTCCCCCAATTTCTTTAAACATTCATAACTTTCACATACGACATTATTTTTTTAAAAAAAATTACACCATAAAAACGAGCATTTTTTTATCTTTAAAACGCATATAGTGTTGCTATATAAAAAATGAAAAAAAAATTACTCTTTAGATTTTTGACACAGGTCATTGTGTAATTGTGTCAAAATGTTCAGATCATTGTGTCATTGTGTCGTCGTGTCAAAAGTATATATAGTGTTGCTATATATAAAATTAAATACTCTTTCGGTTTTTGACACAATATGAAACAATGATCTGAACATTTTGACACATCATTGTGTCATTGTGTCAAAATGTTCAGATCATTGTGTCATTGTGTCGTCGTGTCAAAAGTATATATAGTGTTACTATATATAAAATTAATTACTCTTTCGGTCAGGGGCGGAACTAGAAAAGTTTTTAAGGGGGTCCACAAATTTTTTTACGGAGTTATTAGTTTTAGATGGTTGGTTACAGACGCGCGTTGCAGCACGACATTGTGAGTAAAGAAAAATAACCGATTAAAAAAATTCTACATGATTTGATAAAAAAAAATTATGTGCCGTAACATTGACAATGATATAATAGCAAAAAAATACTAGTAAATGGCTAAAAATGAAGAGAAAACAAAAAGTAAAGCATGAAAAAAAAATAATATGACAAAATGTTTGCCTATTAATAATAATCTATATTTTTATATATTGTAATATTGCATTATAAAAAGGGTCTATGATGAATGTATTTGAAAAAAAACAGGGACTATAATGAAAGTAAATAAAAAAGAGGTGGAAAATAAAGTACCATCATTTACTATCCTCATTTATAGTACTAAAATTAATAAAGAAATCTGGGAAAAATGAAAAAAGGTTGAGCACAAGATTTGAACTTGCACCCATTCAAAATCAAACAAGGGATCTTACCACTAGGCTAGTTGCTTCCTTTGTTTTATTTTCACAAACTGAGTATTTATTAACTCCTCTTCACAATTATTTTTTTTATATAAAAAAACCGTTCACATAATTTCCACTTTGCGTACGAGGTTGAGGGGGTCCACGGGGACCCCCTGGGCCTACATTAGGTCCGCCCCTGCTTTCGGTTTTTGTCATCATATGAAACAATGATCTGAACATTTTGACACATCATTATGTCATTGTGTCAAAATGTTTAGATCATTGTGTCATTGTGTCGTCGTGTCAAAAGTATATATATTGTGCTGCTATATATAAAATTAAAAAAAAATTACCCTTTCGGCTTTTAACACCATATGACACAATGATCTGAACATTTTGACACAATATGACACAATGATCTGAATATTTTGACACAATGACACAACGACACAATGACACAATGATCTGAACATTTTGATACAATCGAAAGAGTAAAAAAAATTATTTTTTTATATAGCAACACTATACGCGTTTTAAAGATAAAAAAACGTTCGTTTTTATGGTGTAATTTAAAAAAAAATAATGTCGTATATAAAAGTTATGAAGGTTTAAAAAATGGGGGGAATTTGATAAAATGTCAAAAATACCCTTCCATCTTTGATTTGTTTTAGTTTTTCTCTCTAATTTACCCAGGAAAATTTTAAGCCATAGATTTTCATTTAATTGAAGATCTAATGGTTATGATTCCTTCTTATCCTTCTTATCCAAATTAAACTTCTCACAATAACCTCACCCTTATAAACTATACAATAATCGATTTTATATTTTATCATTGAGCTACAACCTTAGAGACATTTATGTTTAGGTACACGAAATAATTTATTAAGTATACCTAATATAAAATATCTAAAAGATAAAGTATATGATAATCGTAAGGCCTGTTGGTTTTATACGACCTATTTTATGTATAAACGGTAAACCCTTCATCTAGGGGCGGATGTATGAAGGACCCAGTAGAATTCTAGACACTCATTCAAATACAAAAATTATTGGTAATTTCTTGAATCAAATGATTAAGGCACCCAACACTTTTCTCGAGGCACTCAAAATTTTGAAATTGGCTATTTTAGTTGTTTTTTATACCTAAGACGCTCAAGGTTTGTGAAAGTAGGTTTTATAGTTGTTTTTGACACTCAAAACAACCAAAGTTATCAAAATCTTAAATAAAAGTAACTCATTTTAATAATGTCTTTTTATTTATATTATTTTGGATTAATTTTTTTTTTTACACTCAGTTGAATAAATTTTCTAAATAATTGAAGATAAACATCAAAACACAAACACTAAGTAACCTTGATAATTTTAAATAAAGAAGAGAAAAGACACGTGATCTTGATATGCACGAAGGGTGAATACAGAGAATCATTGAAGGGAAGAAAAAGGAAAAAGGTATGTCACACACATATATATTTCTTTCAATAAGTTATTTAAATATCTATAATATATAAAGAGGTAAGTGGATTGGTATCATGATATTTTAGGCTACACGTGATAATACATGTGACAATACTTAATAATGTGGAACTAGAATTTTTTTTAAATGTCAATACATGAATAAATTTTTTTAGTGGAAGCACACGAACACGTTTATAAAAACTAAAAAAATCCTACATAATAATAAAAAAATCCAAATTTTTTTCAATTCACGTATGAATTTAAGGGGTAACACGTGCCACTCTTGGCACTCCCTAGCTTCGCCCCTGCGTGGTCATTCACATCAGTTTTTGAACTAGAATCGAATCGGTTTACAAAATGAAAGTGGAAGTGAAACGTTAGGAACTGGACCGGTTTGTTTTATGATGGTTCGTAACCTGCTATATACTCATTTATATCTTTAATTATTTTCCTCAATTTATTAGTATAAATAGGTATAGATGCATGTGTTAGTTGAATCACACCATTAAAAAAACGTTCTTCAATCTCTCAGAGTTAAGCAACAATGTCCAACGATAAAAACTTTTGCTATTTCGATGTAAATGTAGTTCGAGATTAAATAACAAAGTTCTTCATTCAAGAAGGGTTGCCGTTCAACTACTTCAACAACCCGCATTTATCTGTACTTACCGAGAAACACCTCAACCATGTTATACTCACATAAGTCATCATACACTTAGACATCATTAAAGAATGAACACATGGAAAGAAAATAACACAAGAATACAAGACTCCACTTACCAACGAAAAACCAGCATATAACACCTAATCAACCCAAAGTAAAAGTAGTTACTATTGGGTTAATTCCATTCATCGGGTCATATACGAGTGATGTAGGCCCAAAACTCTATTAAAATTCTTTTATAACCTAAAGTGACTTGGTTGTATATTAGTAATTCATAAAGGACTAGAATTGCTGATTAGGAATTGTATTAGGTTAGGGGTTCTTTTCCTTGTTCCCCATGGTTTTTGTTCTCTTTAAATACATCATGATCCACAGGTTACAGGATATGAGAGTTGCATGTAACTTAAGTTTGAGTTAATTTTCTTGAGTTATTTGCTTGTGAGATTACTTTCCTACGTGTGGTTATCGATTGGGTCCTTGAGTTACAACGAGCATTCACAACATGTTTTTCATCCCCATCTCTTTCACTCACAACCACAATTAAGTAGTACTTTTTTATACGTTTATCATTACTTTTTATCTCTCTTTCACTCACATCAAATTTTATGAAATCATCAGTTTTTTTATCAAATATAGGGGTGAACATTTACTTTTTCTCTCTACTCTCCTCACAACCACTCACAATCAAACTCCAAATTTTAGAGTTTTGACAGACATAGTTTTGGGGGACATGCTCTGAATCCTCCCTAAGGGGCTGTTTGGTTGTGCTTAATGGGGTCTAAATGGGAAAGTTGCTGACCGATTAAGACATTTTAGGGATATGGGCATGTTTGTTTCGCCGCCAGTAGCTGACCGAAACAGATATTTATGTCGGTCCGATCCAGCCGACTTTGGCTGGCTGTAGCATACAGACGGACGACGGGAGGAGCGAGTTTGCGGACGCTGGGCGACGTTGAAGGTGAGGGAGGACGGGAGCTAAAGAAAAAACGAACACCTCTTTAAGACAAGGCAAAAACCAATTTTGTGTTCGACCTTGTTGGGAGGGAGCGAGTTTGTGGACGCTGGGCGACGTTGAAGGCGAGGGAGGACAGGAGCTAAAAAAAACAAACACCTTTTTAAGACAAGGCAAAAAACCAATTTTGTGCTCGACCTCGGTTTTTAGAGCTGCATTCGTGCGAACGCGAAGTCAATTTTACCAAATTTGTAAACCCCCCCTGCGCACGGGTAGATACTAGAGTAAAACACAACATAAGAACCCAACATGTCATGTAGGTTTTCATATATAAGCTAACAATGTTTTAGTTCCGACACCAATGTGGGACAAACTAAATGAAAGAAAAAAATTAGACTTCTTGTTCTCAAACCAATATGGGACAAGGTAATGAATGGAATTTTTGATGTTTTGTTCCCACACCAATATGAGATAAGGTAATTAAAGAAAAAAATAAATTTTTTTGTTCTCACACTGATTTGTTAGCGTTTTTTTTTTCCATACAAACAAGTCATTAAGATGTCCAAACAAACAACACATAATGATTCAGCACCTTATTGATTCAGCACTTCTTTACCATACAGACAACTTATTTATCCAGCACCAAATGAAACAGATTGAAACAAACAACCCCTAAGTCTCTTCACTAAACTAGTTTCTCTCCGAAACGGTTCAGTAAGAAACCGGTTTTTAACTCACGTGGCTCAAATTAACCGGTTCCTAAAATTAAAGATTTTAACACCAATGTTCCAGGTTCATAGTGGTAGTCCATAAACAATCGGCCCAAAAGAATGGGCTGTTACTTGGTGCAAAACAACATCTTTTAAAGGAATCAAGTTTCAACGCTAGTTCATATAACCATTAGACGTTAGACGTTAACGGGCACAAAGCTTTAAGGGCACCCGGTATACAAGGCGCCAACCGGCGCCATTATGCGCTTTAACGGCGCCATTCGGCGCCAACACCGCCCCTCCCTCGCGTTGAAGACCGGCGCCATTCCCTCCCGTTGAACCTTTGGCGCCCGTTAAATGTGTGTGTTTACGTTGAACGGTCAGAAAAATGACCGTTGGGTCATTAAAAAAAAAAAAAAATTTCCACCACTATTTAAATCAACCATTATTCACTTTTTACACCCACATCTTTTTAAAAAAAAACCAAACCCTCTCAGCTCTCTCAACTCATAAAAATTAACATGGATTTCCTCTCGTCCAACGATTCATCCGACACATCCTCCGACGAAGCCGCGGAAATGTTTTTCCATATGATAGTGAACTATCAACAATGTCGGCTAAATAGACGAGCGCAACAAACGCTTACACGAAGAGCTCGTCTAAACCGAAACCGTAAAATGGGGCAAACGAGTCTTCTTAGAGACTATTTCAACGATCCATGCGTCTACCCTGCGGAAGCGTTCGAACAACGTTTTCGTATGCGACGTTCACTATTTCTAAGAATTGTGAACGATCTAGAACGAGAGCATTCATCGTATGCGACGTTCACTATTTCTAAGAATTGCGCGGTTGTATAATTTTACACAACATGATTCTCGAGGACCAGGGTGCCGCAATTTGTCAATTTCACGAGGAGGAGTTGGATACGGCGTATGAAGAAATCGACGAGGATCAAAAACGGGCAATTCGTCAAGAAATAAGAAATCGAGACATCCATAACCAATTGAAGGCGGACTTGATCGAGGATATCTACGAGCGATCACGATCACTTTGAATATTTTATCAAGTATTTGTATGTTTTAATTTTTATCTCAAGTATTTGTATGGTTTATCTTTATAATAAATGTATTTTTAGTGTTTTTTTTTTAATTTTTTTTAAATAATTATTTAATTAATTTTCTTTTATTTATTTAATTTTTTCGAAGACAATAAAATAATTCGAAAATGAAAAGAAAAAAAATTATTTTTCTATTATTATTATTATTATTATTATTATTATTATTATTATTATTATTATTATTATTATTATTATTATTAATGAATTAAATTTTTTTTTTAAAATTAAAATGACGGACAATAATAAATTTAGGGTTGTAAACGAACCGAACTAAACCAAACCGAAAGAAGCCTTGTTCATGTTCGTTTGTTAAAAATTAAATGTGTTCAACATAATTATCCCATAATAGTATCACAAAGATGTAACTTTTAAATGTTAAAATTTTAACGAGCGTCTTACCGAACGTTCACAAATACCGCCTTTATTCATGTTTAGTTGTTTAACTAAACGAACGAAATTTCGTGTTTATGTTCCTTCATTATTAAACAAACAAACCTCTCATAAAACGGTTTACAAACTGTTCGTTGAAGATTCGGTTTAATTACATCCCTACCAAGTACCAACTATAACTCTTGTGACAGATTTTCAAAATTAAAAAAGGCATTGTCCACAATATAGAATAATAATGAAAACCTGGGGTCATTTTCAGAAACTCAACACTTGAATCCCAATCGGGGAAACAAATTCTCGCCGACTCCATTGCTTGCTTCACTGGAGGAACAAGCGGCTGCCGCCTTTCTAAAACCCCGTCGCCGGCGACCACCGCCACAGCTTTCTCACCGGTAATCTCGATTTCTTCTATCAATAACCTAGGGTTTCATTAATTTCAGATTACTACAGTTTTTGTTTTGTTTAGTTAGATGCAAACCCTAACCGTCCGAGTTTACAACTGAAGTAGATCAAAATGTTGTAATTTCATTGAAACTGTATACGTTTTATGTTTATTCGGTGTAAAAGTTGCTTACGATTCCACATTTTTCGAAACAATTGTTTCATGTTGTAGGATTTTCAGATTATTCGAGTTTTGTTTTGTTTAGTTAGATGCAAATCCTAACCGTCCGATTTTCAATTGAAGTAGGTCAAAATGTTGTAATTTCATTCAAATTGTATACATTTCATGTTTATTTGTTGTAAAACTTGCATATGATTCAACATTTTTCGAAACAAAATTGATTTATGTTGTATGAATTTCAGATTATTCGAGTTGAGTTTTGTTTTGTTTAGTTAGATGCAAACCCTAACTGTCTGATTTTCAATTGAAGTAGGTCAAAATGCTGTAATTTCATTAAAATTGTATACATTTCATGTTTATTTGTTGTAAAACTTGCATATGATTCAACATATTTCGAAACAAAATTGATTTATGTTGTAGGAATTTAAGCATTCTTCGAGTGAATAAATAGACGAAGAATGGTTTACCTCCAATACGGCAGAAACATTCTTCGCCAGAGCAAGGTTTTGAACTCGGAATCTGTGCTGCATCACCCGTTATTTTATGGCGGTCAAGGTGTTAGATACAGAAAATTGGAAGTAATTCTTACAACTGTAAGTAGATCAGTGTTACAGATCTCATGTTATTGTTTAATTTTGTTTGAATCTTAGGTGGCGTTTGGTTCACGGAATGGAATGTAATTGGAATTGTAAAGTTTTCCTTTTAAAATTGTGCTTAAGTTGGGTAAGGAAGGAGATTGAAATACAATGAATTCCTTTACTCAATGGAATTTAGAAATCCTTCACTTTAATGAAGGAAAATTACATGACCTCAAATTCCATTGATTAAAGGAATTCATTGTATTTCAAACACCTTCTTTACCCAACTTAAGCACAACTTTAAAAGGAAAACTTTATAATTCCAATTACATTACATTTCGTGAACCAAACGCCACCTTAGTGTTTTTCATTATAAAATGAAGTAACTACTTTATCATGTGATGTTGAATCCAGAACATTGACAAGCTAGGGAAAGCAGGTGAAACTGTTAAAGTTGCTCCTGGACATTTTCGCAACCATTTGATGCCCAAATTGCTTGCGGTTCCAAACATTGATAAATTCGCTTATTTAATCAGTGAACAGAGGAAGGTTGTTCTTGTTCCTGTTCTTCTGATGTCTGCATCTCTCTTATTTTCTTTTCATTTATTGAAGATTTTTTTTTAATTATTATTTTACTTGATTTTGACTCGATTGATGCCAGATGAACGGTAATGTTCTTAAGTTGTATGTTTTCTGTAAAAAAAATTTGTTGATATTTTGGAAGAATGTGTGAACTGGGATGTGATAGTTCATGTTGAGTTTAGTTGTTGCTAATCTTTTGAACATGTATTTTCCACCAGTTATATCAGCCAAAGGAAGTCGAAGAGGTTAAGGTAATTCCAAAGACTGAGGAAGATACAATTAAAGAATACCTAAAGGCAGCAAGAAGACTGGAAAACGCAAAGCTGGTTTGTAATTCCGTTATCTATTTTTCTGATTTTAAATTTATGTTTGTAGTTTTCTAAAGGGCTAATGTTATAAATAGTAATGTACTTAGATTGGTGGTGTAACCATTGGAAATGATGGTGTGTCAAGTCACAACATCAGATAATGGGCTAGTTTAGTAACTTAGTGATAAATCACCTTACTAGAAAAGTATAATCACCAGGTCGGGAAATAAACGTTTGTTGTTACAAAAGAGGGTCACTGATCTAGGTAAGATGTTATTCTATGACATTAGTCTCATTCTTACTGATATGATAAGCTTACTTGTTTACCAAAGTGCTCGTAGCCTAGTGATACAAAGGTGTTAAGAAGTGGTGCCTAGGTGTAAACGAGCCGAGCAGAGCCCGAACTCGTCTAGGCTCGAGCTCAACTCGTTTAAATTTAACAGAGATCGAGCTCAACTCGATTTAAGCTTTATTTCTGAAGCTCGAGCTCGGCTCGTGGAGAATTATTTAAGCTCGGGCTCGGCTCGTTTATAATTGATTTTTTTAAATATAATTATAATTAAATTTGTATATATTTAGAATTATTCTTTTAATATAGAAAATAATACTTATTATTTACTTATGTTATCATTATCTTATATATATAATAATTATTCTTTTTAAATGTATTTAATAAATTAAATTAAAATTATATAAATAAAAGGCTCGTTAAGGCTCGCGAGCCGGCTCGAGCTCGCTACGTAAAGCTTGGGCTCGAGCTCGTTTAGTAAACGAGCCCAATTTCGAAGCTTGAGCTCGATAAGGCATGGCTCGTTTCAAGCTTTTTATCGATTCGATCTCGAGCAGCTCATGAGCGGCTCGGCTCATTTACACCCCTACGTGGTGCCCTCACCAAGTGGTTGAGGGATGAAGTCCCATTTTGGACAAATGTGTAGATTTAGGAGTACAATTAGTGGGTGTGCGTTAGCCTTTCTGGAAGAAAAAGAATTAATACTTTTTTTTTTCTTGATTTTTCATCTTATCTATTTGACACCTCTCAACTCTTGTAGGTTCTGAGAAAATATATTAAGATAGATACCGAAGTGCGCTCACCTGTGGACAAAGATGAAATTATTTCTGAGGTACGGTTTATTCTTTACTCTTATCTTTTTTCATTTATTTCGTGTATATATGGAAAGTTGAAATTTTGCCAAGCATTCATCTTCTTGTGGTGCCTGAAAATTGAAATGGTTTTACATATTTTGTTGGGTAGCAGGGTAAAATGGGCCTCGGGTCAAAACTGGCTGACTTGGGTTTTGAGCAAGCCAGCTAACAGTCTTGTGTCCTTTTTTTTCTAAATGAGAAAATGCCATCTAATAGTAACCAAGTTTCATCATTGTTCTACTAAAGTCACTCAAAACCACTCTCTAACTGCAAAATCCATTTAAGGTTTACCATTGTTTCCTTTTTGTGAAAATAATTCATATTCGTTTAATACTAAGTTACAAACGAAACAGAACTTGGATACTATTTAGTGATTTTTCAAGATTAACTTAAAGCAACACTTTTCATTTTTATTTATTTATTTTTTTTGAACGGCCAATATCATTAAAAACTAGCAAGGAGCTAGAAGAAAGTTACAAGACATAAAAAGAAGCAAAAACACTTAGGAAAAGTACAAGGCATTTCTAATCCAACTAGACCAGACTAAATCAGGCAGATTCCCACGAGTTTTCACCCACAAAAAGGAAGAAGATTTAATTTCCTCAGAAATGCATCGAGCATGAGTGTTCTGATGATTGAAGATCTTTCCGTTTCGGGCCAACCACAGATGCCACAGGGTACAGGAGGCGATGGTCCTTAGCACCAGGAGCGATTTGGGAGGCAGCGCAGCAGCACAGGAAAAATCCATTAGCTCACGTAAGGAGCTGTCTGTTTTGAAATCGAAACCGGACCAAGCCTTGATAAGATTCCAGGTTTGAGCAGCTACCGGGCAGGAGAGACAAAGATGTTCGGCAGATTCGACTTCATGAGGACACCAGGTACAGCCGATGAAGGGGAGAGAAACGCCACGCTTAAGAAGATTGTCTTTTAGGTCACTTGGTTTCAACCAATTAACAACAATGAAATAGCATTGAAACTTGAGTTGTTTTGCGGTTGAAAAAAGCACGAGTGACTTTAGTAGAATGATATTGAATCTGGGCTGCTATTTAATGATTTTTACCCTTTTCATTTTTCAATTTTCTAAATAACTAATATACTAAATATGATTAGGAAAACCGTATTGTTAGTATGTGAATTTACTTTTCTTTTAATCATACAATTTACGACGTTGTAAGCATTTGAATACATATTATACGTCTATTGACCCATTTATCAAGTTTTTCTTGTTTAGCCACTTTTTTTATATTTTCTCGTTTGACCCCTTATCAAACATTCAAAAACTTAACTGACCCGTTTGACCCATTTATCAAGTGTCTAAGAAGTTTCATGATATCGGTGATGCTGATTCTTTCTTTCTGCTGACATGGCAGGTGGCAAGACAGCTCGGCGTGCGTATTGAGCCTGAAAACCTGCAATTACCATCTCCTTTGTCAACTTTAGGGGAATTCGAGGTGCCACTTAGACTGCCAAAATCACTTCCTCTACCAGAGGGCAAAGTGCAGTGGACTCTAGATGTCAAAATCCGCAAAAAGTAATCAGATTTTTGGTACCTTGTAATATTTTTCTAGGAAAACTGATTCCATGAAAGCCACGTGGCATTCGGTTTAACGTTATTTAGGTTCACCGCCACTTTTATTGGCTTGCAGATGATGTTGGTTGGGATTTGTAGACATTGGTTTTGCGTTTCATTTTTCCTGTTTCTGCTAAAATAAACATGACGCCCAACTGAAGTTTCTTGCAAGGATGATTGACAATTTTGGGTTTTAAGTACTGATGGGGTCTTCAGAGTTTTCTTTCTAGTAATATACCGCTGATTTATGATCATGAAAAAAAGCTGGTTGCATACTTGTTTTCTGATTAATTTTGTTCGTACTTTAGTAATATTACAAACCGGTATTTACTCGTAGAGTAGCTAGGAAGTACTTTGTATTTTGATCGTCCAAAATACAAGTTTTTAATGTATAATGTATAATATTTTTAAGCATAAAATACAAGTTTCGATGTATAATTTGTTACTTGTAATTACTTGACGTTTAAATATGAAATATAATTTGTTAACTCTAAAAAAATAACAATGCAACTCACTTCTCTCTTAGAGAAATTTCATTACTAAGAAATTACGAAATTGGATTTCATAATTGTTGCTGTAATTTGGTCACTGTTTGAATTTAGATATGACATGGAGATAACATAATTATCTTATAATGAAGAATAGATAATATAGCATGGAAGTTTAATATTAATGTTATTTGACAGTAAGGTTTTTAATATCTTGAAATACTTTAAATTTATGAGTTTTTTTTTCTCTTATGTGTTTTTTTCAATTTTTGTACTATTTCTGTCACACCCCAACTGACGGCGGAATATGTCGGGGCGAGAAGACATGCACATGACAATTAGTAATAGTTACCAAATACTTAAAATGCCATTTTCATATATAAACAAATATCCGTACAATAATTTAAATATAAACATCAAGCATTGATTTAGTGTCTTTATCTAGGTCCGCAATCCTATCGTGATCACTCAAATAATCCAAGTAGTCATCCTACAACATGTATAAAATAGAAAGTGTCAACTACAAAAGTAGTACGTGAGTAATCATAGAGTTATGTATATGAAAAGTCAGCGGTTTATGCCATTAAGTATTTATTCATATGATATATTATAAAAGACTACACTAAAGAATAAGGACTATCCAAAAGAATAAAGACTATCCATTTACCACTCATAGATATAGATGTTGTGTAATCAAACCTAGACAATAAGGGAGCAATCACTTATTTGAAGACATGATTATGTCTCAATATCCTAGGTGGGTTGTCAACCAATAGATCTGTATCTATCATTGTTACCACGGCGCGATGGTTAATGGTACACAAAAGAATAAAGACTAACCATTCATGATTTAAGATTCACGATTCCCACACTTTTAGATATTAGACATAGATACACATAATAAAGAACACACATAATATCATAGAATTGCAGTGATTTCGAATAAGAAATAAAGATTTAGGATTTAGATATAGGATATACATGCTGCACCCCAAAATGAGAAAGTGGTTATTAATACTCACTACTCTAGTCATCATTTGATTGAAGGAATCACCCTTCTAATAATAACAGGAGTTTATATCGCATAATATCCCACAGTAATAAAAGGGGGTATGAGTACTCACTTGATGAGTAATACTGATAACGAGAGATAGCACCGAAAAGTGATATGTGATAGACCTTGAGATTATCCTAATGAAACGAGTAGGCTAATTGAATAAAAGGAATTGAAATGACTATTGGTCTAAGTATATGGAGTTCTTGAATAGGGTTCTTGTTTATTTAATAAAAATATGATTAGTGATAATAAGAAGACGCGTTTTCCTATAAGGAAACGCTCACTCCGGGAATCCCCAGGTAAGTGCGCCAGGTCCCAGTTGGGATTTATGCGACACCCTTACCTATGCCAGAAAACCCAGTGTATAGGCGTTCACCCTTACGGTCCGCATGAGTTCTAAATAGTTTTTGATAAATTAATAGTTTATAACTGGATGTATATCTTTATGATCTTTATTAGATATATATATATATATATATATATATATATATATATATATATATATATATATATATTACACTATATAACATTTAACAACCATTGTACAACTTTTGCTGCCCAAGTTACCACCCTTAATGCATTTATCAACGATTGTACAACTTTTGCAGCACAAATTACAACCCTGATGCGTGGCTTACAACACTAGAAACCATATGTACAACCAACCCTCCTTTTTTACTTTTTGGTCTATACTTTACACTGTCGTCATCTCTGTTCACTCCCTCACCGAGTTCTCCAACTGCTTTGGCGTGAACGTGCACGCTTCCTCCCTCCATCAAATGGTATGTGGTTGTCAGTTGAAACCACAGATCTACTCTTTCCCTCTCTGAGAAATTGACCATTGTTTATGAGAGATTGGATCTCCGGCACAGGCTCTCTCCCTCTCAAAAACACATGATCGCCGGTCGTTTTCGTGGTGGCGGCGTGGTGGTTTACTGCAGCCGTGGTTACGATGGCTGCGGCATGGTGGTTTACTGCAGCCGTGATTACTATCCCGGCGGCATGGCTCGCCTCTCGATTTCTCATAGTGGTCCCTCCGTCGTAGCTCCGTTTGTGAGGTTGAGCAGCGGCTGTTAAGCTTTTGCTTCATGGATCTAGGGTTTCTAGCCCGGGACAATGTATCAGAAAAAGGTAATCTCTTCGAACTTTCTCTTCTTTGTGGATCTAGGGTTTCTAGACACTAATTATTTGTGTTGGAAGCTTATGCAGATCTTGCCCTCTTAAACAAGTGAAACTATGAATAGTTGAGAATTGAGAAGATGATGAAACCATTTTTTCCTGATGAGTTGATAGTTATTGCTGTTGTTGCTCCGCGTATGGTGTTGAAGTGGCAGTGGTTAACCCACATCTTTGAGATGTAACGACTGGGTGTTGTTATCTCTGTGGTTGTTCCGTTTAGGTTGATGTGGACTCGGTTTTTTTATCTTCTTTGTTCAAGATCTTAACAATCCACCTTTGGCGATGATAAAAAACCCATTAGGGTTTGAGCCTGATCACTTTTGGGTTTTCTGTGGTTATTTGTTGGTCTGTTTGAATTTGATCATTGAATCCTATGAATTATATGAACATTTATGGTCTGACCCGGATTGATTTTATAGCTTATTGATGAGTTATTGAAACTTCAAATTTTTGTACAGATGCTATGTGGGCCTGTATTCGGCAATGATACGAACCTTTAGGGTTTGAACCGTAAATGTGATCATCATTTTTGCGTGTGTTTTTACCTAAGTTCTAATTGGTTTCTTTTGCTCATGGTTAATTGATTTAGTTCATGAAATTGGGGTCTTATTTTTGTGTATATTTTAACCGCAGGTTCAATGGATCAGCATGTTGGAAACTTGATATTGCCCTCTTATTCAGGTTAATTTTATGATAAAATTGTGGTCTTATATATGTGTATTTTTGTGTATCCTCTTCTATTTAGGTATTTTCTTTAGTTTATTCTTCAACTATTTGTGTTCTTTGATTTCCATAATGTAGTTGCTCGTAATGTAGTTGAATTGTATTTGTTACTTCTAAGTCAAGCAGTAGTTTTATTTGTGAAGCATAAAGAGGATGAGTTATTTGTTTGGTTTGCAGGATCTTTCTGCTTTTGGATGTTTTTGTGTTGTGTTCATTGTAGATTGATTAAGAATGAGTGTTTCAAAAGGAGGAAATATTGAATTCTACACTCAACCGAGGTTCATTTCAACCCAGGTTCATTTTGTAATATCAATGTTTTTACATTCTGTTGTCAGGGGCGGAACTAGAATTTTTTTTAGGGGTCCACAATATTTTTTACGGAGTCACTAGTTTTAGATGTTTCAGTTTCATATAAACGTACATAAAGAAATTTGTTCTATTACTTACTAAATAGTTTTTAATGCAGGCGCGCGTTACGACACGACATTGCGAGTAAAGAAAAAAATTAATGATTAAAAAAAACTCTACATGATTTGATAAAAAAAAATCTATACCGTAACATTGACAACGATATAATACTAAAAAAATAATAGTAAATGGCTAGAAATGAAGAGAACAGAAAAATAATATTAAAAAAAGTCTATATTTTTATGTAATATTTCATTATAAAAGAGGTCTAGAATTAATGTATTTAAAAAGATTGGGTCTATGTTGAAAGTAAATAAAAAAGAGGTTGAAAATAAATGACCCTCATTTACTCTCTTCATTTATAGCACCACAATTAATAACAAAAGCTTGGGAAAAAAAATGTTGAGGACAAGATTTGAACTTACACCCCTTCAAAATCAAACAAGGGTTCTTACCACTAGGCTAGTTGCTTACTTTGTTTCTTTTTCACACTAAGTGTTTATTAACTCCTCTTCACAAACTTTTTTTTATAAAAAACCATTCACATAATTTTTCACTTTGCGTACGAGGTTGAGGGGTCCACGGGGACCCCCTGGGCCTAATAAGGGTCCGCCCCTGTCTGTTGTTATCTGTGGTGGTTTCGTTGTTGCTGATTGTTTTCTTTCACTTAAAATTAGTCTTAGTGAGTAATATGTTCTTAGAATGGTATTGTTGTTTAGGTTGTGTACTTATTTAAGCCTATGCTTCATATCTGTATATGCATGGTTGCCTGCTGATATCTCATTTTACTTTGACCGTGTTCAGTTAACATAACAAATATATTTAGCAAATTGATTGTTTTTGTTTATGGTTTCATAGGCATCAGTCGTCCTCCGCTTCTGTGGTTATTTCAGTTCTTATGAACATTTTCATATTTTGCAGGCCTGGATTATCAAGACTCATGTATGGTTTGTTTTGGAATTTCATATGCTTGGTTTGTCCGCTTGGAAATCACTTTCTTCCCTCTGTTAATATCATTTTAGGAATTCACTTTATATAGTCATTTGCAGGATTTTAGTTTATATATTCTAATATTATTCTAATATGATTTCTTGATACATGAGGTGGAAAGAAATATAGAATTATTGACGTTTATGATCTAAGAAACTATATGTGAGGACTGAGGTACACTTATGATGACAACAAATATGAATGTGTAAATGGGCTGGTCTGGTTAGTAAAATGGGTAATTTTTTTATGTGCCTAAAATGAAAACAGTTATGACTGGGTGTGTAGGGTGAAAATGGGTAATATTTATATGGGTTTGAAGAAAATAGTTTCACCCCAAATGTGATTAGATGAAATATATTACCACAAAAGTAATCTGCTTTTTTCAAAATAAACGATATAAATTCTTTTATCAGATTTTAACCTCTAAAATGTAGATCCGGATATAATTAATCTCATATTACCTACTGACTTGATTTCTATCTCTAACTAGGTGTCTTTTAATTTGTTGTTTTTTGCTATTTTTTCGCAGGTTGATGTATTTGGTGTTTCTAAAAACCAAGGTAATTCGAACTTTGAAGAACAACCAATATATTTATAGGTGTTGGTTTTTTACTGTTTACGTATATGTTGTATATGTTTTAGTATTACTATTGGTATACATTGGGTTTATATACTTTTGATCACTTTTAGTGTTAGCCAACTAAATACTTATATATGTTTCTTTCAGTAATTTTGAGGAAATATTTGATGTCGGGCACTTTGTTTAAGAGATGAATTCCAGATTGTTAAATGATTGCCAAAGAGATTTAATAGAAAGTATGTATCACAGCCATTAGAGATGTCACATGTTAGTTGTTCAAGTGAAATATAATATGTTATTGTTACCAAAAATGTTTACAACCGACCTTCGTCTAAAGTTCATGTTTTTTACATGTTGGGTATCACCGTACGATATCCCGCAGTTCTAGCTGCAACGCGCTAATTGTAAAGCTTGTATATATATATATATATATCTATACTACTATATAATGTATATTGTTTAAAATGGTATTTTTGTAATTACCAGCGTCTTAATTTTAAGACGCATTCCTATTTGAGTTCACTCTGACCATCTATCCATACTCGCCCCACCTTTATTTCCCGTTCCATTGTTTGTAGCAATTCAACCTTATACCCCTCTCAAAATAAACCCTAATTCTATACTAGAAGAGATTCTGCAGAGTTGCATGACCCGAACTTGGAAAAGCAACAAACAGATCTTCTCTTGGAGAATGATTCTTCTGTTCTTTTGATATTTGAAGTGCACGCCAACATAAATTGGGAAATCGGCTCATCTGCTTTTCAAACATTACATCCATTCATCCATCGTTCATCTACACGCAAAGTCACAGACATGCTTTTGATCCATCGTTTTCTCTCTGCTCTACGCTGCAATATCAGGGAATCTTCTCTTTCTTTGAGTAAGTCTTCAATTACTTTTCATCTTCAAAAATCCATGTAACCCTAATTTTGGAAAAATGCCATCTGCATACATATGCTTTTTCGATTCTATTGAATTGGCTAGAAAATTTGAATTTTGAATTGTATACCCGTGCTTAATTCCTGGACACCGGTAGTAGATATTGCAACGCGCGAACAAAAGACGAATAACACGCTATACACTGTCGCCGCCGCAACGCGCGGGCACACGGCTAGTATATATATATATATACTTTATTTAAACTTCAAGTGTATATATATATATATATATATATATATATATATATATATTAGTTTAAGTTTAAGAGTTTAAATATATATATTCATATATATATGTTTTTAAATATATAAATATATAAGTATATTTGTAAATACATATATTTATATAAAATATTAATGGTGTTTGTAAAAGAATGATAAAATTATATACATGATCATATAGCACCATATACTAATGTTTGATTATATAAATATATTGGTTTTTAACGATTATTTGTATTTATCAAATTTTCGAATAATATCAAACGCGCTCGAAAAATGATAAAAATTTAAGGTTTTAATCTTGATATTATATAAAGATATCCCCTAAAGTTTGAAATCCCAACTAGGACCAAATCATAAATATATGGCGGGCTCCAAATCATAAGGGTGTTTGTAATGGTGGCACCGCACCATAGCCCCCCCCCCCCCCGGTCGTGGTGGCTTTTTGGTGTAGCCGCACCTCCCAGTACGTCACATTAGCCCCTCCCCCGTGATTTCCCTTCTTATCCCCTCTTTTCCCTTTTTCTACTATAGCCCACCACCGTGCGGTGTCCTCCTGGCCCATCACCATCCCACCATGGCTAACCCATAACAAACACCCTAAGTCCGAGCTTAAATATAGTGTTTCAATTTTGTAACGTTTAACTTAAAAGATGCGGGGCCCTATATCATAACTCCGACCCTAAAGTTTGGACTAAGCTCATAAATATTTATTGATTATTAAATTTTACTAGCTTTTTTATTCACGTGTGTTACACAGCTGACTTTAAAAGAAAAACTATAAATACAATCATAATCTACGACAATTATGTATTTTTTTATCTATATAAAAATTTCTCAGTAATTATAGGTGGGTCAGAGGTTTTACGACAATGAGCATTTAGGCGGTGGGTTTCCTCTGAGATGGATGTGCAACATATGGGGTCTTGGCTACTCGTACGGACTATGGCCGTAACGTGTCGTGGGTAACATCGTTTTCCGTGATGAGACCCCCGGGTAACCGTACGTTTGCAGTTAAAATTTTCTAGTCACGTAAAATAAGGATTTTTTTAATTATAAATACTTGGTAAATTTGAATCTTAGCTCAACTAAAGTAAAAAAATTATCAAATTAAATAGAATAAAATATTTTATATTACATGCATAATATTTAATTAAAATATTATTATGAATAAAGTATTATAAACATTATATTAAAGTATTAAAGTATATGCAATAAAACATATTATTTTAATAAAATATAATATATATGCAATAAAAATATTATCTTGAATAAAATATTAACCTTAATATTAAAATTTAGTATTTGGATAAGTATTAACTTTGATATAAAAATTTGTATCTGAATAATTACTTATTAAAATTTTAAACTAAATAAACCCTAATATGGAGATTTAGTATTTGAATAATTATTTATTAAAATTTTGTGGTGATGACAAATGTAATGTTTACTAATTAAAGTATGACCAAAATATATGATGTTTTAGTTAGACTCGCCGCATCGTGTGGCCCTTGGCTGACGTGGCTAAGCCCTTCAGACGAGCAGCGATGGAGGCAGACGAATAGTGACACCCCTTGATTACGGGCAGGGAGAAGGAAGGGCCCATGTTTTTTTAAACCCCAAAATTAAAACCCAATATTTTAGTAGATAATTCTTTTACTCTATTTTATTTATTAAAATTAATAACTATTTTTATGTATCATAAGAAGTAAGTAAAATATAAATAATATTAAATATAAATACAATTACACTTAATCAATTATATATATATACCTAATATAAGTAATTAAACTTAAAATAGTACAATTTATACCATAAATGGGAATAGGAATCGTCATGCCATGGAGTAATATGAGTGATCTCGGTTGTTAACACAGTTTATTCTCCCATGGATCACGAGGCACGTACTCGTCCTGCGGTCGTTTTTCATCTATCGGTTCTTCTTCTTCTTTAAGTTGGACCTCATCATCCAATTTGTAATAGTCTTCAAGTGGCTCTTCTAGTGGTTTCGGGCAAGCAATAATCAAATGTCCAATTCCAGAAGGCTTCATCCTCCCCGAAAGTTCATCCATGTTGAGGTTTACATGAGGTTGAACAACTGACTGAGGGTGAACAACCTGTGGAGGTTGAAAAAGCACTGGAAGTTGAATAAACGGGTAGATGATTATAATGTTCCACTCTTGGTGCATAATTTCCCAGCACATCCTTTGGAGGTGTTGAAATCAAGTTATGGAATTGTTCGAGTATATCTTCCATGTTTAACATAATTATAGGTTGAGAATCGAATTTCAAAATTTAAAATTTGTAAGGTTTTTAAATATAGTCGTAAAACATATAGCCATTTAAAATTATAGCTAGTGAAAAAATATAGCCGTTGTGCAGTTATTTATTATTTAGTTACTTTTTTATTATTTTTTAATTATTTATTCCACTATTTATTTTAATTATGTTTGTTCGATTTATATTATTATATAAATATAATAAATTAATATATTAGATAAAAGAAATTGTGATTTGAAAATAAAAAGAAGTTTGTGAGAAGGGCTGGCTTATGGCTAAAAACTGTTTGTGGGAAGGGCTGGAGAAAAACTGATGCGACATACTAACTGGCAGCCCTTGGGAATGACTGCTCTCTGCGTTGCGTGTAGTCTTATACACACACGCTCACACATATAACATTAAATATATTATTTTGTTATAATTACTTACTAATATAAAGTTCGACCTCCTTCGCTATAGTAACTTGATGTTCACGTAGCAACCATCTAGGTGGTGCACATGGCAGTGCACATATTATATTTGCTTAGGAACAATATATCCTAGGCCACTAGTAACTTGCCACGTGGCTTTGATGTAGGATGCCACATAGCATGAC
>JBCNJP010000024.1:43204265-43220041 GCA_039602395.1 Deinandra increscens subsp. villosa
TAATAATTATTATAATAATAATTTGTGAAATATATAACTAAAAATATCCGCCCTTTGTCCTTTTTTTATACGGTAAAAATATATTAGAAAAGCGGCTAGAAAAAATTACAAGTTACATAAAAAGAAAAAATACCAAAATGACAACAATCAAGATTACAAAATACAAGTGAAGTTTGATCCGGTTCTTTACTAGTTAGTCTTTTGCAGGGGCGAATTTTAATGGGGACCAGGCCGGGGCCCGGCCCGTCCTGTTTTTTCGCTTAGAAGTGAAAATTTATATGTGTTCGGTTCGATTTTTTTTTATGCTTAGTCTGGCCCAATCTATATATTCATAAAAAGTTAATATAGTTAACTAAAACTTCACAGCTCAACTGGTTTATGGCGCTATGATTCTTACACAAAGACTTACGTTCGAATCTAAGGAGTTGCATTATTTTTTGTTGCATTTTCCTTTGATTTTTTTTAAGCGATTCTTTTTTTTTTTTAACCTAAAACAATTATTTTTAACCTAAAACAACGTTGTTCCCAAATCCCAATTCACAATTACGCCTCAAAACACCCGCTCCGTTCCCTTCCAAAATCCCATCGGCGATTCAGTGATTCACGTCCGACGTCCTCACCGGCGACTGCTCCTCCGGCCGGCGACCTCTCCTCCGGCAGCGTCCAGCGAACCGGCGACCTCTTAAGGCTCTCATCGCTGCTGCAGACTGCAGTTCCGCCCCTCTTTTATTATTCTCCGGCCCTTCTTTAATTTGTTATTCTTTCAGGTGTGGATTGTCAATTGTGGTTATTTATTTCTTTAATTTCTTTAGATTCAGTTGATAGATGATGATTGATGAAGAAGTTGATAAATGATGATTGATGAATTGGATGAGTTGAATAGTAGATTTAGTGATCAGTCGATGGAGTTGTTATCTCTTAGTTCTAGTTTGGCTTCAAAAGAGATAGATGTTGACCAGATTTGTCTTCTTGTTGAGAAATATTATTCTCAAGATTTTAATGAGCAAGAAAGGATTCAGTTAAGACATCAGTTGAGATTATTTAATGTGGATAAAGCTCAAAATCCAAGGCTTAGTGGTATATCAGCTATTTCAGATCTGTGCAAAAGTCTCGTGAAAACTCATAAACGTGAGACGTACTTTTTGCTTGATAGAGTGGTTCGGCTAATCTTGACCCTTCCAGTTTCTACTGCAACAACAGAGCGAGGATTTTCAGCAATGAAAAGAATAAAGAATCGTTTACGCAATAAGATGTCAGATGAGTATCTCGCAAACAGTCTGGTGATTAACGTAGAAAGAGAAAGTGCCGAAAAGTTTGATCAGGATTGCATAATCGATGAATTCAAAAATCTTAAAGGTCGTCGGGCTAAGTTGTAATCATGTTTCCAGGTAATATTCTTTTCTCTCGCATCGTTTGGTTTTTTGTTATGCGAAACAACAGTTATTTTAATAAATCAAAACAGTTAGATATTTTTGTTTTTTGTTGTGTGATCCAACCCGAACCGAATATCCGACCCGAATACCCGATCCGAACATACAACCCAATTATTAAACCTAGCGATAACCTAATTTTTTTTTACCCTTAACTTTCAGCCCGCACAAACTTTTTGGTCAAGCTTCGCCCCTAGTCTTTTGAAACAGTACTCCTATTCCCTTGATTATTATCTTGGGCCATTGGTAGCCACCATCTTTCGTAAGAGCTTAAACAAAAAATCGGGGGAGTTGTGGATTCGTTATATAAATTTTTTTGGAAAATGTGATAAAAGTTAATACTACTAACCGAAAAAATAGGGGCATCTTTAAAGCTTTGTGCCCGTTAACGTCTAACGTCTAATGGTTATATGAACTAGCGTTGAAACTTGATTCCTTTAATAGATGTTGTTTGTTTTGCACCAAGTAACAGCCCATTCTTTTGGGCCGATTGTTTATGGACTACCACTATGAATCTGGAACATTGGTGTTAAAATCTTTAATTTTAGGAACCGGTTAATTTGAGCCACGTGTGTTAAAAACCGGTTTCTTACTGAACCGTTTAGGAGAGAAACTAGTTTAGTGAAGAGACTTAAGGGTTGTTTGTTTCAATCTGTTTCATTTGGTGCTGGATAAATAAGTTGTTTGTATGGTAAAGAAGTGCTGAATTAATAAGGTACTGAATCATTATGTGTTGTTTGTTTGGACATCTTAATGACTTGTCTGCAGGGGCGGAATTAAGGGAGGGTCAAGAGGGTCCATTGACCCTCCGGCGATCGGAATTTCTTTGATATGAATATATAACCTCGTTGCTGGTTTTTGTAATTTGACCCTTCAAAATTGTTGCTACAGTAAACATTGAGTAGTTGATATGAAATGAATAGAGAAAAAGAGTAATGTACGTTAGAAGTTTCCGATCACCGGTGGTGACATCCGAGAGTAGCAGCGGGAGTGCTATTGCAGGTGGAAATAAAAAATAAGGAAGATGAAGTGGGGGACCCACTTTATATAAGAAAGGAAGGAATATATGACATTTTGATCAATTGGTCTATGAGCCTATGATGTCTAGTGACAATACACAAATATTACTTTACTATATTTTTAATAAGTTTATTTTTTTAAATTTCTCTAAAAACAAATCAAGCTTTATTTGTTATTGTATAAAAATGGATTCACTTTTGTATTAGTTTTATATACGATTAGGTTAAACTTTTTACACAAATGTCAAATATCAATCTAGGTTGCTGTCTTCTATTTGATTTCTTTTCTTTGTAGATTACTTTTTTGGTTATGAATTTAATTAATTTTGTTAAATAATTCATTTAATTTTTTTATTAATTTTATTATCTTCCTTTTACAAATACGATTTTGTGTTTTATTAACTCTTATTTATAACGATGTGAATTTTCTACTGCATCATATTTCTTTTCTCAAACATTTTAATACTTAGATTCAAGTCGTCATTCACACTTTTCTTTATGTACTTATCCATGTCAATAACACGGTCACAATATGCAACTATGTTTGTACTAGTTGAAAAACATTTAAAATCATTAAGGGTGTTTATTTACACAAATAATTAGAATAAAAACACTATTAAAAAAATATTCAGTGTATACTTGTGAACAAAAAAAATTCTATTACGACCCTCCGGATAAAATGTTCTGGTTCCGCCACTGCTTGTCTGTATGGTAAAAAAAAACACTAACAAATCAGTGTGAGACAAAAAAGTTTATTTTTTTTCTTTCATTACCTTATCTCATATTGGTGTGGAAACAAAACATCAGAAGTTTCATTTATTACCTTGTCACATATTGGTTTGAGAACATAAGTCTAATTTTTTTTCTTTCATTTAGTTTGTCCCACATTGGTGTGAGAACTAAAACATTGGTAGCTTATATATGAAAAACCTACATGACATGTTAAGTTCCTATGTGTATCTACCCACGCGCAGGGGGGGGGGGGGTTACAAATTTGATAAAATTGTCTTCCCGTTCGCACGAATGCAGCTCCAAATACCGAGGTCGAGCACAAAATTGGTTTTTGCCTTGTCTTAAAAAGGTGTTCGTTTTTTTAGCTCCCGTCCTCCCTCAACTTCAACGTCGTCCAGCGTCCGCAAACTCGCTCTCTCCCGTCGTCCGTCTGTATGCTACAGCCAGCCAAAGTCGGCTGGATCGGTTAGCAAATTTGGTAAAATTGCCTTACCGTTCGCACGAATGCAGCTCCAAATACCGAGGTCAAGCACAAAATTGGTTTTTGCCTTGTCTTAAAAAGGTGTTCGTTTTTTTAGCTCATGTCCTCCCTCACCTTCAACGTCGCCCAGCGTCCGCAAACTCGCTCCCTCCCGACAAGGTCTAGCACAAAATTGGTTTTTGCCTTGTCTTAAAAAGGTGTTTGTTTTTTTAGCTCCCGTCCTCCCTCACCTTCAACGTCGTCTAGCGACCGCAAACTCGCTCCCTCCCGTCGTCCGTCTGTATGCTACAGCCAGCCAAAGTCGGCTGGATCGGTCAGCTACTGGCGGCAAAACAAACATGCCCATATCCCTAAAATGTCTTAATCGGTCAGCAACTTTCCCATTTAGACCCCATTAAGCCCAACCAAACAGCCCCTTAGGGAGGATTGAGAGCATGTCCCCCAAAACTATGTGTGTCAAACCTCTAAAATTTGAAGTTTGATTGTGAGTGGTTGTGAGGAGAGTAGAGGGAAAAAATAAATGTTCACCCCTATATTTGATAAAAAAAAAATGATGATTTCATAAAATTTGATGATTTCATAAAATTTGATGTTTGATGTGAGTGAAAAAGAGATAAAAAGTAATGATAGGCTTATAAAAAAGTACTACTTAATTGTGGTTGTGAGTGAAAGAGATGGGGATGAGAAACATGTTGTGAATGCTCGTTGTAACTCAATGACCCAATCGATAACCACACGTAGGAAAGTAATCTCACAAGCAAATAACTCAAGAAAATTAACTCAAACTTAAGTTACATGCAACTCTTATATCCTGTAACCTTTGGATCATGATGTATTTAAAGAGAACAAAAACCTTGGGAAACAAGGAAAAGAACTCCTAACCTAATACAATTCCTAATCAACAATTCTAGGTCCTTTATGAATCTTCCTACTCTAATAAACAATTACAATTGTTGACACTTGTCAACACTAGAATCATTCTCACACAATTTTTCCCTCCCAAATCTAATCCCTAATGAATTCTTTTTTAGGAAATTATATCCCTTATAACCATGATATATTTTTATTTAATTATATTTATGGAATTATGACAATCATATATCAATTTACATCTAATTTTTATTTAAAATTCTTTTTTAAACTATTATTATTTTCATTTAATAAATATTTAAAAAACTTATAAAATACCAATAGACATTTATTTACCGTGTTTTTCAAATATAATTGAGCAAATCATATTTAATATTATAACTAATGAATAACTAATATTGTTTTACAAATCTAATAAACATTGTGGATGATACTATTTATAGAGAAATCCGTAAACAATAAAATTTATGTTCATAATATCCAATATTAAATAGTTTTTCTATCATATCAAATGATCCATGTTCATTAAAATTGGAAATTTTAAACATCATGACTAATACAATTGTACGTTATCTAATATATACCAAGATAATTTTTTTTATTGATTTAACATTATAATATTCTAATTATACTTTAGACTTTATACTCAACAATTAAAAAATGTTCATTATAATTTTGATGAAATTTTATACTCACCTAACTTTCTATCGAGACTTAAATTCTCAAGTTTGTCAAATCATAAGTTAGTGTTAGTCGCTATTCAAGGTTGGATTGTTTTTCTAACAACCATTTTTAAAGATGATCATGTTTATGTTGTATTTTTTCCAAATATACAAGTAGAGACATGCTCTAAATATTTTTTTATGAAGAAGATAAAGTCACCAATACCATATTATGAATTATAACTTTATTAAATGTAATGTAATACGTTATTCGGGTAATAAAATGAGTATGCATGAATTATCATTTATATATATTTTCTAATGATTTAACCCGTATAACCCTTTACCAAAAAAAAATAATTTAACCCGTATAACATACGGGTTCTATCCTAGTTACTAATATACAATCAAGTCACTTTAGGTTATAAAAGAATTTTAATAGAGTTTTGGGCCTACATCACTCGTATATGACCCGATGAATGGAATTAACCCAATAATAACTACTTTTACTTTGGGTTGATTAGGTGTTATATGCTGGTTTTTCGTTGGTAAGTGGAGTCTTGTATTCTTGTGTTATTTTCTTTCCATGTGTTCATTCTTTAATGATGTCTAAGTGTATGATGACTTACGTGAGTATAACATGGTTGAGGAGTTTCTCGGTAAGTATAGATAAATGCGGGTTGTTGAAGTAGTTGAACGGCAACCCTTCTTGAATGAAGAACTTTGTCATTTGATCTCGAACTACTTTACATCGAAATGGCAAATATTTTTATCATTGGACATTGTTGCTTAACTCTGAGAGATTGAAGAACGTTTTTTTAATGGTGTGATTTAACTAACACATGCATCTATACCTATTTATACTAATAAATTGAGGAAAAAAATTAAAGATATAAATGAGTATATAGCAGGTTATGAACCATCATAAAACAAACCGGACCAGTTCCTAACGTTTCACTTCCACTTTCATTTTGTAAACCGATTCGATTCTAGTTCAAAAACTGATGTGAATGACCACGCAGGAGCGAAGCTAGGGAGTGTCAAGAGTGGCACGTGTTACCCCTTAAATTCATACGTGAATTAAAAAAAAAAATTGGATTTTTTTGTTTATTATGTAGGATTTTTTTTGTTTATTATGTAGGAATTTTTAGTTTTTATAAACGTGTTCATGTGTTTCCACTAAAAAAATTTATACGTGTATTAACATTTAAAAATATTCTAGTTCCACCTCTATCTCTATTAAGTATTATCACATGTATTATCACATGTAGCCTAAAAAATCATGAAACCAATCCACTTACCTCTTTATATATTATAGATATTTAAATAACTTATTGAAAGAATTATAGAAAGAAATATATGTGTGTGTGACATACCTTTTTCCTTTTTCCTTTTTCTTCCCTTCAATGATTCTCTGTATTCACCCTTCGTGCATATCAAGATCACGTGTCTTTTCTCTTCTTTATTTAGAATTATCAAGGTTACTTAGGGCGCGTTTGGTTGTGGAAAACATGGGGTGTTTTCCATTTCTGTTTTCTAAGAAAACATGGAAAACAGAAAACGCGTTCTAGTGATAGTTTTCTGAAAAAAATTTCCTAGAAAACAGAAAATACAGTTTTCCATTCTTTTAACTAAATTTGGAAAATAGTTTTGCATTGTTTTCCAATTTCCGTTTTCTATTTTCCAGAAAATGGAAAACACATCTTTTGGTTAGATCGCGTTTTCAAAATTTTCCAAGTGTTTTCTAGAAATGGAAAACCCATTTCATTTTCTAGAAAACTGAAAATGGAAAACTGGAAAACGTTTTCCACAACCAAACGCAACCATAGTGTTTGTGTTTTGATGTTTATCTTCAATTATTCACAAAATTTATTCAACTGAGTGTAAAAAAAAAATACAAATAAAAGAGAGTATTAAAATAAGTTACTTTTATTCAAGATTTTGATAACTTTGATTGTTTTGGGTGTCAAAAACAGCTATAAAGCCTACTTTCACAAACCTTGAGCGTCTTAGGTACCAAATACAACTAAAAAAACCAATTTCTCAAATTTTGAGTGCCTCGGGAAAAAAGTCTTAGATGTCTTAATCATTTGATTCAAGAAATTACCAATAAATTTTGTATTTAAGTGGGTACCTAGGACCCTACTGGGTCCTTCATACATCCGCCCCTGGGTGAAGGGTTTACCTCTTATACTTAAAATAGGCCGTATAAAACCACCAGACCTTAATATTATCATATACTTTATCTTTTAGATATTTTATATTAGGTATACTTAATAAATTATTTCGTGTATCCAAATGTAAATGCCTTTTAGGTTGTAGTTCAATAATAAGATATAAAATCGATTATTGTATAGTTTATAAGCACTATAGGTTTGTCCTTTAAAATATAAAAGGAACAAGATAACTTGTTTAATCAAACATGCTAAATGTTAGTACACATATTACCATTTTAATCACGTGGATAAACAACCCAACGTGAAAACGATCTAGTTTTCTTCCCCATTTCCTCTACAAATAAAAAAAAAAAATGTTATCTTGATGTTCACTCCTCTCCGTTTTACGTCCCCATGTCACATCAGCTCATGGTCTATGGTTTTTATCCATCCCGGTTTTTATCCATCCTGCCCACTAGCGAAGCTTGGGCGAAAAGTTTGGGGGGGAGGGGGGGGGGGGGGGCGAAAAATAACGGATCTTAATCCCGGGCTGGGGGGGGGCGGGGTTCTTAATATATATATAAAAAAAAATCAAAAATCATAAAAATTAGCACTACGACCGAATAAAACCGAGAGGGGGGGGCAGTCCCCCTCGGTTTCCACTAAGCTGCGCCACTGATCCCGCTCCCAGTCCTAACGACTTTAGAGGCTATTTGATTTCAACTAACTGGGTCCAGTCAGCTCTGACGGTTGCCTCGGTTAGTGGTTAGAGCATTTGTTTACGTCAAAATATGTTACAGACTCGATCAGAACCACTGATCCGCACCTAAAATTATAACGTTCGATAAAATATTTGAAACCTCATGACCGAGTCCAAAGGTGATAAGGATTGCAAACAAGCCCTTAATAATGTAATGAATATGATTTGACTAGGGTGGCATCATCATGTGGGCCTACCAAAACTTGAAAAGGATGTAAGAGGGCCTGTACCCAGCTGGAAAGAACTGGGCCGTAATTAGGGCCCATCTTAAAGGTACAAAAGGTGGTGCGACCCATCAGCCATGGTTTCCTGTCAAATCCCCTATAGACTAAAAGACTAGCACCCACACCACACGCACTAATTATTTTTATCCTCACATTTGAAATTTTTTTTTTTAACAGCAAACGAAGAATCTATTAAAAACAGCCCCACATTTTTTTTTATTAATTTATATTTTTAACAACCCCGCTCGAGCTGAAAATGACATGTTTAGCCTATTTATCTAAATGAGTCAAAATCTGAGGCCATTTAAGGTTAATTAAAGTGAAGCTAGGACTTTAAGCATCCATTTGAATGGGGCCCAGAGTTTCACTTTTTCAGTTTATTTGTATAAGTCTTAAGTCTGGATAAACAATGAGATATAAAATGACCTTTGAAAATGAGCTTCAGGATTGTAGAGCGCTTTGGACATCTAAAACGATTGAGCCACCTATGGGCAAAATACTAACAAGTTGCAATCAAGTTTTACACATGTTAAACATAACTTCAATTTTGTTAAAACAAAGCATCAACTTTTTATTGGTATGGACTATGGATCTAATTTTTTTTTTAATTATTGGTACGGACTATGGATCTAGTTTTTTTTTTTTGGATGGCAAATAATTAACGTCCGACTATCCATGGGAACCCTATTAGGGTAAATGGCGCCCACACCCGGGAGAGTAGAGGGCATAAACATACTCTAACGTGTGTTGGGTAGCCCACGCACGCCAGTTCATCCCATCCTAGGAAAAACCCACTGCCTAAAGGCCTATTTTGGTAAAACATGAGGGCTCTAGAGATTTCATGAGCTACTCGAGATCGAACTTGTGACCTCTTGGTTAACAAGTCTTCCATCATCACCTCATACCACTAGGACAAGTCCTAGTTGGGGGATGGAGTTCTTAATTAATTTGATTAAAGAAAAGTAACTTCAATTTTAATGTTGTAAGTTAATATATTTGTTTTTGTTAACTTTTAAGAAATTGATATATTATAATTTTACAAGCATTTTGCAATTAATATACAAATATATGGTTTATAAATACAATCAAGATTTTATAAAATTTAGAGATTAAAATTTATATACATTTGTTGTTGTTTCTATGCATCTAGATGTAGGGTTAGGTTCAAATGAAAACTTTTTATTTTGAGAACTTTTGAGAACTAAATCTCAACCACAAATTTCAGGGGGGGGGGGGGGGGGGGAGACCACTACAATTCATAGGAGGGGGGATACATGTAATATACTTGTGGCTCAAATTAGTTCTTTTTAGTTCTCAAATCAAATTGGTTCTCAAATGTCATCTCCCTCTAGATGTATGTATATTAAATAATCCATTCGACCCGAAACTTGTATGTTTGTATATGTATGGTATTAATTTGGTAAATGTTAGTGTTGGGCTATATTTAAGAGGCATGAACATTAGTTGTGGGCTTGTTTATTATTGGGTTTGGGCTTAGAATAGATTACGATTGAGGCCATGTGGGCCGGTCTTATGTTTATGATTGGGCTAGCATGTGTTTATGATTGGATTAGGGTTTGTAATGGGTAGTATATAAACCCTCATGTTTATGATCAATGGAGCTTTTGAGATTCCGATTTTCACTCTTCATATTGTTTACGATCAGATTTCATCAGCTCAAAGAAAGTTGTGTTTTGCATTCTAGATTTGATCTTCTTTGGTTAATCAAGTCTATTTCATCTACTTTCTTCTCGAATCAATCACTAACGAGGATTCCGCACTCGTTTGTGATATCGATACCGTGGTTGGTTGATTTTCTGGACCTACAATTGGTATCAGAGCCAAGAATCACAGATTCGAGGTTCTCACGGTATTGGATTCGAGGTTTTTCTTAAAAAGTTCGAGTTTTTGAAGGTTTGAAGGCTGTTCTTCGTGTTTACGATTCTGCTGCTGCTGGGTTTGTGTGTTTACGACTGCTGTTTGTTGAAGATATTGATCGGAAACTAGTTTACGAGTTCAAGATTCAATTTTTATCAGTTTACGATTCAAAAAGTGGGTGTTTACGATTTTTTCTGATTGGAAACAAGTGTTTACGACTTCTCTTTGCCGGAAACATCAATCATAATCGGTGTTTACGATTCTCTCAACCGGAATCAGAGTTTACGATTTGCTCATATCGTAATCAAGTGTTTACGACTGGAGTTTACGATCCGGAGTTAGCTGTAATCGTAATCAAGTGTTCTCGATCGTAATCAGGGTCTACGATCGTAATCTCATTGTTTGGACCTTTGGACTTTAGATTTAAGTGTTCCTAAGCTTGCGTTATGGATTTCGAACCAAGTATGTATCAGAAGTTGGATTTTGAGATTGGATTCATCACTCGTCCACCAAGACTCACATCGACGGATAATTTTCTAGAATGGAAATATAGGTTTGAAAACCACTTGAAGAGTGTTGATTTAAGACTATGGAGAGCGGTAATTCATGGGCCACACACGCCTACACATCCAGAAGGAACCAATGCGGGTAAAGCTAAAACGGAAGACGAATATGATGATGATGATTGGGAAAGATGCAACAAAGCAGAGAGGGCATTTGCTATTATGACTATGGCACTTACACCAGATATTGCACAAGGATTTAAGCACTGCAAGACTGCCAAGCAACTCTAGAATGCTTTGATAGTGGCTTATGAGGGAAATCCAGACATTAAGGCAAGCCGCAAGCAAATGTTGAAGTAGAAATTCAACCTGTTCAACCACATTCAAGGTGAATCCTTCGAAGCACATGTGCAAAGGTTCGTGTCTCTGATGGCCGAAATGTCAAGCTATGGTGTTGAACCGGATCTGGAAGATAAGAATCTGAACTGCTGAATAGTTTGCCCAAATCCTGGAATACCAACATCTCCATCGTTAAGGACAACAACAAGCTGAGTGAGCTATCTCTTGATGAGATGATCAACAAATTGAAGTCAAAACTTATTGATGACAAGCAGAGAGAATTGAACCATATAAGCTCCCTTAGTTTGGCGGGAAAATTGAACCAAGCCCTGTTGTCAGAAGAAGTGGATTCTAAACAAGATGGAAAGTCAGCTGGAAGTGGACCAAGCTCTGTCACAAAGTCAACTGCTTTTGTGGCACAACCTCATGCAAGTTCAAGTGGAGGTGTCAAACCTGATGCTACAAATGATCCTAACTTTGCCCTCGGAATGGGCTTTATGAACAGATATCATGCTCTCATGGCAGGAACTTTAGTTCCTACTGAGATGCTGTCGGGGGAGCTAAACCAGATAAATCCAGAAGATGTGGAGATGTTGGATGTCTCTTGGCAGATGGCAATGGCTGTTTTCAGAGCAAAGAAGTTCATAGCAAAGACTGGGAGAAATGTGTGGAAGGACCAAGATAAGATCAGGATGGGGTTTGACAAGAGCAAGCTGAGGTGCTACAACTGTGACGAGTACGGGCATTTCGCAAGAGAGTGCACCAAGCCGAAGAGAGAAAGAACAGAAGAAAGGAAAGCAGGTGATGGCAAAGGAAAGGCTGAGTCAAGTGCTTTGGTTGTGCAGGAAGGAGGTGGAAATGACTGGACTCCTCAGTTAAAAGAGTTTAGCCTGTCACATGCAATGATTGCTGCTATGGAAAGGGATGATGAGGAAGATCACGCATTTGTTGTGACTGATGAGAAACCTGAAGAAACTCCGGTGGAAGACAAGGAAGCCTTTGCTGCTGAGGTTGATAACGACAAGGTATGTCCTGATCCCACTTGTGCTCGTATAATTCCTGGACTTAGACAAATCTGTAAAAATTATCAGTTAGAATTGTTTGAGATAAAATCCGAGAGGGGTAGATGGCAGAAGAATGAGGAAAAGGTAAAAGCTCAAAAACTAGACATAGTGAAATATCAAAAACTGGCAACTGAGAAAGCTCTTCTGTATGACAACGCTAAGTTAGAAATAGCTGAGCTTAGTAAGCAGATAGATGAACTTAAGCATAAGAACAATGAGTTGCAAGTAAAACTTGATATGAATCATATGAGAAGCAAAAGAATGTTAGAGGCTAGTAAATCTTTGAACACATGCATAACTGAGGTTAGAATAGGTAAGGACAAAGGTGGAATAGGGATTAGCTTCTCAGACAAAAACAAGAATGATGTTCCTCAAGATAAGACTAGAGACATAATAGAATCCTTGAGGAGGATCAAGTTGATAGATCGGAAGCAGGAACACATGAGATAGGACCTCCCTTAGATAGTGTTCTAGTAGGTGTAACACCTATGACTGATCAGGAATTTGAAAATGAGAAACACATGATCTATGGGTTGGGTAATCAGAATGAAACTATGGCATCCACAAGTAAATCAGGTCCGTCCCATGAATCATTAAACAATAGTGTTGAACCTGCTGATGGCTTTGTTTCATGTGCAGATGAAGTAGGTATTGAAGATGTATCAGGGGAGGATGCTGAATGTTTGAAAGTCAATGGATGTCATGTGTCTAGTAGTTCTAGTCTTAATTTACCTAAGGATGATGTTCTGGCACATGTGTCAGAACTTAATACGTCCAAGTCAAAACAAGTAGTTGTATCTGTGTTGTCAAAACATCTTTCTAATTCCAATGAAAAAGTTGATGGTTGTTGATACATAGTCCTGATCGTCATGTGAAGTATCGAATACAAGATGGATCACACAAGATAGCTGAGGTCCGAACTCCCAGCGAACCTGGAGTTCGGACAACTCCGAGCTTGTGGCCGAACCTGAGGTTCGGCCAGTCGGGTTTCAGCCTTATAAATAGGTCGTCTTGTATTGTAGAGATTAACAGTTTTATGCTTCCGCGTCATATATTCTCTGTGTACTCTGTGGTTTCCTCTGTGGTTAATACAAGTTATTTGTATTTACTCTTTGTGTTTTACACATTTACCTTGATTTCATCACGACTAAGTAGAAGATCCACACGCTCACGTACTTTCAAGTGGTATCAGAGCATTGGGTTTGCTCTACTAGTCGGAAATCAGTGTTCTTCAGAGTTTTGAGTTCAAATTCACGTTTTTGCGAAAATGTCAATCATTTTTTAGTTCGTTTGATTGTCTCGAGTGTGTTTTTCATCAAAAATCTGTTTCTAGATCGTTTCTATCGAGTTTGCTTGAATTCTTGTTGAAAATTCCAGTCAAAAACATTGAAAATCGAGAAAATGAGGTCGAGTAAAATCTGTCTCGTTTGAGGTTCGGACAACTTCAGAGCAACCGCTCCGAACTCGAGGTTCGGACGGAGTTCGGTCTTTGTTTGAGTTCGGTGATCTTTCGGAACAAGTTCGGACTTCTTTCTATCTTGTTCGTACGAAGGTCAGGTTTGGAGAGAGTTCGGCGTAGCCAAGTTCGGACTAGATTCGGTGAGAGTTCGGAGGAGGTTCGGACGAGGTTCGGACGAGGTTCGGAGTGAACAGTAACAAGTTTTTCAAAAATGAGTGCATCACAAGCTAGTTCTATGATACCTATCTTGGTAAAATGGGAAGATTATAATAAATGGAAAGTTGAGTTTGAGATTTACATCAACGAATATTTTGAAGAATTCTGGAAAGTAGTTGCTAAGCAATTTGCATGGCCAACTTTTGTTGATGGCTATGTCAAACTTCATCAACATCTTTCTTTATCTGAATGAGAGTACATAAATACTGAACACCAAGCCAGAGATATTATTAAGTCTGGTCTTTCTGAAGAGTTGTTTCTTGAACTCACAGTGGGTTGTACTGCTAAGGATAAATGGAATGATTTGCAAGAAAAAGTTAAGATATATGCAATCATTCAGACTATGAAGGATGACTCAGATTCTACTGATTCTAAATCCTATGATTCTGCATCGAGTGGCTTGGAATCAGGAAGTGATAAATTGTTAGACAACAAGGATTGTGATGGGGTTTTCAATACTAAACAACGTGATAGTAATATCACTGATTCTGATTCTGAAACAAGCTCTGGTATTATATATGACAAAGGGGATGAAAGTGACATAGAAGAAGTTCAGAATGGAAGTTTGTTAGTATGTTCAATGTGTGCAAACCTTACTAAGATTAACAAGAATTTGATGAAAGAAAAGGATAAATTGTTGGTTGAATGTGAAAACGCAAAAGCTGAAGCTAAAGATGTTGCTGCAGATTTTGAGGCATTGTTCAACAAGGCTTATCCTGTTCAACAGAAGTATGAAAAGGCAAATTCGCTTGTGATTGAATCGGCAAAGACAATTGAGAAACTTCAAAATAAGATCTCTATGCTTCAAGATGAAAATGTTCTTTATCGTGATAAGAATGAAGTTTTGACAAAAGATATTGAGATTTACAAAAAGAAAAGAGAAAGTGTGCTTGAAGAATTATTTGCTGAATGTGACATTCGTAAAGTGCAGAATTATGAATATGATGAGCTTAACGCAAAGTTTATTAAATCACAACAGGAAGTGTTTGATGCTCAACAGAAAATCAATGATTTGAAGTTAGAAATTTTGGAATTAAAACGGAAAGTGAAGAATTGCAATTTGTCACCAACATTGTTTAACTTCTTATATAAACAGGATCAGGGTGAAGATAGTTCTAAGAAAGATGATATTCACATGGTTCCTCAACCAGTGGATTTATCTGCAGTTACATCTGCTCCGTTTGATCCTAAGGACGATTTGCATGATTATTCCAAGTTTGCCACTCCACCTAAGAAGCACAAGTCTAAGTATAAGAAGAAAGCAAAACCATTGGGTGAAGCCCCAAAGTTTACTTCAAAGTCTGTCCTTCTGGAGAATGAACAAATTTTTACTAAAATTGTTTCAAGTACTTCTTCTGCACCAGATGAAGGAAAAGTTTGGATTGAAAAGAACAAACTGAAGGACATCAAAGAAAAATTCACTAAAGAAGCTAAAGAGAGACATGCTTCTGGTTCTTCATCTGGATATACAAAGGGTTCTGGATTTAAGTATAAAGGTTTGGGTTATGAAGTTAAGGATGTTTTAGTGCAACAGACAACAAAGAAACTACAGACGGTTGTTGTTCAGCATGTTCCTCATCTTCAGCAACACCCTAAAGACCAATTTGTTAAACCTGTTCAGATTCAGCAAAAGCAATCTCATCAGAAGAAGTCAAAGGTTTCTACTTCAAGAAATGGTCATTATCATTCTGGCGATTCTTCATGTGGTTCTTATTACTTACCCCAAAGATCATCTCCCAGGTATGATTCTTCTGCCAATTTCTTTGATTCATTTGCTTCTGATCATTCTCTTGGTTACTATGATTCTCCTGCTGCGAATCATAGTTGGAAACCACGGAAGTTTGTCAAATTCTCACCAAAGTTTCGTGAGAAAATTTGTTATACATGTCGTCGATCTGGACATCTGGCTGCAGATTGTCCGACGACTGCATATGTTCATACAAATGCAAAATATGTGGATAATAATGGTAAAATTTTTGATGA
>JBCNJP010000024.1:43220541-43289076 GCA_039602395.1 Deinandra increscens subsp. villosa
GATTGATATTGACTTTGACTGCTGTGAGGGATTATGAACTTGAGCAATTGGATGTTAAAACAACATTTTTACATGGGTTTCTTGATGAACAAATATATATGAATCAACCTAAGGGGTTTGAGGTGCAGGGTCAAGAAGGTAAGGTGTGTTTACTGCTCAAGTCACTCTATGGGCTCAAGCAGTCGCCAAGGCAGTGGTATCTCAGGTTTGATGAGCATATTACTTCAGATGGGTTCAATAGGAGTATGTATGATAGCTGTGTCTACATCAAGGAGTATAGTGAAGGTAAATTTATATACTTATTACTGTATGTAGATGATATGCTTTTGTGTTGTAAAGATATGCAGGTAATTCAAGAAACAAAGGCAATGCTGAGGTCTGAGTTTGATATGAAGGAGCTTGGGCTAGCTAAGAAGATTTTGGGGATTGAGATCACAAGGGACATGTCTAAAAGGCAATTGAAGTTATCTCAATCAGGGTATATAGACAAGGTATTAAAGGACTATAATATGAGTGGTTGCAAGCCAGTTAGTAGTCCTTTAGGACCTCAATTCAAGTTATCTTTTATGAATGCTCCCAAGTCTAAGCAAGAAGAAGAATACATGAAACAAGTCCCTTATGCTAATGTGATTGGAAGTTTAATGTATCTGATGGTAAGCACTAGGCCAGATTTGGGGTATGCTGTTTCATTAGTTAGTAGATTTATATCAAACCCTGGAAAAGAGCATTGGAAGGCTGTTCAGTGGATTCTAAGATACCTACAAGGGACTAGAAGTGTAGGGCTGATCTTAGGTGATTATTCTCATGATGACTACTTAGTTATAGGATATTGTGATGCTGATTTTGCCAGGGATTTAGACACAGGAAAGTCTAGAACTGGGTACACCTTTACAGTTCATGGTTCGTTAGTGAGTTGGAAGGCTGCTTTGCAGCATATAGTGGCACTATCCACCACTGAGTCAGAATATGTGGCGTTGACAGATGCAGCTAAGGAATGCTTATGGCTAAGGGGTTTTTTGACTGAGTTAGGTTGCAATAAAGTTGAGTCTTTGATAGTGTGTGATAATCAAAGTGCTGTGCAACTAACCAAGAATCAAGTCCATCATGAGAGAACTAAACATATAAATGTTAAGCTGCATTTCATCAGAGATGTAGTTAAAAGAAAAGAACTTGAAATTAGAGAGGTTGATACTTTAGAAAATGCATAAGATATGCTTACTAAAGTGATTCCTCTTGGAAAATTTAAGTTCTGCCTTGATTTACTAAATGTTGGATAGCCAATAACAAGTAATTCTAACTGTGTTTATGGAAGTGACACACACTAGGATGTGTAAGTTCATTGAACCGCTGGCATTCAGTGCTAATGTGGATCTTGTATAAGCATGGTTTGATGAATTACTTGATTTGTCCAAATTTGAGGAATGATTTTAGCTCCAAGGTGGAGATTGTTGTGAAATGGAGTTAAAATCAATTATATTAGGGATCAGTGATATAGTCATCGGTTAATTCTTTTAACCGGGTTAACTTGGGTCATTGTTAAATGGGTTGAAACTTCATATGTAGCTGTTGACAAGTTATTAGAAGTTCAGGGGTATTAGTTGATGGTTTTATAGGAGTGTAAGGGTTATTTCTGTAACTAGTTTGTTAGCTGTCAATGCTACCGTTAGCTGCATATATAACCCGGGTTCGAGTCTTTGTTAGGGTAGACTTCTTCTGTAATTTCCTTTTCAGTTGTAGAATCTTGTTTCCTCTTGTAGTTGCTTCTTGATTACTGATAATAAGATCATTGATCCGTTTCATACAATCATGTTGATCTGAATTCATTTTTGCTTGATTAATTTTACAACAGGCATGTTATAAAAGACAAACTTCTATCATGAGGGTCGACTTATATGCACCTTAAAATGTTTATAATATCAAAAATTTCAAACTATTGCACCGTGTGAGACTTATTCTATATCATTTATAGAAACAACTGATATGAGTTTATAGGTTTCATGAATTATTTCATTCATCATACTAATCTTTTATATATAGGTTGAACTCTTCTTGATCTTGATCACTAACAAACATTTCAAGGGCCTTCTAGCGTACTCATGCTTTTTACAATTTTTTTTTTTTGGATATGTGGATAATCTCAAAGAAATTTAAAAAGCCTGAATAGTTAGGTATACTTTGGTACGTTCTGTGTTAAAAGATTTGTACAAGATTCGTGGAACCTAGATACTAGCCAACGATTGACCATCTATGTTCCACACACTTACGATCAATACACTAAAAAGCACGCATTCCAATAAGGCACATACGAGAATCATAAAAATTTCGGGGTCCTGAACGAGAATAATTTTTCTTTAAATATGGAAAGGTTATAAGTTCGAAACTTGTTTTCAACTTGTTCTCACAATAGTTTGACAAAAATTCGGTTCTGAAATTTCGTTAAAAAAATATATAATAATACCACGGCCAAGGATCGAATATGGGTCTCCAAGTTTCTATACGTGCTTGCAACTTAAGCCCTAGAGCACTTGCCGACTAATCTAAACAATCTTTATTTAAACTTTTATAACAAAATGACATATATCAAAAAAAAAAAAAATGAACGGCAAACACTCGGTTACTCGGGGGTCTCATCATGGCAAACGATACTATCCACGACACGCTGCGACCACATGCCGTGCGAGTAACCAAGACCCTTTATGTTGCACATCCATCCCAGAGGAAACCAACCGCCTAAAGCCCACTGTGGTAAAACCTCTGACCCACCTCTATAATTTTTCATTTATCATTCGTTTTGTGTGTCTGGTGGGATTTGAACCACTACACCACCTCTGACCTTTACATTGGAAGGCAAGGGTATATCCACTACACCAAATGGTAGGGAGATAAATGACATATATCAAATAATCACATAAGAAAGTTTTAAAAATTTCAAACTCTCAGAAAAATCAGGCCTTGCTCGGGGCCGCCCCTTATGATGATCATATGAAAAACGAATCCTTTCTCAATATAGAATGATACAACATACTTAATAACGCTTGATCAATAAGTTGATTGATGGTTGAATGATCATTAAACTAAAGCTCATGTTTGGATATATCCTAACATTAACTTAATTGAATCTCATATATCCAATTGATGGACATAATTAATCAACTTATGGCAGAAATATTCAAATTACATGAAGGAATCACTATTTATGATTCCCTAGTAGTTACATTAGTCAAATATCATTGAAGAAAACGACCGTTGGAACTTCGTTATTGTTGCCATGCTCATGGACCGTTGGATTCCTTGTCCTGCAAGGTTCATGGAATTTAGGTCAAGAATGATTAATTAGCATTCTTATCAAATATGTCATATTCATGCATATACATGCATTGATCATGTAATGTAATGTATGTCTCCATGTGAAACTTCTCTAATTATTGTTTTTTTCTTCAAAATGTTAAAACAAAAAGGTTTAGAGAAGATGAGGAATAAAATGGAGAGATATGATTCACTTAAATAGACTAAATTACTATTTTATCCCTTATAGTTTATGTCATTTTATCTTTTCTTTTTTAGAAAAAAGGAACTTCTTACATATTCATCCTTTTAACATTTTATTTCTTTAATTGTTTTGGTTCCTGATGTACAATTTCTTTGATTGTTTTGGCTCCTGATGAGCGTTAGCTTCTGAGACCAAAACAGTTAAAGAAATGAATATCTTCAAGAAAACAGTTTGTGAAAACTGTAAAACAACATTGTTGATTTTGTATGAATTTCAAGATAACAATGCGATTATACTTATACTGTTTTCACACGGTAACAAACATAGTACTAGGTAACATGTTACATGATTCTGGTGCGGCTTGGGGTCCGGTAAGAAGCAAAGTATATATATACGAGACACTCGAACTAGAAGCGAATCGATAGTTAATATTACCTTAGCTACGCTCCACCTCTGGTGGCTCGGTAGTTGGGGAAAGGAACTCGACCACTCTCAATACTGTTTACATCTTGCACAAGTCGTTGAAAGTGCCTCTCTACTTCCTCTGCAGTTTTCCCCGGAACAGCTCTGGCAACATTGTGCCAACGGTCCGGGGTATCCTTGTCAAACACAGCAAGCGCCCTCTCAAAGGCCTTGTTCTGTTTGGCAGTCCATGAATCCGACCCGTGTGAAGACATTGAGCTAGACGCCATGTAAACAATCGAAAACCGAACAAGGATCTTTCTTAGAATGACACTGCTCTCTTCTTCTTGTAAGTTGTAAGTGTAGGTAGAGTCTTTGAAGTGGTGATATGTGTGAATTGGTGGCAATGTGTGTCTTTTATAGGCTCCAAGAATAGTGGGGTGATTTGAAGTCTTGCTAGTTGATCCTAAAGCTGGCCAAGGAGAAGAATTTTTGATGATTGGTCTCTTTAACAACCACTAAATAAGCGGGACAATACTATCTCAAATATGGTGGAAGAATCAGAATCTCCAAGAACCATTACACTTCCCTTTTACAAATAATCTTGATCATATCCCTTAATCACGTCTTAACGTGTATAATCTCCGTTAATGTAACTAGTTTTAAGTTAATAACCACGAAAACCATATATATACGCTAGCGCTTTTACATATATATAGGACCTATATATAATATGAGACACAAAGATCAATAAACCATAGTTGCAATTCATGGACGTAGGTCACATTGACCGAACCATGTTAAATTCTTATGTCGTCTATATTTTCTGTATCGTTTATACGCGTGTGTTGTTGCTTTTGAGGCCACGAACCTAACAAGTTATGCTAAAATGACATAGTTTTGTAGTTAGAATAATTTGTAGTCAATTAATAACTAAGAATGTATTTAATTTAACTTGTGGATGATCATGTGATTGGATTATTAGATGAAATGAGGAAACAAAAGGTTTCACGAGGGTGTAGAGAATCAATGTTTTCCAAGTGTAGAGTTCACGAGATCGAAGACAAGAAACCCTTGAAGTTGTGCAGGGTTATGTCGTACTTTGTCCGGAACAAAAATCCAAATTTGTAGGCTGCCTCTTCTGCCCTGCCCGTTCTAGATTCAAAGCTCAACACGTGTTACCTACTCTCCATCCATCTTTATATATTTATCTACATAAATTCTTATTGTATTTTAACAAGATGATGACCCATATGTGTTTTGTGACGAGTTATCCATTTACTCGTCAGTTCAAGTAAGAAATGTTTTACGATAGTCAAAGTATAAAACTATAAAAAAGCTTTGACTAAACAAAAGTAAAAAAGTTAAAGCGTTTTAATGTATGAAATTATAAAGTTATAAAAATCCCAATAATCAGGATCGGAGTCGGAGTCCCATGGACCTTACATGGGTGATCTCTGTTCATCCTCCCATAGATGGGGTCCTCCGATCGTTCTTCATCCATCCGTTTTTCTCCAAGTTGGACTTCATTATCCAGTTCATAAAAGTCTTCAACTGGCTATTCCGGTGTGTTTTCGGGCAACCAGTAATCAAATGCCCAATTCCAGAAGGCTTCATCCTCCAAAAGGTCATCCACGTTAGGGTTTACAGGAGGTTGAACCGGAAGAGGAGGTTGAACAAGCGGTGGGGGAGGTTTAAGCAGAACAGGAGGTTCATCCCTTAGTGTATAATTTTCCAGCACATCCTCTGGAGGAGTTGAAATCATATGTAGAATTGTTCGAGTATATCTTGTATGTTTGACATGGTCTGTGAAGTGAAATGAATCTCATAAACTGATATTTATATGGTTAAATATAGTTGTTATATATAGTATTATGATCATTGGAAAAATATAGTCGTTATATATATAACGGCTAGTTTTATAATATTTTTATTTATTTTAATATATATTTATTATTTAATTTTTAATATTTATTTAATTTTATAATATTTATTATTTATATTTAATTATTTAATATTTTAATATTTTATTATTTATATTTTAATTATTTGATTTTAATTAAATATTTGGATAAACAAATCAAAAGTGTTATTCTTTCTAAATTGGGCTTATTTCGATCTAGTTTGTCATTCTCATGTAAGGGGTTATCGTTGTATTTAAGATAGACTACTTGACTTTAAGCGGATCAAAAAAATTTAATGGTTTTAAATTAGGTTTTATAACTAGTTTTTTAATTTGCCATGTGTTACGGTGATATCTTTTATTATTTAGTATCATTGTTAAGTAATCACATGTTTCATTTCCGTTCAGCTGTAATAGCGTCTGCGATAGTTAGGGATACGTAACGATGTTAAAAATTAAAAGTCTAGTTTTATATCACACTACAAAAAATTTGACACCTAAAGACAACGGTGTGAAACTAAAACTAAAACCAATAAGTCGCTATAAAAACGATATAAAAGAAATTATATTTTTCATTTAAAAAATTATAATTTAATTGATTATACTAAATTAAAAAATTAATTAACTATAGTTAATTAATTATTATAAATAAATTAACGGATTTAGTTAGCTACACTAAATAATTAATTATTATAAATAAATTGAAAGAATGAATTAACTAAATGAACATTGTTTCTTCAATTTTACCCTTTAATGAAAAGAAGGGCCACTAAAGGTAATATAGTAATTATAAATAGAAATTATACATTGTTGTAAAATTATATAGAGTATAATTTTAAATAAATTAAACTAATTAATTATTGAAACTAAATAATCAATTATTATAAATATCTTTAGAGAATTAATTAATAAAAATAATGTGTTTTTCCTATTATATCCTTAATGACAACAAATACTGTCACACCCCAACTGACGACGGAAGATGTCGGGGCGCGATGATTGTCCAGATACACACAACACTAATTAATGTTGCGATATTCTTAATTATCTCATTTCATAAATTATAAGTAATCAATACAATACATGGTATAATTTAACAACAATGAAACAAATCAACTTGTTTAATTAGGTCACACTAAGTCCGCATGCGATCCTATGGTATCATCAGTCAAGGCAAAACATCATCAAACTGCATAACCTGCAACATGTATAAAATACGGGTCAACTACGAATAGTTGGTGAGTAAACATAGGTTTAGTGTACTACATAGATTAAAACATGCGAGACAATGAGTTAAATGTAATCGAGTAAAGTGAACCACTGAATGAGATAGAGTAAGAAGCTGTATGAGCCAACCCTGACCTCAAGGTTTCCAATCACAAGGCGTCCAAGCCAAGGCAGGCCAAGTGGGCTTGTCAAGCCAATAGATCTATTATCGTAACCCCGGCTTTTTACAGGTAATGTCACACGAGTATGAGTCCAACCACAACATAACATAAATAACACTACTACAAAAATTGCCTTTCTTGACGCTTTTTGCGCGTCAAGAAAGGGCCCAGATGACGCGCAAAAAAGCATCAAGGAAGGCAGGGTCAAGAAGCCTCTTGACGCGCAAAATGCGGTCATCCCATTTATGACGCGCAAACGATGACGCATAAAATGCGCGTCATAAATTTGTGTCATAAAATAAGCGTCAAGGAAGCTGCCGTCATAAAGGTAGATGACACGCATTTTTGCGCATCATGGATTTAAAAAAAGATTTATAGAATCAGTAATTTCACTAGTTCCTACATTAAATAACAATTAACCCAATAATGCAAAATAAAATACATAAATAGCAACACAATATATTTCTTACATACTAACATATTTCACTACAAAAAAGTTATGTGTTGCCTTAGACTACAAAAAAGTGTGTAGATGTCTTGGACCTGGCCCATTCAAATACTAGCAAGCATCAGGAACACCAGGATAAAACCTGTAACATAAGTTAATATTGAGCAAACATGAAAACTAAAAACAACCACTAATACAAAAAACAGCTTTGGATGAAGAGTCTAACCTTTACCTGATCGGAGTCTGATAATGGCTTGCAGAAACATCCCTGTTCAAGAGCTGAGTTGCAAAGTCAACTTGCAATGTACCAGCAACAAGAAGATAACACTTGGTAGCTCCTTCAACCTGCATTGTAGCAGCAACAAGAGAACATGCTAATGTGTGCTATACATAACAAAAGAATAGGAAGAAGTCAATCTATTTTTTTGCTATATCTAATTCTTTAATTGATGCACAATGGCACATCAATTGCACATCATGCACAGACCAGCTAGTGGACCGAATGCATGAAAATTGAAATGCTATTTAATACATCATGTATTTATGTGTTGCTTAGAAGGAAAAAAAACCAACCAGTGGCTTAAAAGCTTACTAAATACTGCATATTCTATTTAAAGGGATGAACAAAAGCATACTAAGTATTTAATCCAACAAACATAGTGGTAGGGTTTTTAGGAGGAGATGGGTATAGTAGTATACTACAACTATTTTTATGTAAAGGACTAAAGGATAGGTTGCATCAAAACACATTTAATAAGCAGTCCAGAACTACTTTCCTTGACCAAGTAGCAATTCCAAACAACAGTTCACCTATCTAGAATTCAGAATTTTACTTTTCAAGACCAACTATCCCCTAAATTAAACTAAGGAGTGCTACAAATATAAAACATTACCAAACCCAATTTGCAACAACACCCATATCAATCTCTATTTACAGGGTTATATGCGATTATCATAACCATAATTCTCTTATCATAACCATGTTTATTAAAGAATAATTTGTTGTATGTATGTAAGAGATTAGAAGATACCCCCAACTAACAATGGCTTCAGCTGTGTTCTGTGGTTTCATAGGATCTGGTTGTGCAGTATTCTTGCTAGTTTTCACAGCACAAAACCTGCAGCCCCATTAAACAAACTTTTTTATATATCAGTACATGTGCTTATGTATCAGTTACATATTAACTAAATTGCCAAAACCTTGTGAACATTCAGGTGGATCAAGGACACAAATTTGCATAGAGAATAGCTTGTATGCAGCAAATCACTACCGCCATCACTAAACACATCAAGAATCCAGATTATAATGCGTTGCTTACAAAGCTACTTGAAGGATGAAAGCAAACAGAGAGTCAATCCAATCCCCACATAAATTAACATGTACCGGGCATTATTGTTTTGTACAGGTGCTCTTCTTTTTTCTTTCAACTTGTTGATTTCTGGTGTCAATATATGATATGATTAATGGGGTAAGTTGGAACCTTATGTTTAAAAATGGAAAGGGAAAATAATTACCTTCTAATAGATCTTGGAGAGTTTTGGGTTGATTAAGGTTGTCGGCCTTCAATTTCTCTTTTTGATCAGCTTCAAAAATCGTTAATGTAAAATGTGGTTACAAAACCCATTGTATAAGTATGATTTCTTTGCCACAATATAACATAAAAAGAAAACGGGTTAAAAATATAACTTCTAAAAACACTAATGTATACCCACAAAAAATGTTCAACAAAAAATAAGAAATGACAATCACCAATTATATAGGTACGTTTAGTTATGGCTAATAATGACCTATTAACCAAGTAGACACTTAAGTTTGTGCACGTGAGTTACTTTATCTTACTTTTATAAAAAGTAAAATCTGTACCATACTTAAATTCAATTTTTACAGAAATCAACACACATGCCTACCATGAAAATGAAGAGTTGAGTTTTTAACTCGGTTGTTGTGTACGTTCAAAGCTGGTCATACAACAAAAGACATGAAAATGCCTTAAAAACACATAGTTATATAACTCTTTTATTTTTCAGTGATTAACTCAAAAGATGTAAGGTCAGAACTTAGATTAGTTTCCATAGCTAGGATCGTATGCTAATAAAAGTGGCAATTTTGACCCGTTTATAAATGTGCCTAGTTGGGTTAAGTTTCTCTTCAACAGATTCATATCCAATAGGTCCAGATCGTTTTACTACTAAAAGGTGATCATAAAGGTGGCAAAAGGTGATTAGCTGAAGTTTCATGCATCTGAATTTAACATCTCAGCACCTAGTGCCATAGTGTGTATAAATGTACAAAAACTTAGATGATAAACTCAAGTTTCATTTCAGTTAAAAGATGAAACTTTGACCATTTTTTCTTTTCCAAACAGAAGGAGTGACATTAATCTACTAATTAAAAATCAAAAGATACATTATTTAGAAACTCAATCAATTGACAAACATACTAAACCAAAATAAAAAAACGAAAAATGTCAACAACAACGACGAGTTTAGATTCTACGACCAACTAGCTAAAGGTAGAAGACACAAGTTAGCATCCAAACGTAATAGAAGCTAGGATTGGTTGACTAATCAAATGGATCCAATAAAGAAAATTATAAACACTTCAAAGACAAGATATCAAGAGGGAAAAACAATTATTTATCTCTATTCAATTTGTAATGTTTGCTAATATATTTTTGCCAGCTTCATAAGCAGCCCTAGTAGTGGTTGTTGTGTGATATCTATAGCTTCCATGTTTCAAAATTTAAATTCTTTATTTATTTTTTCCAGCCTCCTTCAAGCAGTTGCCGATGTCTGCTTTGGTATATTTTACAGTTTCAAACAAGATTAAATCCAAATATACAAAATGCATCTATGGGAACTGCTATGTGAGGGTTTGAGAAGACAACTATGAGTAAAATCCGAACCTGATTCACCATTTTATGCTCCAGTATTGTACTTTTAGCTAGGACCTTCGTAGCAAATGTGCCCTCACCAATTGTGCGGCCAATCTCATAGTAATATTCTGCACATAAAGATAAACAGTGAAGAAAGAAAAAAAAGACCCTTGTAGATGAATAGATAGAACAAGACCTGTAATTTTCACTGTGATATTGAAGTTTTAAGCATTGTACGAAATACATCATAATCCATATGCTCTTTTCATCTCTACCACAAACCCATCATCAATTGAAGGAAGTTGAAAGAAAACCCTAATTACCTCTGGAGCGATGGTGTAGACCGGTTGAAAAAACCCCTAATTACCTTGGCAATCGGGCTGGAGAATCAATAGAGATCCTTTAAAAAAAATGTAATCGATAGAGATGTAAGCATAAACATAAGCATAAAGATTGATGACTACATACCTGAAACCCTAAATCGATGGCCATTTTTTGACTTCTGGTTCTCGCCTCGTCAGTTATGACAAATCGCGTGTTGTTCTCCGATGAGTTGGAGATTTCCTCTGATGAAGACGAGCCCTAGATCCAACAATAGGACCTCCGCCACTGTCAGACTTGTGAAGCTTCGATGTTGAGACATAAGAGCTGAAGTGGAGAGGAAAACGATTTGTGAAGAACGAATTAGGGCTTTTTGGGTGAACGAGAAGACTGGCTCGTGGAGTCAATTAGTGCTTGTCGATCGAGAGACGAAGATTAGATCGAGTTTGAGAGGGAATTGAGTCTTTGGGGAGGCGGGGAGATTAAAATTTAGGGTAAGAGCAGTGGAGAGAGAAGCGGGAATGGAAAATTTGGGAAAACATGCTAGCGGGAAAAAAAAAACATAAAACGACAGTATTAAGATGACGCGCATCTATTAAGTGTACTCCGTGTTTTTTTTTTAATTTGTGATATAAATATTATGACGCTTAATAATACGCGTCATCAAGCCTTTGGATTTTTCAATTCTTGACGGTTTTTTTATGACACACATTTTTACGCGTCATTAAACAACGCACGTCATCGTTCACGCGTCAAGAAAGGCCCTGTTTCTAGTAGTTTAAGCACATAAGTTCACATACCGAATCACAAATAACAACATAGAGTTCGCATGTAGTTTTTGAGTAAAGAATATCGAGTAAGGGTTTTGAATACGATACATGTTGCACCCCAAAACATTGAAATGAAAGAGGAGCTATGAATACTCACTTGATGCGGAGACACGGTCTGAGAGAATGACACCACGAATTAGAAAAGATAGACTCGATGAGAATCTTGAAGACAGATCGTGATTGAGCCAAAATAAATAAATAAATAAGTACAGTGATAATCGCGACTTAAAATGACACGACACGACACAACCGACTCACGACTCGTTGGTGATTTGGTGAGGTGATACGTATGATAAGGATCCAATCCTAAACTAGGGGTAAGTTCAAAGATCCTAATTTGACTATTTATATAAAAGTCAAACCAAGTCAACGGAAGTTAACCACAGTCAATTTTCATAAAAATTTAACAAGGTAAATCAAATTTTAACATACAAGATCAGATCTAAAATAATCTATCATGGATTTTATATATCTACTTGAATCTAGCATGGACGTAGTCAAATCTAGCATTAATCTAGTCAAATCTAGCATGATAGTCAACTTTTGGGCATAACACAAACCCTTTTAAGCATGCATGAGTGGAACTGTCATTTAAACATATAAAAATTCATGATTTGTTGGTCTCACATACAGATCTAACTTCACATGCTAAGAATATTATAGATCTAAACATGTTAGGAGGTAAAAATGTCATTTTAAAGTTTATGACACATAATTCTAAACCTAGATGACACACATGTTGAGATCTAGCCATTTTATCATGTGAAACCCAACCTTGATGATCATAACACATGGATCTGGTCCTAAACATCATTCATTAGGTAAATCAAGTTCATTTGAAACGTAAAAATGAAATCTTGATAAGAAGATCCCTAGATCTAGCCCTAGATGACATGTTTTTCATAGATCTAGTCATGTTCTAACATAAAGGTGCATTCTTGATGAAATATGACATGGATTTTGGTAAATAAGAGCATGCAAGATCAGATCTAATCAAAATCCAACATAAAAATCAAGTCTTGATGCATAAAACCCTAGATCTATACCATAAAAACATGCATAATCATAGATCTAAGCAAAAAACACAATAAAGTTCTAATCTTGGACCAAGAAATCAATAAATCTAGATGAAGGGATGATTTAGAACATATATCTAACCCTAAGAAGTCATAAAGGTCAGATCTTGATAAAACGGGATGAGGATCAACACTTTGGGACGTTTTAGAGCTGATGGGGGCTGAAAGTGGGGAGCATGGAGGCTAATGATGCTTAAATAGTAGAGTCATTAGGGTTTCTGCCAAAAATGGTCTGGGGTGTACCGCGCTAAAAGTATACATTTGAGACGGACCGCCCCAAAATGGCAGTCCGGTTCTTAATTATCGATTTCTCGATTCTGGTGCTCGGTTCTTCGTTTTTTTTTATGTTTTTTAGTCCTGTTTTCTCCAAAATCACCCAATTAACGGTCCCATCAAGTTCATAACATTAAATCCACTCAAAATGATAACAAATATGCACTTAACTCCAACGTGTTAGGCAATTTTGGTCGGTTTTGGCGGACGTGTCGATTTTGGGCAATTCACCAACGATTCGCGACTCGATCAAGTGTGTTATGACTCATGACATGATAATTGATTATTAGACTCATAAAAATGTTGAATTTGATATACGGTGATCAAATACGAGGTTCACGGTAACGACGAATCGCGTACCGAAATCGCGTAGAAATCGGGAACTGCTTGGTTTTCAATTCGAGACACCCAATTTGATTCCAATTAACTGTAATTAAGTATTCGGTTTTTAAAATTGATTATAAATCATTTAGATCCATTAATTAGGGTGTAAACACCAAAAATTCTTCCGGTTCTTAATAATTTGTAAATCAGTAAATCGTGAATTTTCAAAACGGGTCGGATTTCTCAATCGTGTATTTTGTAAATGTTACAAATACCATTAAAAATAAAATAGAATCAATACATTGTTGTCCATATATATAGAAAATCTTAGAGTATAATATGTAATCTTAAGATTCTTGTTTACATGCACAAGGACACAAAAAATGTCTCATAGTTATTAAGCAGCAAATTATTATTACCTGTGTATTGTCCGCGCGACAAACGTAGGTATAAAATTAAGTTGCATTTCCATAACATAACGTAAAAATAATGAAGACTTTATACTCATAAAATAAAAATAACATCCCTACAAAAAAATATATATAAAAAAATAACGGTATAAAACAAAACTAAAACGAAGGGAAAGACTACATGTGAATAATGAAAAATTATACACCCGAACGCAACGGCGTAAAACTAAATTAAAACAAATTAAGTAAAAAAGACTACACGAACATCATGAAATTTTACACCGAAAGTGATGCTGTAAAACTAAAAAAAAATTATCTTACACACCGCCACACTGTAGAAAAGAAAAATTGCTGCTATTCTACTGTTGCCTCATGTGTTTGTCTTTGAATGTAGTTAAATTATATTATGTTCCAAATGCTTTTTTTAGATATGTAAAATAAGTCGGATGTTATTTTATAATGTGTGATAGTACATGGTCCCTTGTGTAAATATGTGAACCCTAATACTATACTCATGTATCTATAAATACTTGTGATATACAAAGTTTAACCCTCAAGGAGAGATTCCACATAATTGTATCATGGTATCACATCCATAAACCCTATTCGTATTTCTTTTAAACTCGAATCCGTTCCATTCGTATATCTCTTTTCGGCCGACTTTGGTATCTCACCTCCAATACCACTGGGTTCCTCACCCCTCGGTTAGCCAACACAAGTAAAATCGCTTTCAGAGCCTCCACGCGCCGCCTACGACTGTCACGCGTGAGGGCGCGTCCCACCTCTGGTGACAGTCGGGTGACCACCGTTGTCATCCTCTTTCCCAGCCGCTTCCAATGGTACCAAAGTTGTTGAGTTCGAAGCATTATTCCTTCGTCGTCTCTCAGGTGTTCCAGGCGGTTTGTTAAACCTTCTACCCACGGTAAAGCTTTCCTCTGTTTTCGTGTTATTTATTTACTTCCAATTTCTTTCCTGGTTCGTGGTTGGCATTATGTCTACTATTAGTGCCTCATCATCCCAAATCATCCTCGCTCTTGTTTACTCTGTTACTAATGTCCAGCAACAATTTGGCTTTAAATTGAATGTTGATGGCAATCGTTATAAACTGTGGCGTATGATATTTAAAGATTTGTGCATTAGTGCCAAAGTTCAAGGTCATCCTGATGGCACTAGTAAGCTGGTTGATGAACGTGACGTTGATTGGCATTCTATGGATGCTAAAATTAAAGTTTGTTTTATAACACTTGTGAACCTGGTCTGTTGCAAATTGTCACTGCTGATAACTGTACTGCTAAAACTCTTTGGGACAACATATTTGAATTCTTTACTAATAACAAAATTTCCCGCGTGCTTCAGTTACAAGATACTTTTCGTAGCACTATGAAAGGTACCATGTTAATAACCACCTTTGGTCATCACCTCAAAAACCATGTTGATTCCCTTACTGATGTCGACTCACCCATTACTGACCCATAACTTGTCATGTTAATCTTTAGACAACTTCTATTCCCTGAATTCACCTCTATTGTTGATGTCATAACCAACAAACACCCATTTCCTAGGTTTTTAGAAGCCAAAAACATTTTACTTCAGCATGAGTCTCGTGAAGGCCTTTCTGTTCCCACTACTGATAGTTTACAAAACACTACCACCGCCTTTTACTTGAACCACACATGTTCTAATTCTAATACTAAAGGAAAGGGTTAGAACAATAAAAACCAGTCACATGGACGTGCGACTTCGAGGGGGCAATGCTACTAACATTTCTGGTTCATCTCAGACTATTGTAGGTTATACAAGTGGGTATCCCTATAAACAACAACCGTATATGTACATTATGCTAAATCAATCGGGTCAACAGTTCTTTTCTTCATCAACCGCTCACTACATGCATTCACCACAACAGATGATCTCGCCAATGCCGCCCCAGCTCTCACAACAGCTAAGATCATAGTAACTTTTTGTGCTTGGTCCTCCACCAATGTCACATTATGATGCAACACCTCCACAATCTCAGTTTGCAGTTGCAAGGTACAATTCGCTCACTCCTCAGCAGTCCCAGCCAGACAACACCTGTTGGAGGAATGTAAGTTATCTCGACATTATCATCCTACTCCATTTAGGTTATACTCATTTTTATCACCTCTCATCTTTCACTTATTTTATTGATTTTTTATTTCAAATAATATATATATTTTTTAATTTCAAATATTAATAATTAATAAAATAGCAATTATAAGTACTTTAATATTAATCTCATTTATTATATTTTTTTAAACTTTAAATCATAAGTTTACATAGAAATAGAAGGCAAACAAGCAACAAGCTGCGCCGCTAAATCTTTTTGTATAGCAAAACAAAACCGTTTAAAAACTACATTCATGGATTTTGACATCATAACATTACTGTGCATGATACGTGGTCATAACATTACAGTGTATGACACGTTGGACCATGCCAAGTAGCTCGACAACCACAGATGCGAAAAAACTAAATGTATCAAATGCAATGATGTAAACACATGCTGATTATCAAGACACATATTCTCGTATGTGATCTTCTTAAATGAAGAAGCTTTAAAAGTAGCCTAACATGCTTAACCCATACAAAAAATTTGGCTGATAAAAAGTAAAAAAACTAATAATAATAAATATAGCACATCATTCATAAGAGTGTCGGTGATGATCATTCCATTGTCGTACGGACTTGCAACTTTTTTGGTGAAGCATATTATTGCTTTTAAAGTAAATAAGATATTGTTGTAGGTGTTGTCTTGATCCACTACTTTACTCTTATCACTGATTCTTTCTCAATCTCAGCCGTCCATTCCCTCAACAACAACAAGCATTCAATGAAATAGCTACAAACTTGAATCTAACTCTTTCACCAAAGTTGATTTTGGGTTGGGCTGGATCGGGCCGGATCGGGTCGGATCGAGCTTGAAATAAAAACGAGCATGAAAATAATCCTATTATATATGGAGGCGCGGATACAAGGTGTTACTAGGGGGTTTACGCATCTTGTAGGATCTATATATCGAGTGTTTTAAAAATTGGATTTTAGTCGTACAATTTATGTCAATTTGAGTCAATTTTTAATGCCAGAACACATACACTTACTAATGTATGTCTAAATTACAGTAGAAATATCATTGTTAAAGATTGAACATTTAAACCCATAGCCTGAATTAAAAAATAAAAACTTACACGTCTACTAATTAGTCTAGTCCACACGGGTCAGTGACAATTATATATATATACAATGAAAATTGAAGTTGAATAGTGGAGTTTTGGTGTTTCAAACTTTAGCCACGTAAGTTTGATTCTTTGACATATTTGACCCTTAAACTTTACAACTTTTTTTAATTGCTTTTGTTTCTTGACAGCTATGTCGTTTAATCCAGTTAATAGCTGCCTTGATACAATTGGCTATTTGGGGCGGCTCTTTAAGGAGATGGCACGTTGCTTTCCACGCGTTGTTTATTCATCATCTCTTACCAGTCCTAATATCCTTCCCTCTCTTTGTTTTGCACAAAAGATCCTATTTCTCATCTATCTTCGAGCTGGTTCTGGTTTATGGAAGTGGGAGGGTCGAAGTGATGATATTCAACTAGATCAAATGGTTGTTCCGACAGTGTCCGACGATGGTGTGTAGCTTCCTTACGGTTTCCGCCTTCTAGGGTTTCTATCTATGTGCTCCGGCGGTAGGATGGGGGGTGGGAAGCTTACAATACGATCGATTATATATGTGGCATCTTCCTCTTCTTTCCCCTCTTTTTTCCACTGCTTTATTTCACTCCCGTTACTTTCTGGTATGAATTATGTCTGTCTGTTCCATCGCCGTTCACCTCTTTTTCCTTCTATTTTGTTATTTAAGTTTTCTTTATCACTGTTTTCTTAAGGTGGAGCTTACTTTCGGTTGAGGTGTTCGTCATCTTTGTTCCAGGTAATTTGTTTCTTCATGTTCTGTTGCATGTTCATCTTTGTGGTATTTAATTGGCTTTCTTACGTTTTCTCATGTTCGCATTGATTGGTTTTCTACTTTACTAGCTATTGTGCTTCTTTGGATCTTGATTATTGTGTCTAATGTTTTAAATGTATGTGTTTGACTGCTATTTTGAGTTTTTGGTTTTTGGATGTTTAAAGTTGGGGTAATTCATTGCTGACCTAATTTGTGTGTTGTTGCATGTGTGCGTTTTTTGTTGGTTTGTGTTAGATTGAATATAATATTTTCGGTTGTAATTTGGGTAAGGAATTGACTATTCTTCTTGATTATTACCGAGTCTATATTGGTATTGTTATTTCTAACTAAGAAGAGCAATAATATATGTTTTATGAATTTTGCCATTTTGTGTGAATCATTTCTTTTATGTGGAGTTTTACATCTTCTAATTTTTTGGTCTTAACAAGTACTATGAGAAACTGTAACTTTCTTCATGCTGATATGTGAGTACAAGTTGTGCCTCAAGGTAATTCTTTTTGCTAATTTTTAACCTGGTTTACTACTTATGTGTGTTCTTTTTTGTCCGTATTGCAGGTATCTCATTGTGCTACTCTTGCTTCATTTTCCATTTGATACTATTTTAACTCTTTTTTGTTACTTGCTAGGCTATCACTTTTTGGTTTCGTGGTTGTATGTTTGAGATAGTAGTCACTTAATATGCCCCGCCGCAACGCGCGGAGGGGTCATCCATCTCGTTTAAGTGATTGACAATTTAAGCGATTTAGGATTTTAGGCCTTTAGGGGAGCATATTCTCTAGTCGATTGTGGGGCCAAATTATAAATAACCCACATATAAACAGTTATATTTTTCATTTAAATAGCCCATTCGGGTTTTCCATTTTGGTTGTAGGGCGGGTTACAAATACTAATAAACAAAACTTACATTTAAGTTGACCTTTTCTTAATAAGCTTTATTGATAATCTTGTTTTTGTTTTTTGTTTTTTGTTGTTTCTTTAAATCGTATTTTTCATGTAAATTAGGTAAACCTTTTTTTTAATCCTTTTTAAATTACGTTTGTTAATTTGTAACATTTTTTATTAGTATTATTGGTTAAAAAAATACAATTATACAAATCATTTTGACTTGACCCGTCTCGCCTAACCCATTTTTTACCCCGTGTGAAAAAAAACTCATGTATTCATCACTGAATATATGCCTACGAATCATCGATCCGACGTGTAAATTGACATAAGTCGTTAGTAGTATGACGAACCAAATGGATTCTTCATGTTTATTTGGTAGTTCAAGCTGTACCTTTTTCATTCATACTCAATAAGTGGGAATTACACTCAATCCAAACCCAAAACAAATCACCCGGACATACAAGGGAGCCGAACATACAAGGTGCGCCGCCAAAGCTTTCTGAATAGCAAAACTAAGCCGTGTGAAAACAATATTCATAGAACCCGGGGTCACAACATTGCTATGCATGACCCGTTGGACTCTACTCAGAGTTTCAACGGCCTTAGGGGCGAGGAACCCAAAGGTGTCAAAAGCAAAAGGAATAAACACATGTTGATTTTCAAGGCACGCTTTCTCGTGCTTGTTCACTTTCCCTACAGCAGCTTTAGAGGCCGCCTCACCCACCTTGAATTCACTGGCTCCCAAGCCCATAAGAGGGGAGACCCCAGTTAGATCCAAGCAAGCATGTTTTCCCCCCATCCATTTAAAGACCAAGATGTCTGCCGGCCTAAGAGTTGATCGCCCATCGGACGGGTCCGTCAGAAAGTTGACCGGAGCTTCTTTCTTAGCCGAAATTCCCGCGCACTTGAATATGTCGAAGAGAACATCCATAACCAAGTTGTGTCGATATTTGAACCCGGGTAACTCTCTGCAATGGACGACATGCTCCTCAAATGAATCCAAACACGCCTTGCGGCAAACGAGGCATTTCTCATATGTCGGAAAAATGAGAATCATAAGGCGGTATTTGAGAATAGCCCGGTATTCCATTGGTGACATGTGCTAGACCAACCCGTCAATAGGGATAACCCGAATGAAATCTTAGGCATGTGGCGCTCATAGACATCCAAAAACGGCTTTTTGTCTTGCGGTCTTGTCAAATTGCGATTCCATCTCCTGCACAATTTTACCAAAAATGGCACTCGCCAATACATTTTGGGCTTTTAGGGGGGGGGGGGGGTGTCCTTGTTAGTGAAACCACTGAGGTCAAAGCCTGAAATAACATTCCAAAGACAGTCCAAAGCGCACCCATAATTAGAGTCCATGCACAAATTCTAAACCCCTGCTGCCGTCCACCACCCTCCCTTCATCCCTTGTCTCCGGCGATTTCAATTTGGTCCGCCTAACGGGCCGCCGTACCATAATCTATTTGGTACGCCGGTTCCTTTTTGGTCCGCAGGTTCCCTTTTGATCCGCTGGTTTCTTTTTGGTCCGGTTGGGGTTTGGTCCGCCGGTCTTGTGGGTGTTTTCTTCATTTGAGATACCTCAAATATCTCATGAATTTACTTCAAGTCATTTGATCATTTATTTTAGGATAATATAATCTTTTGTTGACATAATTTAATATATTGTTAATTTAATATATCGTTAACTGGAGGTTATATTTTTAAGATTACCCGTCGGAGCCCCGCCGAACCTTCACCGAACTCCGCCGAGCCCGGTCCGAACCGGGGTCATACCCCGGGTCCGGCCACCCCCCCTTCTAGCGTCCCGCCACACCGGTTGCGGGGGTTGATGTAATTTTCCTCTTCGGGGACCGGGGTCCGCCAACCCTCTGTTGGCTTTCCCGGTGGTGCTTTGCTTAGCACTCCCCTGCCCTTTTTCTTGCACGGTCCTCCTCGTTCCGTGTCTGCTTGTATGGTCACCCCCTCGGTGTTGCCTAGTCGTCTGGTGAGGTGCCCCCTCCGATCTCTCCAGCATTGTGATAGAGAGTTCGGGGCCAAAGGTTTCTCACGCCTTGTCGCCCACCTTAAAACCTCGCACCTTAACAGTGATGAGCGTTGTGACACGTTGCGGAACACCCTCTCGGTGGACCGCGGGGTGTTTTTAGGCTTGGAGGATGCCTTAAAGGCCCTTGATTCTTGGTTGTGTGGTCGGTGCATGAAAATTCACCATGTCAGCCACTTGTGCCACCACGAGGACGGGGTTTCTCGCTTTATCAATCCTTCGGAAGGCGAAGCCATGCATATCACCGAGATCCCCATCCCCCTTGGCCTTGTTGACCCGCCCGGGCCTGGCCCCGTCAATGTAAGGGGTGGGAGGCATTTGGATAGGGAGCTCCTGGATAAGATCTTCAAGGCCCGTGTCACAATTGTTAAAAGTTTACCTCTCAGTTGTCGCATGGCCTTCTCCCAGGCCCTTAAAACTGCTCTGCTTCAGGTGGCTGCTCACCCCGATTATATTGAGGCCTGGGTTCGGTTGCTTATTCTCCCTAGGTGCACGCTGAGGGTTTTTAACCCTAAAACGCGTCAAAAGGCTCGCTCTGGGAACCGCAAAGCCCTGCAATGTCGCTCCATCATGGCTTCCCTATCTACTTGGGGGGGGGGGGGGGAGAGGAGAGTATTGACCAGCTGTTTGATAACATCCTTGAAACCCCCGTTTGTGGGCCAGGGGTGCCTCCTAATACCGCTTCTGACAAGTCGGCTGCCGAGGGGTCCAACATGAAACGCTGCATCCGGAAAATTGCGGACGGTCACTTTACTGCCGCCGTTAAAGTTCTCTCTTCGTCTGGGGTTACGCCTTTTGGACCTGCCACCACTCGGGTTTTGGAGGAGAAGCATCCTGTGTTACCACCCCCCTCCTTGCCGTCTGAGCCCTATACCGAGCCCCCTCTTGTGGCTACCACCGAAGTGGTTTTGGCGTGCATTAAATCGTTTCCCAAGGGGACTTCGTGCGGGAGGGACGGGTTGCGGGCCCAACACCTTCTGGACAGCCTCTGTGGGGAAGGTTCTGCCATTGCTAACGACCTCCTCGGGGCTATTACCTCGATAGTCAATTTGTGGTTAGGGGGGAGGTGCCCCATCGGCCTAGCCGAGTTTGTGGCGTCGGCCCCTCTCACACCTCTGCTAAAACCTGATATCGGGATCCGGCCCATCGCTGTCGGCACCATCTGGCGGCGGCTGGTTTCTAAAATTGCTATGAAAGGGGTCGGGAAGGATATGGCTAAATATCTCGGGGACTTTCAGTTTGGGGTTGGGGTGCCTGGGGGAGCTGAGACTATCTTGCATGCGGTTAACCGGTTGGTCGCGGGGAAACATGACGACAGCTCGCTGGCTATGCTTACGGTTGACTTCTCTAACGCGTTTAACGTAGTGGATAGATCGGCCTTACTTCGTGAAGTGCGTTTAAGGTGCCCGTCTATATCTCCATGGGTCGAATTTCTCTATGGTCAGTCTGCGCGACTATATTTAGGGGGAGATCATATTTGGGCCACTACTGGGGTGCAACAGGGGGACCCTTTGGGCCCTCTCCTGTTTGCCCTTGTTCTTCACCCCCTTGCGCACCAGATTCGGGACAAATGCCGTCTCCTCCTTCAAGCGTGGTACCTTGACGATGGCACTCTCATTGGGGATTCCGAGGAACTGGCCAAAGCTTTGCAGATTATTTCGGAGAACGGACCCTCCCTGGGCTTGCAACTCAATATCAAGAAGACGGAGCTGTTCCGGCCGTCCTGCGATGGGAGGAAGAATCAGCCGGGCCTCTTCCCCTCGGGCATCAGTAGGCCGTCCCTAGGGGTTAAGCTCCTTGGAGGGGCAGTCAGTAGGGATGGGGGGTTCATTGAGGGGTTGGCGTCCAAGAGGACTTCTAACGCTGCCGCTCTAATGCACCTCCTTCCCAAGATTCGGGACCCGCAATGCGAACTCCTCCTGCTTCGCTCTTGCATGGGTGTTGCCAAGCTCCTTTTTGGCCTGCGGACCTGTCCCCCCGCCCACATGCAAGGGGCGGCCTCCTGCTTTGATCAGACCCTGCGCGAGACAGTTGAAAACATTGTGGTCTGTGGAGGGGCTTTTTTCGGGGACCTTCAGTGGCGGCTCGTTTCCCTGCCTATCCGGCACGGAGGGCTCGGGGTTTCTTCGGCTTTAGAGGCCTCGTCTTATGCGTTTGTAGCGTCCAGGGCCTAATCTTGGGAGCTGCAGGACCATATCTTGCGGGAGAGCGGGGTCTGTGGCATGGACTCGGATTATACTTTCGCTCTGGTTGCCCTGCGTGACATCGTACCGGGTTTTGATCTTAGCGGTTTCTCTGACAAGGACACCGCCCCCCCAAAACCCCAATCTGTTTTGGCGAATGCCCTTTTCAGCAAAATCGTGTTGGATATGGAGACCCGGTTTAATATGAATGCCAGGCAAAAAGCGGTGTGGAGCTGTCTTCGTCAACCACATGCCCAAGATTTTCTCCATGCTCTCCCCATTGACGGGCTCGGGCAACGCATGTCGTCGGTCGAATACCGATCTATCCTCAAGTACCGGCTTATGATACCCCTCTTTCCCGCGGACGGGAAGTGCCCTGTTTGCCGCAAGGCGTGTTTGGACTCGTTTGGGGAGCACGCGGTTCACTGTAAAGATCTCCCGGGGTTCAAGTACCGTCATGACTGGGTCCGGGATGTGCTATTTGACATTTTCAGAAAGGCAGGGATTTCAGCCAAGAAGGAAGCCCCCGTCAACTTCTTAACCGACCCAAAAGAGGGGCGTTCGACCCTTAGACCGGCGGACATCCTGGTGTTTGGGTGGTCCAGTGGGAAGCACGCTTGCATCGATCTGACTGGGGTCTCTCCCCTTGCGGGTTTTGGCTCTGGAATTTTCACAGCGGGGCAGGCTGCTGCTAAGGCGGGTGCGGGTAAGGTGGACAAGCACGAGAAGGCATGTCTCGAGAATCAGCATGTGTTTGTCCCCTTTGCTTTTGACACGTTCGGGCACCTCGCGTCAGAGGCTGCGGACACGCTCGGGCGGATCCAGAAGGTTATGCATGGGCATATAGTGACTCCTAGAGCTAAGAAACTTGTTTTTATCCGCTTAGGTTTTGCTATTCAAAAAGGGCTTGCGGCGCAGCTTGTTGCCCGTTTGCCCCGTATGTCGGACTGAGTTGTAACCGTTATTTTGGTTGTTAATAAAAGAAGAAATTTTCATCGTTAATCTTGATGGGAAGACTAACCCATAAATAATAATAATAATTAAAAAAAATCGCATAAATAGTTAATCTTGTATGACAGTGTTGATGGGAAGATTTATTAACAGGTAATTTAAACAATTAATCTTTTAAAAAATAATAATAATAATTAAAAAATCTTATAAATAAGTGTTATTTGAAAATATGAAAAAGTTTATAGAGGAGTAGAGACTTTAATAAAGTCCTCAATTTATCACTTGTTCCAAATAAATTTATTTCTCAAAATTTTAAACTAATTTTGATTTTTTTGAAAGCTCAAAACTCAAGTTAGGTATTAATTTTAATTAGTGAACTAGTTACGAGAACATTGTTCTCCTTTTGTCCTTCTCTTGTCACTTGACATATTATTAAGGTTCTAGAAATTGATACCAAATTTACAGGGAAAATTGGCCTCTAGCCTCTATTAATCCTAGTTATCACATATTGATCAATAATAATTCTAGTTTTAATTTTTTCCTATAATAATCCCAATTATTAAATCATTGGCATATATTGAACCGCAGTTAATTATAGACTAATCCAGTAAGTCTGAGGTACTGTTTTTGTAATTTCTTAAAATGAAAGTACTATTTTTTTAATGTGTTTTTTACTGAGTTATATTAATAAAAAGGAAATTTAAAAAAGAAGAAGTGTTTACTTACGAGTCATCCTAATCCAACCCAAACTTACTCGTTTACTTCCTAAAAGCAAGCAATATAATTTAAAGCTTTCTAGTTACATAGTATATGTTTGTGTTCTTCTTGCTCTTTAAAACTGTAATTATGTTTGACACTTAAGTATGTTCTCATGACTTCTTAAAAGTGTAAATATGTTTTTGTTTATTATGGTCCATGAGCAGGCAATTTAAGATAAATTGATAACACAAAGAATAAGCTGGAAAAAAAATTCAATTTTAATTACAAGCACACATATAAAATAAATAATTAAATTTTAAATTAACATTAAACTGTTGATTAGATATCATTAAAGCTTAAGAACAACAAACATTTTAGGTAAGAATTTGGATTGGGAAATTAGCAAATATATTCCCTCAGTAGTTAGAGAGAGAAACGGATGAGAGAGATGGGTCCAGTGGTGGTGGCAAGTGGACGGTGGTGGGGTGAGGCGGAGGAGGTTGGGATAGGATGGTGGTGGTTGTACGGTGGTCGGGTGAGGGGGAGAAGGTTGGAGGCGGAGGAAGTTTCTCCTTTCTTCTCCCTTCTTTTCTTAATTGTAAATTTCTTTTTTATTAATATAAGAACTCAATAAAAAATGCATTTAAAAAAAAAAGCAGTCCCTATATTTTAAGAAATTACAAAAAACAATCTCTCACACTAACTGAGCTAGTCTATAGTTAACGGCGTTTCATTATATGCCAATGGTTTAATAATTTGGATTATTGTAGGGAAAAATCAAAACTGAAATTATTATCGACCAATGTATGATAACTGAGATTAATAAGGACCAATTTTCCAATTTATAATAATCATCTTTTTACAGTTGAATGGTGTTAGGTGTTAGGTATCAGAACAATGCACAAGAGAAAACATTATCATGCACACACATGAAAGCAATAAAATCAACATGAGAATTTAACGTAGTTCGATCGATTTGACATACGTCCACATGACTGCAACTAAGGTGGTTTCTCTTTATTATTTAGGTGTTCAAAGAATTAAAATTATACCATATTATATTTATCGAGATAATACTAGAGTTTAAGACTTCATGAACAAGTGAACAAACAAATAGGCACCCGAACCCATGATCTCCTTGTTATTAACTTGAGTCCAAGTCCAAAGTCTTCACAACTCAATGATCTCCCACTTAAAGGCTTTGCATAATCCACAGAAGTGCCATCTAATCAAACCTTGTATAAGTAACTTTAGCAATCTTTAAGACAAATCTTCCAAGCCTACAATTCCCAAGAACAATCTAAGACTTCAATCAAATCCTCCCAGTTACAGCATCCCCTCATCATTAAGTAACAAAAAGGGTTGTTGAAGATCCCCTGAGCTCCAACTTAGTTGTGAGTAAGCCTCTCAAGGACCCAACCTCTATCTCAACCAGTTTGGACTCTCCACTGAATCCAAAAATACACCAATGACCATCGACATTCTCTACTCAGCAAACCATCACCAGGAGAGAATTCCTCAATTCTAGTCTTCGAAACCCAATGGTTCTTTGTAACTATACTTGTAACATGTTCTGTGCTCTTTTGAATCCCCTAAATGGTTTAGAATTTCAAACTCGTTCAACTAATATCCCTGCTCCAGCTCACGTTTCCAAATTGAACTTCTTAGGAGCGGATTTAGCAAAACCAGGTTTTGTTGTGCTTACTCGGGACATCATACATACCCTGATAGATACCTCAACTATGTATAATGACCCATGCTTCATACCACGAGCAATCACCAGATTATCATTGACCACCCTCAATTTGTCACCACCAAACCTTAATTCTAGTCCTTATTCATCCAACTAACCAACATAAATCAATTTTTTGTTCAGATATGGAATCACCCTAACATTTTTCATACTCCATGTATGTGACACCCGTCACTTTAATTTTAGATTAGAAATGAAAATTTAGGATTTATTTGGATTTATTTAGAATTAATTATGATTATGTGAATTATTTGAGTAATATAATATTAGATAAAGTCTCGTAAATGTGAACCGACCAACGAAACGATTAAAATAATTCGTTTGGTTTTAAATTAAGAATATATATAAGTTAGAACCTTTAGAAAAGGTTATACATTCGGTTGGTGATAAATTAGAGAAAATTACGCTAATAATAAATTTGAACCGTGTAAAAACGTCACTACTTTTGGTCTCCGACCAAGTACGACGAAACTGAAAAATAGTTATACGGTTCTGAGCGTAATTTAAAATTATGAAATTTGATATAATTATTTGAATTTATTGGACTCGGAAAAATATCCGTAAAATGCGATATACACTGTGTATTAGCTAGAGATTTATAAAAATTGAAAGGAGATATGTATGCATGTATTTCGTGTATATGTATATATGTATAAGTGTGTAAGACAAGTTATATTAAATGGAGAATTGATATGTTGTGTAAAGTTTTGATAAGTTATGATTGCTTATTAAAAATAATAACTTATATACACACACACACAACATAAATAATAAAAAAATTTCAATCTCTCCCTCTCTCTCTATATGTTCGGCCGAGAGAACCCCCAACCCCCTTCTCACTTTCATTTTTCACTTGATCTTTCTCTCTAAAACACACACATAACTCTTGAATATTCAAATCTTCATCCATTTCTTCAAATCTCAAGAACATCAAGAACATTCTTCATCCTCTAGCTACAAGGTAACAAAACCCACCTCATTTCATCTTCAAAATCTCGAAACCCACTTTCAAATCTAAGATCCAACATCAAACTCTTGATTAGTTATGGTAGATTTGGAAGGATTAAGCTTCAACACACAAAGATTTGTGTGAAAAACCCCACCTACACACACACAAATCGTGAAGTGTGTGTTAGTGTGTGTAAGTGTGTGTTGAACTTTGAAGTTAGGGTTTGATCATCTAACAACTCACATGCATGTTAAATCTAAGCTTTAAACTTAAGTTTTAGTAAAGATCAAATGGATAATCAAAGATGAAACAACAAGTTCTTGAAGGAAAACTTAAACTAGTAACATTGATGACACATGCATGTATAGAAATCATGATTTTATGTGATTTTATGTGATTTCATGTGTTTATGATTATATTATTGATCTTGGAATGATGTTGATGATATAAATCTACATGAAATAAGGGTATGAAACCCTTGGATTTTATTAAAAATCCGAAAATTATATATATATATGTGTATACTTGTATTTGAAACAAAAATGTTAAATAAAACAAAGATTTAGTGTCACAATTGTAGTAAACCCGCCTCATGGTCGTCAATGACGCCTACACGGTCGGTAACGATTGTCACTAATATAAACCCCGTGACTATTTCTCATGGTAATTCCGCCTATAATGGTCGGTTATGAGGAAACACGAGTGGTATACATTAAATATATAATACTTGAAATTTTTATGCATAAATATGTGAGTATTATATAAAGTGGATAAAAATTATAAAAATTAAAAAGAGATCAGATTATTTATGGTGAAAAGTCACCAAATCTTGAAATAAAAACTTGGTGTAAAGGAATGGAGATAAAGTAATGATTAGGAGAAGACTTTTTAAAGCCTTAAATGCATTAAATGAATGGAAAATGTAAAAATATGTCAAAAATCCGAAAAATCTAGTTTGGTCAGTAAAGGAATATTAGTTATCAGTAGATATGAGTTATAAAAATTTCCTAGAATTTTTGGAATTTATTTAATAATTAAAATGGAATTTATATGCTTAAAAAGGCTAAAAATGCTTAAAAATAGAATAAATTGGAGAAATAATATGAAATAAATTGAGGTCCTATTTTGGACAGTAGACAACTAATATAAGTGAGAATAATTAAAAACCTAGATGAAAATGGCACCCGAACCCTTAAGACGATGAAAATAATGCAATAAAACGTGTAAAATTAGTAAAATAAGGTATAAAATGAGAAAATAATTGAGATCAGTAGCTAAAAGACTTGGAACAGATTTATAATGTTTAGGAAACATATAAAAATGATGTGGAAATAGAAACTTAAGTATTGGAGAAAAATTGGATAAAACCCGTCACCGAAAAAGCCGTAAAAATGGGTAATTAAGCATAAAATAGAGAAAAATTAGAAAATAAGTGCTAAAATATTTGGAATAATGTTAATTAAGTTTAACAACTTATATTAAGCCTTAGCATAAAGTTTCATGTATAAAGATTAGTTCTTTTTGCTTTATGTGTTGGAATTAGTCGAATAAGGGCAAATCGTCATTTTGCTCGAATAGTTTGAAAATTCAGAATTTGTCACATTACTTAAGTAGAATTGCCTAACTAATCTGATCCTAATAAAAATAGGACCAAGATACCTGAATTTGCTTATTTAGAAGCCAAGCTAGTACTTACAAGCAAATGTGAGTTCACTCGAATCCCTCTTTTAATACACGTTTTTACTAAAGTTAAATTAAAGTGGGATAAAGTTAATTGGGAAAATTGAGTTGACAAATGGATGTGTGGGTATGATTAAACGTAAGTAATGGTATGGACGCTCATAAAAAGATGAGCCTGGCCAAAATTGCAAAGAGTATGGTGCAAAATTGTAAAAAGTATGGTGCAATAAGTCCGCCGTCTAGAATCATTAAAAGAAGCGTGAGAAGTATTGATAGATCTATCGGGTTGACCCCCATACCACTGATCAGTCGCTCTGGTCGCGCAACAGGGTGGTAAATACTTTCGAACATTGGTCTAGCGTTGATTTAGAGCTTAACGTTTAATTGTGCATCATAATGCCTAGCTAGCTTATGAACCATACTTGTCGCTAAACTCATTATTTGGTACAATGTGAAATGAAATGTGGGCAAGAGAATAAGAATAAATGGAAATGTAATCAAGGGATCTATACGGTGATTGTGGAATTAAATTGTGAACTCACCAACCTTTTGGTTGACACCGTTTGTTAATGCCTTTTTTTTAGGTACATGATGCTTGTCTTGAGAGATGGACCCGGTATACCAAAGACGAAGTTGTTGTGTGTTCTCTTTTGTACTTAATGTAAACGTTTTAGTAATGATGATGTAAGGGACCGTAACATGGATGACTGTGTTATCCATTGATAAATAAAATGTTGTTTTTATATTTTATTATATTACTAGTTACTAAAACGCATGGGTTACCAACTTTGAACACCGCCACGTAAGACTTCCGCTGAATTAAGAAAATTGGGGTGTGACAGAAGTTGGTATCAGAGCCTATGGTTATAGTGAACTAGAGATTTTTAAAAAGAAAATTCTCGACTATAACCTAAAAGATAAAGGTTTGCAAAAAGAAAACACAACAACGAGGTATACCGATCCACAAGACCAAAAGTTTAGTATTGTTATTATATAATGAATTATCGAACTATTAAATAATTGTTGAGTATTTATTTAGTTCGGGATAAATATGTCACAAATGCCTACCCCATAAGAAACCAATTATGGTTACCTTGATTGTGTTTATTTAGAATCAGTATTTGGTGTTTTTCTTTAGGACATTGAAACCATGAATTAGTAGTATTTTGGATATAAGACGTAGGTTATTTTTGAATTGTTATAATATTACTGCTTGCAAACACTAATATGCGAAACTCTTGTCTTGTTTTTATAACAATAGATAAGTAATGGCAACCGAAGCCCGTCAAGACGCTAGTGGACCAGAAGCCGGATTACCCTCAACCACTGAGGAGTTAGCTCGCCTGATTTCACAACACGTGAATGCAGCCCTTGCACAACACAAAGATGAAACAGGACGAGGGCATGGTACCATTGAGCAGGGCTTAGGAAGCCGAACTCACGGATGTTCCTACAAGGCATTCCAAGGGTGTAACCCTCGACCCTTTAGTGGGTTGGAAGGTCCTCTAGACATCATCCGATGGATAGAGAAGATGGAATCCGTGATGGCTATTAGTGGATGTAGTTCAACCCAAAAAGTTTTGTACGCGACATGTTCATTCCGCGACGAAGCTCTATCCTGGTGGAACTCGCAAGTTCAGAGTCTCGGAGAGGAAACGGCACATCGGCTCACATGGGACGAGCTAAAGGATATGCTAATGAGAGAATATTGTCCGCGTCAGGAAATCCAGAAATTAGAGACTGAATTTTGGAACCTCAAGATGGAAGGTGCGGGAATTAGAGAATACACTTCTCGATTAATAGAATTAGCTAGACTTGTACCACGAATGGTCACGCCTGAATACGCTCGCATCGAACGTTACATTTGGGGACTGGTTCCTCAAATTAGGGGCATGGTTACGTCGGCTAAGCCAACCACCATCCAAGATGCCATTTCTCTTGCCAGGTCACTAACCGATGATGCGTTACGCGAAGGTACGCTAGGGAAGGAAAATGAGACTCAGAAATCGTCAGAAGTGCAAACTGAGCAGGAGTCTCATAATGGCAAGCGAAGTAGATCTAGGAATTCAGACCGTCGGGAAGGAAACAAGAAAGGAAAGGAATCTGGTCAGGTATTTGCGGCTAACACCAATAAACCCAACACGAACGCGAATCAGAAACCATTATGCAAGACATGCGGAAGAAATCACGCTGGGAACTGCAAGAAGTGCACTAAATGTAACCGATTTGGTCATTGGAGCCAAGAATGCTATGCCAGGATCCCAACAGAGGAAGAACGACGATACAGGAGGTGTTTCAATTGTGGAGAGAACGGCCACTTCAGCAGGCAATGTTCAAGGCCTCGAGAGCAGAACAATCGAGGAAAAGCATTTGAGATGAACGCAGGAGCGACTCACGAGGATCAACAGTTGTGATCGGTACGCTCTTTGTCAACAACCATTATGCTTACGTACTATTCGACACCGGATTTGATATTAGTTTCTAAGAAATTTAGACCTCCCCTTAGATTTAAAGCTAGTAAATTAAGCAATAAGTACGCGATAAAAATTAGCTAAATGGAGAGTTGTCCGTAATTATAGTCTACTCTTAGAAGGTCGTAGCTTCGAAACCGATTTAGCACCTATAAGAATTAGGTAGCTTCGACATAATAGTTAGAATGACCTAGTTGTCCAAACAACATGCCGAGATAATAAACTCTGAATAGTTAGTATGGTTGCCAAGCCCAAATGGTAACACACTAGCGATTCATGGCAATCAAAGCGGTGCTAGAGTAAAAGTAGTAAACGTCATGAAGATGCAAAAGATGTTATGCATTCTTAGTTAACGTTATGGATACCAAAACTAATAAGGGTGAGCTGGAAGATATTCCTGTTATTCGAGAATATTCAAACATATTTCCCAAGGATTTACCAGGATTATCTCCGGCAAGGCAAATAGAATTTAGGGTCGACCTTATCACTGGTTCTGCACCGGCCATATTCATGGATATTATGAAAAGGGAGTGCAAACCCTATTTGGATAAATTGTGATTGTCTATATTAGCGACATCTTAGTCTATTCACAAACCAAGAGAGATCATAAAACTCATTTGAAATTAATCCTCGAATTATTAAGGAAAGAGAAATTGTATGCAAAGTTTTCTAAGTATGACTTTTTGGACGCGAGAAGCCCATTTTCTTGGCCACGTCACCAATGAAAAAGGCATACACATAGAACCAGCAAAGGTAGATATAGTGAAGAATTGGGAAGCACCGAAGCCTCCGACAGAAATACGACAATTTTTGGGTTACCACAGAAGGATCATTGAGAATTTCTCTCGAATAACCCAACCTTTGACTTTGCTAACTCAAAAAGATAAGAAGTTCGACTAGACGCAGAAGCAGGGGGACGCTTTCCAAACGTTGAAGTCTAAGTTATGTTGTGCACCATCCTATTCTTGCCCAAAGAAATGGACGAATTTGCAGTTTATTGTAATGCATCACGAATAGGTCTTAGATGCATGCTTATGAAAAAAGACAAAGTGATAGCCCACGCGTCACGACAACTCAAAGTGCACGAGAAGAATTACACAACCCATGACTTAGAACTTGGGGTTGTAGCGTTTACTCTAAATATATGGAGACACTATCTGTACGATATCAAGAACGAAACCTTTGAATATTCGTGCTTTAGGATTGACAATTTAGACGCGTTTGTCATAAAAGAAGACCGTTAGCATTTAGAATGGGAAACCATGTTATGCTAAAGGTTTCTCCATGGAAGGACACGATTCGATTCAAAAAGAGAGGCAAGTTAAGCCCGCGATACATTGGATCTTTCGAAAGTACGGCTCGAATTGGCCATGTGGCTTATAGGATATTGCTTCCACTTGAATTGGAATGAATACACGACGTGTTCAACGTGTCTAACCTAAAAAGTGTTGTCTGACAAAATCCTAATCTTACCCCCAGGCGAGATTAAGATTGATGACAAGCTTTGATTTAGCAAGGAACCAATGGGTGTACAGGATTGGAAGATTCGATAGTTAAGAGGAAACCATATAAAGTTGGCGGAATTCGAAGTATGGTCCTGAGTTCACTTGGGAACGAGTGGACCAAATGGAAAAGAAAGTATTCCCAACTTTTCCGTCGAAAGCAAAAAGGCACGTCTTAGGATTAAATTTCGGGACGAAATTTCTTAAACGGGGGGAGACTGGGACACCTGTCACTTTAATTTTAGATTAGAAATGATAATTTAGGATTTATTTGGATTTATTTAGAATTAATTATGATTATGTGAATTATTTGAGTAATATAATATTAGATAAAGTCTCGTAAATGTGAACCGACCAACGAAACGATTAAAATAATTCGTTTGGTTTTAAATTAAGAATATATATAAGTTAGAACCTTTAGAAAAGGTTATACATTCGGTTGGTGATAAATTAGAGAAAATTACGCTAATAATAAATTTGAACCATGTAAAAACGTCACTACTTTTGGTCTCCGACCAAGTACGACGAAACTGAAAAATAGTTATACGGTTCTGAGTGTAATTTAAAATTATGAATTTTGATATAATTATTTGAATTTATTGGACTCGGAAAAATATCCGTAAAACGCGATATACACTGTGTATTAGCTAGAGATTTATAAAAATTGAAAGGAGATGGGTATGTATGCATGTATTTCGTATATATGTATATATGTATAAGTGTGTAAGACAAGTTATATTAAATGGAGAATTGATATGTTGTGTAAAGTTTTGATAAGTTATGATTGCTTATTAAAAATAATAACTTATATACACACACACACAACATAAATAATAAAAAAATTTCAATCTCTCCCTCTCTCTCTATATGTTCGGCCGAGAGAACCCCCAACCCCCTTCTCACTTTCATTTTTCACTTGATCTTTCTCTCTAAAACACACACATAACTCTTGAATATTCAAATCTTCATCCATTTCTTCAAATCTCAAGAACATCAAGAACATTCTTCATCCTCTAGCTACAAGGTAACAAAACCCACCTCATTTCATCTTCAAAATCTCGAAACCCACTTTCAAATCTAAGATCCAACATCAAGACTCTTGATTAGTTATGGTAGATTTGGAAGGATTAAGCTTCAACACACAAAGATTTGTGTGAAAAACCCCACCTACACACACACAAATCGTGAAGTGTGTGTTAGTGTGTGTAAGTGTGTGTTGAACTTTGAAGTTAGGGTTTGATCATCTAACAACTCACATGCATGTTAAATCTAAGCTTTAAACTTAAGTTTTAGTAAAGATCAAATGGATAATCAAAGATGAAACAACAAGTTCTTGAAGGAAAACTTAAACTAGTAACATTGATGACACATGCATGTATAGAAATCATGATTTTATGTGATTTTATGTGATTTCATGTGTTTATGATTATATTATTGATCTTGGAATGATGTTGATGATATAAATCTACATGAAATAAGGGTATGAAACCCTTGGATTTTATTAAAAATCCGAAAATTATATATATATATATGTATACTTGTATTTGAAACAAAAATGTTAAATAAAACAAAGATTTAGTGTCACAATTGTAGTAAACCCGTCTCATGGTCGTCAATGACGCCTACACGGTCGGTAACGATTGTCACTAATATAAACCCCGTGACTATTTCTCATGGTAATTCCGCCTATAATGGTCGGTTATGAGGAAACACGAGTGGTATACATTAAATATATAATACTTGAAATTTTTATGCATAAATATGTGAGTATTATATAAAGTGGATAAAAATTATAAAAATTAAAAAGAGATCAGATTATTTATGGTGAAAAGTCACCAAATCTTGAAATAAAAACTTGGTGTAAAGGAATGGAGATAAAGTAATGATTAGGAGAAGACTTTTTAAAGCCTTAAATGCATTAAATGAATGGAAAATGTAAAAATATGTCAAAAATCCGAAAAATCTAGTTTGGTCAGTAAAGGAATATTAGTTATCAGTAGATATGAGTTATAAAAATTTCCTAGAATTTTTGGAATTTATTTAATAATTAAAATGGAATTTATATGCTTAAAAAGGCTAAAAATGCTTTAAAATAGAATAAATTGGAGAAATAATATGAAATAAATTGAGGTCCTATTTTGGACAGTAGACAACTAATATAAGTGAGAATAATTAAAAACCTAGATGAAAATGGCACCCGAACCCTTAAGACGATGAAAATAATGCAATAAAACGTGTAAAATTAGTAAAATAAGGTATAAAATGAGAAAATAATTGAGATCAGTAGCTAAAAGACTTGGAACAGATTTATAATGTTTAGGAAACATATAAAAATGATGTGGAAATAGAAACTTAAGTATTGGAGAAAAATTGGATAAAACCCGTCACCGAAAAAGCCGTAAAAACGGGTAATTAAGCATAAAATAGAGAAATTAGAAATTAAGTGCTAAAATATTTGGAATAATGTTAATTAAGTTTAACAACTTATATTAAGCCTTAGCATAAAGTTTCATGTATAAAGATTAGTTCTTTTTGCTTTATGTGTTGGAATTAGTCGAATAAGGGCAAATCGTCATTTTGCTCGAATAGTTTGAAAATTCAGAATTTGTCACATTACTTAAGTAGAATTGCCTAACTAATCTGATCCTAATAAAAATAGGACCAAGATACCTGAATTTGCTTATTTAGAAGCCAAGCTAGTACTTACAAGCAAATGTGAGTTCACTCGAATCCCTCTTTTAATACACGTTTTTACTAAAGTTAAATTAAAGTGGGATAAAGTTAATTGGGAAAATTGAGTTGACAAATGGATGTGTGGGTATGATTAAACGTAAGTAATGGTATGGACGCTCATAAAAAGATGAGCCTGGCCAAAATTGCAAAGAGTATGGTGCAAAATTGTAAAAAGTATGGTGTAATAAGTCCGCCGTCTAGAATCATTAAAAGAAGCGTGAGAAGTATTGATAGATCTATCGGGTTGACCCCCATACCACTGATCAGTCGCTCTGGTCGCGCAACAGGGTGGTAAATACTTTCGAACATTGGTCTAGCGTTGATTTAGAGCTTAACGTTTAATTGTGCATCATAATGCCTAGCTAGCTTATGAACCATACTTGTCGCTAAACTCATTATTTGGTACAATGTGAAATGAAATGTGGGCAAGAGAATAAGAATAAATGGAAATGTAATCAAGGGATCTATACGGTGATTGTGGAATTAAATTGTGAACTCACCAACCTTTTGGTTGACACCGTTGTTAATGCTTTTTTTTAGGTACATGATGCTTGTCTTGAGAGATGGACCCGGTATACCAAAGACGAAGTTGTTGTGTGTTCTCTTTTGTACTTAATGTAAACGTTTTAGTAATGATGATGTAAGGGACCGTAACATGGATGACTGTGTTATCCATTGATAAATAAAATGTTGTTTTTATATTTTATTATATTACTAGTTACTAAAACGCATGGGTTACCAACTTTGAACACCGCCACGTAAGACTTCCGCTGAATTAAGAAAATTGGGGTGTGACAATGTAGTTCCCAATGAGGTAACTAGATTAATATCCCCCATGCCAATTACCTTAAGTATTTGATCATTTGCCAAATGCACCCGTCCAAAATTACCTTATTTCAGATTTACCATCTTTTCCCTATTATCCATGGTGTGAAACGAAGCCCCTTAATCCATAACCCACGAGTCCTCAAAGTTTTCCATGCTGAGTATCAACGCCTCATCCTCAAAGTCATTCCTGGAAACTGTTTTCGGTTCCTTCTTCTTTGGACATTAACTATTAACGTGCCTCACCTCATTGCAAATTCAACACCTCACATCATTCCAAGTTCTAGACGAACTCCTTCCCAGATTCGGATACATGTTGCTTCCCCAACCTCTACCAACATTCATCAAGTCAATATTTGATGATTCACTTGAATTTCACCTTCTGACATCCTCACCAATAATGAGGTCTCAAATACCTCAAATGTGAAACTAGTTATCCTCCGAGAACTTAAAATTGAAGTTACAATTCCATACCAACTGTCAAGCAGTAACGCACACACCCTTATTACATGTTTATAAACAACATACAATTTATGGTCCCTAAATTTTTTTTTTTTTTTTGATTTTGATAGATCAAATTTGCTAAAATGTGAAGTTTGTTCTATCAAAATAGATCCTTTATGTTTTCTTAGAAATTATAGATTAGGTCCTTTAAGTAACTTAATTACATCCACATCCTTTAAGTATATGGTTGTTTTGAAAAAGATCATTTTACTAACTCCTTTGAATAAGGGGTAGTTTTGGTATTTTATAACTCTTTTTTTAATAAAACTAAAAAACTCCTTTTTTAATCCACTACCACCACCACCGCCACCAGATTTAGTTCTCCAGCATTGCTCGGAATTTGATTAACTCCATGATCTACAAGTGAGTCTAACCCACTGCAAAAATCTAGTTAAAAATAATTATGTCGAGCCATGCTTCTCATTTCTCAGATTTGTTGTGAATGCATGCTGTTAAGTTCAAAATTAAAGTTGCAAAAATGAAACTACAAGTAACAAGTAAAGCTAGGCTAATGAAACTAGACCAAAAAGAAGAACACGTTTTAAATGCGTAAAATTATCTCAAATCCTGTACATTCTTCATCACCTACTAATTTACAATTAAATTCATGATTTTTCTTGCTTAATCATCCATAACCGTTTATATTAAATACGTGGTTGATAGCATCATCGTATTTCTACATCCAGGGGCGGCTCCGAAAACCGGAAAAAAAAAATTGAGCCCTAGACGAGATAAAAAAAACGGGCCCTTATAATATAAACGAGGATGGCGAGATGTCGATTGGAGAGGGTTTTGGGAGGAGCGATGTTTCTGATTTGTGTCGTTTGGGTTTAAATAAGAAAAAAAAAGTTTTTAATTGACAAAAATAGTCTCTTGTATTTAAAAGAATAGCTGAACAATTTGTTAATGCTTAGCAAAATATTATATAAGTAAACTAAATCTGATATATACGTATATATATATATAACAAACTTTTTTAAAAATTCCGGACCCTCCGAAATCCCGGGTCCTAGGCGGTCACCCACCCCGCCTATGCTCGGGGCCGCCCCCAGTGGCGGACCTACTAAGGTCCCAGGGGTAGCGCCCGCTACCCCTGAACTTTTACCCCGACGTGCAAAATTTTTTTTTTATAGGTTTTCGGTTTTTCGCGACCCCTGAAACGAATTTTTCGCGACCCCTGGAAGAAATTTTATGGCTTTTACTTAAAAATATGATCAAAAGCCCCTTAAAAATATGATTAAAAGCCCGTTAACTACCTAAAAAATTTTTTCGGGGGCGCTGCCCTTGAACCCCCGTTAGTCCCCGCTACCCCTTATATTATTTCCTGGATCCGCCACTGGCCGCCCCTGCCTACATCGAACAACTATTACTCAAAATGTGCATCTATAAAACCAACTCTGGTGGCAGTGGTGGTGTATTAGAAGGGAGGTTTTTTTTTTTTAATTTTTATTAAAAAGGGTTGTAAAATATCAAAACTACCTTTCACTCAACGGACTATTTTTAACAGAGTTAAGTAAAAATGATTTGTTTTCAAAATAACTACATAACTTGAAGGATGTTTGATTTAATTAGATTACTTAAACAACTTAATCCTTAATTTTTAAAAAAATATAAAAGAATTTTTTTTATAATTTACTCTAAAATTCAATTGTGGATAATTTATAAGAGGAGCTCAATGTACATTTTAGGCAACACTTTTTTTCCTTGATTCTTTCTCATTTTTCTTTTCCAAAGAATCCCTTATTGTCATTCCCTGCCCCACACAAGAAAAATTCTTTTAGGGTAAAAAGATGAATGCGACTATATCAACTTGGATGGAAAATGAAAATATTATATTCTCTTATCGGTGAATATCTACTGTTCAAATATTCTGGATTGAGTTTGACTTAGTACTCCTATATTACAATAATGCCATCCATAAGATAAGAAAAGATAGAATGTGCTTAGCTTCTTGTTTGTTGTTTGTTTGAGCAATTACAGATTTAAGAATTTTTTTAACATCTGATTTTTCTTACCGTTAATATTGTTCGTTTTGTCTATAAAAAGCTTATAATTTTTTTTTTCTTGTTGTCTTACTGAAAACTTTCCGAGTAGTCACTGCAACTTAATTCCTATCACTCTAGGACACTTCCCAAGTGGTCACCTGTCACTAAATTATTATCACTTCAAGGACGCTTAACTATGGAGTTCTCCTCTCGTCCACATCAATACACCAAAAACAAGTTGATGGTATTGAGGTGGCCGGTCGATTCCTTATGGCATAGTATCTCTCCTGTGGACAAAACAAAATGGTTCAAGAAACAAACTCAAACGGTTAATATAAACGTATTTAAATATCTAGAATAAGACCGAAAAACACTGATGATCGGCTCAAGTAAGAAGTTCAAATGGGTTCAGGTAAAAACAAGTTCTAAGCAAAATAGGTCTATGTTAAAATGGACTCTTTCAAAAAGATATTCAAAACAAATTTCAACCAAAATGGTATCGAGTTGAAAAGAGTCATTTTAGAAAGGAAAAAATATATTTATCAAAATGGATTCACCAACTATGTTTATTGGTGATGTGTGAACGTGGAGTCGTGGAGGCGAAGACGATAGAGGGTGGCAGGAGCAGTGGTGGTGGTGTCAGGGATTGTGGCAGTGATAGAGACAACCACGATGGTGGAGGTAGCATCACAACAGTGTCGTTGGTGGCCACAGAGTGACAGAGTGGCAGAGGCGATGACGGGGGGGGGGGGGGTGATGTGATGGATGAAATAATGGTGAAGGAAGCAGCGGTGATGGTAGTGGTGTCAACCACGACGAGTAGGCGACTATGCAATTAATACGTTCCAAAATCAAATAGCGGTCGAGGTCCGCTATATGAGATATAGTTTATTGCGGTGATATAACAGTAGGATAGCGGTAATTTTAATATATATATAAGAAAAATAAAACACCAAAATATTAATGGTAATATTAAATCTTAATACTAATATTTGTAGGGTTTACAGATGCATGTGAAGATGGAGTTGGACCATCGCCATCCATTATCAAAACTAATCGGAGTAAAGTCGTATTTGGTCGGAAGTTGAAAGAAGTTGTGCAGCCCTAAACCTTCATAACCGCTATAGCACTGCTATTTGAGGCCAGTATCGGTCAAATTGCGGCCGCTATGACCGATATATGCGGAACCGTATTTTTAACCGTTATTTGAGATCGATATTTTCCAATAGGTCCGCTATCCGCTGTAGCACTGTTATAGCACCGCTATAACGGCCGTATTAACTCCATAGATAGGAGGTGATGATGGTGGTGAAAATATATGATATAACTATGTACATTATTTTTATTTAGTATTCATTTTAAGGCCATTTTTAATGTTCCTTTGACAATGGAACCATATTCAGTGGCAGAACATATATATGATATATATCCCACTTTAAATCATTGTAAAGTCGATAGGTAGCTTTCGTACTTTTGAGGTTCATTGTGTGCAACATTGACGTTTGAACAATTTACATAGTCTAAAGTAGTCGTGTTTCATTTGCCACGTACCTACTACAAACACATAAAATAAGTGGCACACGCACACACTTGATGAATTTTGCCATAAAAATATATCTTGAAAACCTTCATGTTTTTACCAATTAGTTGGTGACCCGCCGCTAGTTATAACGGTGACGTCATCAATTTTAAAAAATGTGTCGATTTCACTTTTTGTATCAAACAGAAAGTAGTTAAGTAATTCCTGGCTCAAGGTTTGACTTTTTGAAGTCAACAATCGTACTTGTATACATGAACGTACTCAATAATTAAAAACTTTTGCTATGAATGTTTTGTAGAGAGTTGACATTTGATATGCAAATGCAGCTTCAAAGTTTGAATTTTTAAAGTCAACAATTTGACATGTTTATGTAAACCATAACAAATACCTTTGAACCAAAGTTGGTAAATTATTTGGCCACGGTTGTTGGTTATTAGCGTGATTTTATATACCCACATATATATACAGACACACTATATGATCATGAAGTCAAATTTGGAAAAGTAACAAAAAAAAAAAATAGAATTCAATTTGTAATTTCTAGAATAAAAGAAATAGAAACTCAACTATTAAATCCTTAATAATATTTTTTTCAAAAGACATAAACAAAACCTGGTTTGCAAACAATAGAAATAAGAACTCTATAAACTTAAATATACATACAGTGATGCTTCTGTGCAAATTGGATATACACACCGTATAATAAGGTTAGCATTTTACAAAATGGTCAACTTGAAAACTTAAGAATAAACTTTGGGGGAGTTTGATCAACCTGTTGGACCCCTTTGACATGTTCCTCCTTTTAGCTAAGTTTATTATCTGACCTATTTGACGTAAAACATAACCCAGCCAATCCATTAATAAGTAAAGTAGGGATGAGCACGGGTACCGTACCCGTACCTGACCGGTACCGGTCCCGTTTGGTACCGGTACCATTTTAAACGAAAAATGGGTACCGGTCCCGGTACCTGATATACCGGTACGGGTACCTGTCGGGTACCGGGCGGGTATTGAGTACCTGTTAGTACCGGTCCCGGTAGTACCGTTACCCAAAAATCAGAAAAAATGAGTCCCGGTCTCGGTACCGAAACAACCGGTACGGGTACGGGTATCGGTACGGTACCGGTACGGGACGGGTATCGGTACGGGTACCGGGTACCAAATGCTCATCCCTAAAGTAAAGGGTCACAATTAAAAGCATTTTATTTTTGTTAAAAAAAATCTATCTTGTCATTTATAGTAACTTGATTTGCAAAACATATTTGCAAAACATAATGACGATACTAATACTAATGCAGGATACCAATTACAAACCTGGCCCTTGATTGACACTAATTTACAGATCTATACATAACACAAAGGCTTAAAGATTTGAACCCCATAAATCATTGTTCTTATTAAATCTACTAATCCTACATATTTTTCGTCCTCTCCAGAGCAAACGGAGGCAATCACAAAACGCAACAAAAAATAAACTGATAAAAACAATTTAATATAAGGGGTTACCTTAAAATACAACAACGAACAAAAATCAATTCCCAGACCTACAACAAAAAAGATGAGTGCAAATTAGAGGAAGAAAAGGGCTGGTCAATCTTTGCTAACAAATCGAACTAAAAAATATGCAACAAAGAAAGTAAAATCATTTCCCTAAGTGTGAACCACAAATCATAAATACAGCATGTGTTGTTAAACATAGATATACTTGACCATTATTCAATTCCCGGCATGGGGTAGATTAGGAATTGTGTAATTTAGAGTAAGAGAAGAGTAAAATTGGCCATTCATGAGGAAACAAACTATACTTAGTTTACATGTAAAAAGACATTAAGCAAATAAACACTTCCGCAATATGGAATGCTCACAACAATTTTATAAGGTATGAGAAACTAAATGTCAGCATGTTACAATACCATTCATTTATGTATAAGATACATGAATTTGTGGTACTTTTTATCATTACATACGTAACATTATTTGAAATGGTATTAGTTTTAATTCTGAATCTTTATATAAAGACTGGTATTAGTATTTTGATCAATTTAGGATTCTTAGATAGGCTCTTATATAAATATAGATTGGAAAATTGTTTGGTGATGCTTAAATTGATGGAAAAGGTGAACATAATAATCGGATTAACACCAACAAGAAGAATACATCATAGTAAATTAGAGGATTAAATACTTGTGATTAAATCGTCATCACCTCCTCAAGAAGCTGATGTTGAGCGTGGGTAGCGGGCAAGGTGTGAGCGATTCTAACATTAAAATCTATCAAACCCGTAACAAACAAAGAAAGCAATAACAATTCTAACATTAGAAGCTTTCAAAACTGTAACAAACAGGATATATACCAAATCAAATGCACTTCAACACCTGCTAAATGAAAAATATACAAATAGAGGTATAACACATATATTTATTACTGATCACGCTCAAACCATCACTTGTTTACCCTTCGCATTATTTAAAACTTATCTTATTCTTTATTTCTTTAAAATCTAATATATCATAACATAAAATCACTTAAAGCCAAATTGAAATACTAAGCATAACCTATAGGGGCCATAATATCATGAATATAATATATCCAGCAATAGCATAATATACAATAAATGTGACCCAGAAACTACTAACAATATACGGTTTACTAATTCTTGAAGTTAAAATTTTCTATGGAACCGAATAAGAAAGGAGCATCTCATGGCTTAATTGTGATAAAAGGAATCTTTATTTACCAAAGTATCATGGCAGAAATAGCAATCGCATTGCCCAAAATCATGTTTCTCTCATTAATATGAGACAAAAAATTTGATTTATGAGACAACAAATTCCACCTAAATAATTAATAGCAAGCTTGAATTCGTTGTTAGATGAAGCAAAAGACGATGACGTGAGACAAAACCTCAATACAAAAGAAGAAACACTTAGCTTTATGTTATATTAACAAATCCAAGATTCAAATCCAAACAAATGCATACCTCTGATGAGTAGGATTTAGTTTATGGAGGGATCCACTCATCTGGTACTTTCATAAACACAAAATTAAACATATAGGAAGGTTAATAACCCAGAAAAAACAAACAAAACACAAAATGAAAGACATCAATAAACAAAATAAAATCAGACAACATATTCTCGCAAACATCTAAGAGAGCAACACACACAACAACCTAAAAAAAATCACACATGCCATTGCTAAGAAACAAATAGTTGAACATAAACAAAGCCTAAAAATCTACAAAAGACATGAGTAATCATACCTGAACTCATCACCTGTCTCACATTGTCAAAACACTTGCTCAATGTGTCCACTACTCAATTAGGGCTTCCCGATTAAAACCTCTGTACCTCAGGTTTTACCATTAGGGCTTCACAAAACAAAAACGAAATCCTAGCCCCTAAAAGTTAACAAAACCACAATACAAACCCAAAATTAAAGGATTAAAACCCACTAACATGTTCCAACGATGAAGCAGACGCAAAGGAAGAGGAGTAGAGGACGAATTACAAATCGACTAATAAAGAACGGAACATAAAAAAATACATGCAATCACCAATCGATCTCAAAAGCACAAATATATATCTCAACAATAACAAAATTCAAGAATAAGAAGACGCAAAACCAATTGCCCTAAAACATCGCACGAAAAAAGAAAAGAAGCAGACTAAAACCCTAAAAGAAACATGTAAAATCGTACCTGAAGAAGAAGATGAGAGGCAGAAGACGAAAGAGAGAGTCGGAGAAGTGACCAGCGAAACATAAAGAAAAAGGACAACTGACGGAGCAGAGAAGCCAAATCGTAGCGAGAGTCGGAGATGAGACGCAACAGAAGAGAAGCAGAGCAGAGCGATAGTCAGAGCGCGAAAGAGTGGAGCGAGAGGCGGAGAAGTGAAACACGGAACTCAGTCTAGGGTTTCTAAGGTGTATAATAGAAAAGATGTGCCACACGTGAGAAGATATGTAATGTTCTTAATGGCTGGGATAAGAGTTGTAAAATTTCTATTGGCGGGCAACGTAATAGTAAATCCCCTCAATAATAAACTTGTCATTTGTATATATGTATAGGTATTTTAACATGTCTTACTATTAAAATAAATGTTACTGATAAGAAAACGTGCTTATAACAGCTATCTTTTAGCCTGTATAGAAATAAATGGATGTCAGATCTAGACCGTAAATATATACGCTAATAAAAATGAGACATGTGCATACAGGCTCGCTACAACATAGTCAACGTACACTTGTTTAACAAACAAGAACTTTCCAGACGGGGACTCGGGCCAACATGCAGTGTTATACTAATTCCTCTTCGCAATCTTTTCATTTTTAGTCGTCTCGGAGTTGGCCATTTTATGGATACGCAACTATATTATAGCTTGTGTTTGTGCTGCAGAATTCGAGTTGGTTAAACAAGTTTTGGTTCTATTATAGTCGGCTTGTATACGTGTTCTCTTTTCAATGGTGATTTTTGTGGGCCCAATCTAACATCCACTTGCTTTCTTGTCGGCTAAAATGTAGTTGTCTTAGCCGACGACCATTATGTGGCTATATCTCATTTATTTACATACACACATTATTTATTCTCTATGTCGATGGGTGGTCATAGTGTAGCAACCCTAAAAATTTTCTTTTTCCTTCCACAGAAACTGTAACAACTTAAGGCAAATTTTCGGGAGAAAATTCTTTAACAAGAGGATGATGTGACAAAAGATCCACCGACTCACCACCATTCAATACCCTCTGTGTCCTTGATTAAATGTCATTTCTGACCGCTTTCGAACAAACGATTATTATCACGTATGGATATTTATCACCTACGTCATATTTAGAACTACTTGTTATCGATATCGTCGTCTAGGCTATGTGACTCATGTGCGGACACACACTTACGTATGTAATTCCAATAGGTGCTTGGTAGTTACGCAAGACTCGGAGTCTTACTAAATTGTAGCAGCGCACCCTAAGGTGAGTTACATAATCTTTTTACGTTACGTACGGGTTTGGACGATAACACACGCAAACACGTTACACCCGGGTTAGGGTGATAACATGACAACTACTATGTATGAATAAAGTAGAAATCCAGTATATATCACATGTTCACGTAAAATGCTTTATCTTTCAAGTCCTTACTTATCGAACCGTTAATAGCAAATAGCGAGGGGATATTGGGTAGTACTACTGGGGTCTGACAAACCCCACTCAGCGGGCCGGCACGAGATGCACCACCCGACTAACGGTCGGACTGAGGACAATATCAGCCTAACTTACCGTGATCGAGTAGACACGGGGAAGGAAAAACACGTAAGGAATTATTCCTACAACTAATTGGTCAGTTTCGGTTGCGAACGTTTTAGTGACATGAACTTAGGCTCGCTGCCTACGATATGGATTGTACTTGTAATATACATACTTACATACGAATAAAGACTGTTGTATTCGTACTGCATATTTATACTAGTTATACTTATGTGCTTATGTGAACTCACCAACATTAGTTGACACATGCTTGTTGTGCATGCTTTGCAGGACGCTAGGAGTATCGGATTTTTGGGCACGTACGTTGGTTAAAACCTCTATTTTTAGGAACTTGCTTTTAAAACCTTTTCAACTTGAACTATTATGTACTTATCGGGCGCTTGTTTTGGGCAACATAAATTTTATGAGCTTCCGCTAAACTTTAACTCTGGTTTTGATATTTCCCGTTTGGAAATATATTTACATTTTGAACCCTTAACTTATGTTTAATGTAACTAATGACTCGGGTCCTGGTCTGGTTCACATCACACACGGTAAAACTCCGTTAGTGGAAATTGGGGGTGTGACACACATGATGAAATATTTTCTACTATGACAAGACTCACAGTAGGGGCGTGCATGAAACCCAAAAAAACCAACCTACCCCAAAAAAAAAAAAAAAACTGAAAAAGCCAAACTGAAGAACCCAAATAGAAACCGACGGTTTTGGATTTAACCTTTTTAACCAAATTTTCGGATCGATTTCGGATTTAGCTATAAACAAACGGAACCGATCCATAATAACTGAACCGACCCAATCCATTATGTATGTGGAGTTTCATTTATGGATTTTAATTTTCAAACTTTAGTAATTAACATAATCAATGATTATGAGTGTCTTGAAAGTTGAATTTTGGAAACATCTTTGAGATTAAATTGTTATAGATTTGTTTGAGATTGAATCGTTATCCAACGTTATGAATTTTAACTTTTCTTTTGAATGTTATTAGTTTATAAAAATTTTAATATTGTAGATTGTTGTTTGAAAGTAAAACATAAATGTGACCAACTTAGAGTCGCCTAATACTTGTTCTCATTTCGGATTACTTTCATGGGACTTATTTCCTACCAATTTCTTATATATTATTTTCATGCTTACACTTGCATATCCCACATAACTTGCATTTGTTCCAACACTTTTATGCATATACATGTCAATCTTTTGCCATTATATACGAGTGTGTGTGTATAGATAAAGAGATAAGAAACCGAATTCCTATTTCGATATTATCGATTGCTAACGTGGAATGAACCTTTAGAACATCGAATCGTTATCTTCATTGCTAAAGATCGTGGAGCCTTTTGAACAACTCGAAAGCAATAGGGGTGGTAATCGTAGTATACAACTTGTTGAATCGTTATCATCATTGCTAAAGATCGTGGAGCCTTTTGAACAACTCGAAAGCAATAGGGGTGGTAGTCGTAGTATACAACTTGTTGAAGTTGCATTCATCGAATATTGTCAACTAAAGTCTAATCATTGGTAATGTGTGAGAATTGGTACAATTAGGAGTGTACCTATTGAATGGGATTTGTAAATATCTATATGTGAAAATGTCCTCAATATATATCTATTGCATAATGGAACCAAATTCCTGATTATTTCACAAGTGGAAGTATGTGGTCCGGTGATATTAAATGCTAGGAAATATATCACCACTTAAATTCTTAAGACTGTGACGGAGTAAGAAAATTATTTTTTATGGGGTCGGTTTTTCTTTTTTGTGTTCGAATTTTTAACAAGATGACACTAAAAATATTTGAGCCGGGTCAGTAACATAATAAAACAATATGCATTAACAAAAAATACAATACATATTTATTAGAAAATAAATAATAAAAACCAAGAGGGCCAGAATCTAATTGCAAAAGTGTAACATTTGTGTAATAATATTATGTTGTAACATTATGATCTTGTTTTAAAGGAAGTAAATTTTTATGGTGATTTGAGAGGATACACAACATATGTTTAGTCCAAAAAGGGTAACTATATTAAAGGAAGAAAGATATATGATCCGAACATATTTTATCTCACAAATTAACTTGTATAAACTATAACATAAGAGGCTAGGATGAAGCATGAAAGAACTTCAAAATTTAATGAAGTAAACTCTATTATTGTTGATATATATCAACAGCTAGGGCTTTGTCTGATAACTAATTTGTAGTTTATTTGAACTCCACACTTAAAAATAACTAAAAGATAGCTAAATGATAATACACCTAACCAACAATGCACTATGAGATAATTGGTTTCCGTTTGGAAGGGTCCTAAGGAAGATCGTTGATATCAATTTTCGCAGGATTACTATTCAAAGATGATGAGGAATCAAAGTTGGATTACTTTCTTTTGAAATAGTTTTTGATATCCATCCTTAAATTTCAAATGGTTTTAACATATTTAAGGGAAATTGGATTTAATTAATCCAAAGTTTCATCTATTGGCCGGGAATAATCCCACATTACGAAATGTTTTTCATTGAGCCTAATTTTTCACCCATTTTCCTCCATTGATCCCCGACTAACCGAGGACTAACCCCGTTAGTCTGATGCTGACATGGCATCCGAGGTGTAATTTTTTTAAAATCATTTTGATATTTCATATATTTGACATGGCCTATTTCCTCTTTAAAACCTGGTAGGTGCTCGATAAAAAAAAACCCTAATTCCCCAAAAACCATGTCTTCTTCTTCTTCTACTCGCCAGGAGCCCGATTTCTACAAGATTGATATCCATGGTAATGTTTACTGCAATCACAATCTAATAGCAAAACGTAGAGTAGCCGGTGCTAAGAGTGCTCGAAAGGGGGAACAGTTTTATGGATGTCCTTTGTGGCCGGTAAGTGCTCAAACCATCAAACCATTTCATTCTATTTCATCTTTAAGGTATCAATTTTTTTTTTCCTAACAGAAATTCGATTGCAAGTTCTTTCTGTGGAAGGAAGATCTTCATAACATGTTCAAGGAAGCCCTAAAGATTAAGAATTTGGAATTGGAGATGGTAATTATGCAACAAGAAAACAAAAACCTGAAGGAGAAGCTAGCAGCAACTGAGTTGAAGAGGTGGAAGCAACTTTTTATGTTTGTTGTGGTTGTTTTAGCTGTGATAGTATGGCAAATGTAATGGTTTGGTTGTTTGAAGTCATTGGTTTTGGAATTGTCTTGTAATTGACTTCTAATGTTAAGTACTAGGTTAATTGACTTGTAATCTATGTTAAGTACTAATGTTAATTGACTTGTTTGGTTAAGTACTTGTTTTGTTAACATTTTGGTACCATTTTGCAAGATCTTTTGGCACTACAGTTTAAGATCTTGGTATCACATTGGTGCCATTTTCGTACCTAATAACAAGCAATAACACAACAGAAACTTTTATGCCCACTTTCTTACCATTTTGGTACCATTATGATCATTTTGGTACCATTTTGGTACCTAATAACACAGCAATAAAACAGCAGATACAACAAAATCCTTTATGATCATACAGCAGAATCCTTTATGATCATTATGGTACCATTTTGGTACATAATAGGGGGCATAATAACACAACAGTAACATCAATCACATAGATCCAATTTAACATATCCATTGCATCACAACATAGAGTACCAAAATACATAGTATGCATACATGGATCATCAAAGTAGATAGTAAAACCAACAAAACATAGAGTAGTTTGGGATCATCAAAATATTAGAAAAACATAATAAAGTGGTAATCTTGGATCATCAAACTCCTTGGCTTGGATTTTCAACTTGACTTGACAATGGTTCTTGACTCAATCCTCCTCTTGCATTTCCCCTACCCCTGCCCCTGCCCCTTGCATTTCCCCTGCCCCTGCCTCTGCCTCTGCCCAATCCTTGGCTTGATGAAGCTTCTTGAGTCTGCTGACTTGGCCCATCCACAACACTTGAACTTGCTGGTTTCTTAGGCCTCCCTCTCTATTTTTTTGCAGCTGGTTCCATAACTCTTTGCCCTATGCACCTCCTCTTATTGTGCCCTGTCTGTTTGCAATTACTGCAAGTGACAACACCACCATGTTTGGTTAACCTACCAGGTTTCTTAGGATCCTCATGTGGGTCCCTTCTTCTGTTCTTTTTTGGCCTACCAGGTTGAATTTTTATTGGAGGTGGGTCTAAGGCACTCTCAACTCTAGGCCAATACTTCTCACTTGGGATAGGTGGGATTGTGAATTCATATGACTGCAAGTAGACATCCTTATGATAGCATTTGTCAACATACTCTTCTGCATTCTTATTCAAAAACCCTACAACTGCACAAACATGCCTACATGGAATACCTGTAAGATCCCATTTCTTACAAGTGCATGTTTTGTTGATGAAGTCAACTAAGACATCATCAAATTCTCTAACCTGGAAAACATCAGGTGATGAAGGGAACACTTCACACTTGTAAGTCCAGTATTTCTCTTTGTCTAGTTTAGTTTGTATTCTTGGACACACCACTAACTGCTTGTCAACCATCTCTCTCTTCATTCTAGTCAGCCTAGTCATCATGGCAACCCTAATGTCTTCCAACATATTAATCAGATGCTTTGACCTTGACAAGATGATAAACCCATTGAAAGATTCTGCCATATTGTTCACTATGACATCACTTTTTGATGCTGGATTCAAGAAGCACCTTACAAAACATTTGGGATTATGTTTAATGAAAGCCTCGTATGCTTCTTCTGACAACACCTTCAGCTCCTCTATTGCAATGTTGTAATCTGCTTCATTGTATGATCTACATGCTTTCCAAAATGCACCCTTCAATTCTGTTCCCTTGTGAGTTTTGTTCCAGTTGGCATAGATATGCCTTGCACAGTTTCTGTGCTCGGCCTTTGGCCAAACCAATGCAACAACATTAATCAGCCCCTACAAAACAGTTTAAAAATGGTGAGTAGCCAATACAAGTAATTTCATCAGTTAACTAAGCATAGTGACTAACCTTTTGTTGATCTGAGATTAATGTCCAGCCTTCTCCCCCATCTGTAACATCAAGACTATGCCTCAGTTCTTCCATAAACCATGACTAAGAGTCATTATTCTCACCTTCAACTACTGCCCATGCAAGAGGGTACATTTGGTCATTGGCATCCCTCCCTACTGCTGCTAATAACATTCCACCAAGGAAAGTTTTCAAAAAACATCCATCCAGACATAACAACCTCCTGCATCCAGGTTTGAAATCTCTCTTTACCCCATCAAAACAGATAAAAAGCCTAAAGAATGTGTCACATGATATAGGGTCAGCAGGTGGGGCTGTTACCAGGGTAAAGTGGGAAGTGGGATTTACAGCTCTTAAACAAGACAGATATGATGCAAGTTTACCATAGTGATCCTTCATTGATCCGTGAAGTTTCTTATGGGCCCTATTCTTTGCTTTGTAAGCCATCCACTTCCCAATCAAGACCTTGTATTTCTCCTTAACTGCCAACTGAATATCTTTAGCAGGCCAATGTGGTCTTGCTTGAAACATTGGCAAGAATTCAGTAGCAACAAAGTCAGCTGTCAACATTCTATTCTTAGACATATTTCTTTGGCATGTATGCTTGTTCTTAACTTTTTTCACTATGTAACTCTCAAGACCCTTATGATATGAACAGAACAAATGAAAAGGGCAACCTTTAACACAACTTATACCTAACCTACCTTGTCTTGTTATGTCACTAGCTGATACATAAAGGTTTCTACCATTGGATACTGCATACCTTCTAACTGCTTCTTTAAATGCAGCCCTACTTGGAAACTTTATGCCAACAACCCATATAAACTTCTTCCAATCAGTTAAATCATTTATAGTTGGGACATTCAGTTTGTATTTATTACCTCTAATGTTATCATCTTCACTATCCCCTGGAGTGTTAATCTCAGCATCTGAATCCTCATAACTGCTGTAACCACCCTCTTGATTGACCCCTGTTGTGTTTGTGTCTTCATTCAAACCACCATCTTCTATAACAACATCCTTTAGACAGTTTCAAGCACCAATTTCTTTGAGGCAGCATCTTCTATTCTAACTTTCTTCACAGTGGCTACAGATTCTCTCCATTCCTCATCTTCACTATCTAAGTTATTGGGCTCTTCTTCAACAGACTCTTCTTCACTTTCAGAACCAGACTCATCTTCATATTCAGAATCAGTTTCTGTTCCAGATCCAGATCCAACATTTACATCTTGAGGGTCAACATCTTGTTGGGAAAGGTGTAAGTCTTCGATAGGTGACATGCTGGTAGATAAGTTGGTGACTTGGCTATTGGGCTGAGTTGGGGTGTTAGTGGGCTGAGAAGTGGGTTGGGCTTGGGCTACAGATGGATCATCTTCCATATCATCTTCAATATCATCTCCTATATCAGCTTCAGTGATAATTTCATAATTGGGATCTTTTTGAATGAACACATCCACTGCCATATGTGTCTTAGCTACATTCATTGCAACATCTACAACATCCTTATCACCCTCTAATCTACTCATACTTTGGTCAACAGGATTCAAGCAATACATGAAAAACTCTTTACTTTCGTAAGCACCAATCTCTATAACGTAATCAACAAGCTCAAAGTAAGATAATTTATCAAGATCAATGTTTATTACCTCCGTTTTACCCCCGCTGTAGGCAAGCCTGCGAGATATAACTTCAAATTTTCCACCATGCCATATCTTGAAGGTTATGTTATCATCCATTGTTGCAGTTCAGAAGTAAACGAGGATGCAATCTGGTGTGGAGATTGAAGGGAGCAAAAGGGATGATCGGTTAGGGCTCATAACGGGTTTGGAGAATTTGAAGGAAAGAGTTCAGGATTTTAGGTGGTAATTAAATTAGGGTTTTTTTTTACACGTCATTAAATGATTTAAAAAAAAAAACCATGGATGCCATGTCAGCATCAGACTAACGGGGTTAGTCCTCGGTTAGTCGGGGATCAATGGAGGAAAAGGGGTGAAAAATTATGCTCAATGAAAAACATTTCGTAATGTGGGATTATTCTCGGCCAATAGATGAAACTTTGGATTAATTAAATCCAATTTCCCCATATTTAATTACTAATTTAAGGAGGTCATTCACAAATCAAAGTGATAACATTTGTATCAAAAATGTAAAGTTCAAACTTCTAAACTTTTATGAATTTCAAGTTCTCCCTTAATATGGCTTGATGAAATCCAAAATTTTGAGTTATTATTATTGTTGTTTGTTGTTACTTTTTTATTATTATTGTTATTGTTGTTATTTTGTTGTTATTATTATTATATTATAGTAATTTACTCTATTTTTTATTATTCTTTCTTTTTTAATTAATATAAACCAAACTGCTTAGAATATGAGGTTGAATTCACTAAAAATCACATTTTGTTAAAAAACAATGAAGAGGTTTAATCGATTAATTTATAAACGAAGGGTTGAGATTAAATAGAATAAAAGTAATAAAAAAATTAATAATAAGATGTAAGAGGTATTTTTCGATGGAGGCTCTTTTGTTGACTTTTATAAGTCCACAAACCCCCCCCCCCCCCACCCCCCACCCCCCATAAATGTTTTATACGATATTATTTTTATGAAAATTAGACCATAAAATAGAGCATTTTTTCATTATCTGAAGTATGATCTTGATATATAGAAACCAAAATTATTTTTTCTTCTAGAAAATTATAAAAGATTATGAATATTATACTTTCTAAAATTTTACAATGTACATGTTTTGGTGTAAAACAACGATTTTAAGGTAAACAACACAAAACAAACAACTCAAAACATTATGCTAGTTTGCATTAAAATATGATTTGTAATGTTCTATTTTAAAAGAAAAAATAAATCACACTATTTTATGTTAAAGGTAATATTATTTATACTATTTTGTTTACTTTTATTTTGTTAATTGTGCAGCATGCAAATATCTTAATCCTTAATATTTTTAAAAGAAATCATTTGATCAGGACCCAATATAAACTACACACATCTTTTTGAAGATAGATATGAACAGTAAATATACTTTCTCCAATACTCCTTCACAAGAAGGTTAACATTAATCTCAAAAGATTTTGCGACAAGGAACATTCTAATTACGTCTTTGTTGTAATTGTAACTTCTAATTGTAAGTTAAAGGTTCGATCAATCCAATATACTTTCTCCAATACTCCTTCTAGCAAGACTGTCAACCGTAACGAGTGTCAACCGTAGCAAGGAAGACTCACTACGGTTGTTGTGCCCTCAATAACTTATAGCAATACGGTTGACGGTCTTACTAGAAGAAACAGTCTGGTTACATCTTCGTTGCGTCCTCTTTGTTTGTTGTGTCCTCTACGTTATGGTCTTGAATCTGTCGAGCATCTGTTTACGGCTAGTAATTTTGCCGATATGGTGTGGCAGATTATTGCACAATGGTTAGGTTTACCTACGGTTTTTGCTATCTCGGTCGCTGATATAGCTAAGATGCAAAGTGAGGGCAGTTGATCGATGAAGAGGGTCAAAGCCATTCAAACGGTTTTTCTTACAGGATGTTGATACATATATTCCACCGATTTTTCTCACAGGGTTTTGATACATATGAAAGGAGCATAACGTAGCGTATGAAGGCCTTGCCCTTCGTTAAAAATAAATATTGGCTTAATGCTTAACTTATTAAGAAGATTATATTCTAATGGTGATAACGGAACCGAAAACCTTTAACAATTCTCCTAAAATTACGAAACACAAACCACACGGTCAAAACCGAAACGATAACAAAATAACATCACACCATTTCTTTCATACAAAAACACCAAACCCTAACCCTAACTCTCAATTTCTCCAGTTACCTTCCGGCGCACCTCCTCCCCTGGAGTACCCACCGCCACCACCGTCTCCGCCGTATCCACGGTCACGGCCGCCGCCATAACCGCCACCACCGCCGCCGTAACCTCCGCCGCCGCCATAACCTCCACCGCCGCCATCACGTCTGCCGTATCCACCGCCACCACCACCATAACCACCGCCGTCACGTCTGCCTCCGCCGCCGCCGCCGCCGCTTCCACGAGACTGCGCCTCGTTCACGGTGATGTTACGCCCGTCGAGGCTCTGGCCGTTCATCGCTTCAATCGCGTCTCTCATCGACTGCTCGTCCTTGAAAGTCACGAATCCAAATCCTCTAGATCTGCCGGTCTCCCGATCGTTTATGATCTATTAACATAATCAACACAGAGCATAAAACAGGTTAGATTCAATCGGAAACCTCATGTTAATCGATCGATAATCGATCGATCAAAGTAACAGAACATAAAACCCTAAATCGATCGATCTCCGTCGCTAAGAACACGAGAAACGTACCGTTTCAGGTAATAAAAGTAACAGTTAGTTAACAAACGAGATGAGAAATCGAGAATCAAATCATCAATCAATCAATCAAAGTAACACAAAGAACACAGATCAGTGATCGGGCGTCGCCGGATTCAGATCTCCGATCTGTACTGTACACGGACCTTCGATTCCAGAATCTCGCCGTACTGAGAGAAGGCTTCTCCGAGAGATTGATCGGTGGTGGCCCAGGCGAGGCCGCCGACGAAGCACCGGAATTCCACATCAGCAGACGCCATTGAAAACGGAGTTTCGGACCGCCGTTATCGGAGGGAAGGGGATTGATGGAACCCTAGATGAACGCGCAGGGTTTATATAGCTGAAGAAGAGGGGTCTTCCCGGCGTGACTATGGTTAGGTGAGATGATTTGTTTGGGTTTGCGGCTAACCATGGTTAAGTTTGACGTGAGATATTTTCATATTCTAATTCTTAAATAATGGATTGATTTTTTTAGAAAATTGTGAAAATGACCCTTTTTAAATTATCATTAATTAAAATGATCATCTTTATTTTGCCTTCTTTAAAAGATTTTTGACCCTTACGATAGATAAAAAGCAGTCATGTCAACGTCAACATTTTTCGTCAGGTGTCTCTAAAGAGCCACTAATAAGTTACCACGTAGGTAAGGTCTCACACATCACCCAGTTAGATTATGCCACGTGTCCTAAAAGACAAAGTTAAACTGGTGGCAAAGCTTATAAGGCAAAGTTTGCCGTCGGCAAAGCTTGGAAGGCAAGGTTTGCCTTCTTAGCTTTTTACTCTTCTGGATACGTTGCGGTCGCTGAATCGTTGAAATGCGGGACCATATGATTGGCTCAACTTGGTCATTGGCCATATGAAGAAGGCACAAATTTGGTAGTTATTTTGTTAAAAACCATGGTCAAAGTGACTAGATTGGTGATTTTTGCTTATTTTTTCTTTATGTGGTGAGAATTTTGATGTCTAAAATTCAGAGTACTTGATCAATAAAATTAGATAAAATATAATTGGGAAAATTGTATATTTCCCCCTATTTTCAATCCTAATTGAATATACACCCAAAACAGAAGGAAAAAAAAAACAAAACAAAAAAAACAATTGCATATATACCATTTCCTAATAAAATGACATTAATAACCCTTGATGGATTGCAACATAGTTAACTTTCCAGGATGGTTCTCCCTCTAGCATTTCCTTAAAAATGACAATAATAACCCTTGATGGATTGCATATTTCCCCTTATTTTCAATTCTAATTACATATATACCCAAAACAAACAAAAAAAATAATTGCATACATACCCTTTCCTAATAAAATGACAATAATAACCCTTCCCAGATGGTTCTCCCTCTAGCCTTTCCTAATAAAATGACAATAATAACCCTTGATGAATTGCATATTTTCTCATATTTTTAATTCCAATTGTATATATTTACCTATATAACATTTTACAACTTTTGTAAGCTTCATTGGGTTGTACATTACAAGTCTTTTGAGCATATTCTTATCTTCCCCATTTGTGTGGCTGTGAAGGCTTGGTGTGTAAAGCCGAGCAACAGACCTCGCTGACTTCTTTCATATGGCAGCAGCAAAGTCCACCTACTCTCCCAAATCCCATACTCTCTCTCTCTCTCTCTAAGAAAAAAGATCGGTTTCGATCGCCACCGACAGAGCCACCGTAGCGCTCCGCCTTCTCTCTATGGGTTCGATTTCATCTTCTGCTCTTTTAGTTAGCTATAATCGATGTTCTTCACTACTGATTACAGTTGTTTGTCCTTTGTTTTGCCAAGGTTCTTCAAGGCGGAAAGCGTTTCTTCATTCCATCGTCCTCATTGTAAGATTTTTCTTCTTTGTAGAAACTGAACAACGTCTCAGTCTTCACAATGTTACGCTTTGTGCATATTAATCATTTATGTGGTTTAATGACTCACTTTGCTATTTGCATATTTTTCAGTTTGTGGTGTACGCTCTATGGGATTTCTTTGGAACTCCATTCTAGGTTAGTTAATTCTACTCCGTTTTGGGTTCCTTGATCTTATTTTTATGTATGTAAACACATACGAATGCATGATTTTGAGCCGGTGTGTGTATATATATATGCATACAGGTTTTGTTTTGGACCAACAAAGAAGTGGGTAAATAAGTTTAAGCATCACGTGAGTAATGCTTTGTTTAAATTATTTGTTTTTATATGTTCTTAAGATTTTCTCACAAGGTGTTCGATCAAATGCCTCAATGGCGGTTGAACTCATGATTAAATTATTTGTAAGTGATCTCCGGCAAGAAAACTCAACCAGGTATTAATTCGGGTTTTTTACTTAAGTTTCTTAATTATAGGTGATTTGGTATGTCGGATTGTTGTTCTTATTTTCCTGTTTCTATGCATTGAAGGGTACTTCTCAAGAATTGATCGTAGGGTTTAGTGATTTTTGTTTCTTTCTATGTTGTTTGAATTCCCGCCTTATGATTTTGCAGAAATTCAATGGTCTGTTCTATTATTTAAGGGGAAGATCAACGAGGCCAGTACTAAACACAATGTAATCGTCGCATTTATGTCTCTAAAGGTCGCCACATACATAGGTAAAACCCTCTGAAGCCAGGGAAAAAAATACCATTTATCAAGAAATATAAACAAAACGTCCGAAACCTGCAGATAAGAACCGGTTGCAATCATCATCAACAACAAGCGTGCTAATAGACAAGACATAGAGATCACAAACGTGATGGCGGCCAGGTAAGGTAACCACCATAGGATGCTTTTGGTGTTTCATAGGATGTTCCAGTCAATTGAATCTCAAAGAATTTGATGGTTTTGGCTATATTATTTCATAAATATGTTTTGGCTATATGAATCTCAAAGAATTTGGATGTTTTGGGTATATGATTTCTTATATATGATTTGGTTGACTTTTTGTTGCTGCAATATGCATATTATCCTAGCTTAATATTTAGTATGGCAATAGGTTATATTTGTGGTGTGTAGGATAATTATGACATGTTTTGTCGCTTGCTTTATCCCATATCCTAAATTTGAAATCTAAAGTGTATACTTTTCCTAGGTTTATATTGAATTTCCCTCACTCATATTGCATAATTTTCTCTGATATATGTTTTGAATAAATATTATTTCCGCTTTAAGTACACTGGTTTTTGCTTACCAAATATCCATATATAGTCCTAATTTGGTATGATGTTTACTCTTTGTAGGTGTTAGGGTTGGAGAAACTATAAGGTGTTTTTATTTTTATTGACAACAGGTACACATGTTTGTATAATTTGTTAAAGGAATATGTATGTTTTGAAGGAATCAGAATTCAAAGTAAGTCCAGTAAAAATATGTACGATGCTTGGCTGGTAAAGTTATTCAAGGAACTGTAGAGCAGAAGATTTTACGTTTTTAATATTCCAGTATTGAATATGAAATTAGGTTTTGATCTGTCTGCATATCTTTAGGATTCATGACATGTTTCACCTATTTGGTAATTCATTAATTCATTATTAGTTTCAAAATATTGTAACCAATAATATTTCTTTTTATAATGCTTGAATACTAATACCTATATGTTGCGTTTAGATCCATCTTTCTCACGAACAAGATTGATGACCTCTTTCTTTCCTAGAAATCACTAGACAGGTACGTAAGTTTATCTTCTTGCACATGTATACGTATTTTTTTTTTTTTGAACGGCAAATTTGGATCACTGACGGGGGCATTACCCACCCACCCGATCATCTCCAATCCCCATCAGGAGGAAACTCACCATAGGTGAGAAAACCCCCTGGCGGCCCAAGAATGTAACCCCCATTTATTTATTTTTTGTTACAAGTGGGACTTGAACCCAAGACCTCCCCATTATAATTATAATGTCTTGGGTACCTCCCCCTAGCCAATTGGGCTTGGGATCATTGGTATATTATTTATTTCTGAGTTTAATATGTGATCCAAAACGCATCATCAACGACATTTCATAGGCTTTTGAAGGCTTAGTTATGGGGTAACAAAGTGTCTATACATGTTTTTACTATATAACGTTTACGAGTGTATATAGAATTATTATAGTTTGTTGGCTATTTGTAGTTGTAGCTGGAACTTGACAAGCCCGTTTTAACATTCTTGAGCAATAATTTGTAGGAATAAAAGTTATATTGAATGGGGGTGTGCCCTATATATTATTTTTTTGTAACAACATGCTAAACAGGTCAGATTTATATAAATGGGTCAGCCTGCATCAGCTTTGTAAACAGGCTAGATCCGTACAATGGGTGGGATTCTATAAGGAGGCCTAAATTAAAAGTTCTTTTAGTTGATGCTTAAGAGATTTGATATGTATTGTAGGCCTAATTTTGTAAGACTTTTATAAAAATCACACAAGTTCTGTTAACTCTATATTATAAATAATTAGAACTTAGCAAACACTTGAACTTTATGACTGATTTCAAAAAATAAAATCAAATCGAAACACTACTTACACAACCTATTTATGAGACCTGTGTATCTGATGATTCAAAATCGGACAGTTATTTGTAGCCGCTTGCTCATGCTATGTTATGTTTCCGAATCCCGCGTGATACATGATATTTCCTTAATGAACATATAATTTGATTTGTTTAAAGTTTGATATATTCAAAGGTGTTATTGCAGGCTCTACAAAGCATCCTTATGTTTGCACTTTGTAGCCGTTATTTATGGGTTTACAAATATAAAGTTGCTTGGATGTGAATTGATTGATCTTGCTCGGATATGATTTCGTAATTTTTTTTTAGTTCTGGTAGAGGCTTCTCAGCTATTGCCACTTTACTTTGACCATCGAGGTCCGCAACAGTTTTTCTGATGCGCCTAATGCTTAGGCTTTTATAGCCGTATGTTTTGTTTTGGTGTAGTATATCTATGTTTTAAACGTTAAACACTTTAGGTGCATTATGTTTTGTTTTGGTGTAGTGTTTCTATGTTTCAAACGTTAAACACTTTAGGCGCATTCACGTAATGATAGTTTTCGATTGTTCTTCCCGGCGTTGTGTCTCTGTTTTTTGGCTTATTGTTATTCAACGTCTTTCCAAAGTGCTTTGACTCCGCTCTGCTAGCAGCAACGCGCTAATTGAAAATCTTGTACCCAAAACAAAAACAAACAACAATCATATATACCCTTTCCTAATAAAATGACTATAATAACCCAAATGTGGCACCATCTAGCCTTCTTAATCCCCCGTTCACATTCTCTGGTATGATTAATTTCATCACATTGGTCCTCCCCCGTCACCCCATGATGCGCCCCATGCTTCCTCCTATTTTCCTAACACGCTAAGGGCATGGGGTATACCCCATGCCATGTTAAAGTTTAACACCGCCACATAGGCGCCACGTCATTGTTAACACCCATATGAGGGGATACTCAATGCCATATTAAACTATTTTTAATTAATTTTTTTTCTTTTTATTTTCGAATTATTTTAATGACTACAAATTAGTTTTTTTTATTGTCTTCGAAAATATAAAAAGAAAATAAAAAATTAATTAAATAATTATTTAAAATTAAAAAAGAACACTACAAATTATCCTATATTAACATAATACAACTTATGGTATAATTTTTAAAACATGTTGTACGAGCCTATATTGCACACATGGTACACTTACAAAACCCACCTTACAACTCCATACTACATGCTAAAATGACATCTTCTTTGTCTAGAAATTCACGTGGGTCATGGGTGAGTATCCATATTCTATGGATCATATATATTATGTGTTAAAAAATTAGGGCACATTTCATGCGCCACAACCCCTCTCTCTCTCTCTCTCTCTCTCTCTGTGTGTTCTATCCGTAATCTTGCCGTCATCTCTCTTTGTATTCTATCGGCGATCTTAAGTTGCTGTTTTGGCTTAATTAACGACGTTCTCGCCGGTCTGTCATATGGGCTTTGAGTACCATGTGGTATTCTTACCGCCGTTGCTCCGCCTGCGGCGTTGAAGCGGCGGCGCGACTAACCCGGATCTATGATGGCCATTTTACTGATGAGTTAGTTTATCGCATAGATTGTGCTTATGTTTCGTTTATTTTTGATGTTGGGTTACTATTGTGTACTCGATGTGCTCTATTGTCGATCATGCATCTAGGGTTTTTGTTTTCCGTTGTCGTTGCTCCTGTAACCTTGAGTAGAGGCGGTGTGCATCTAGGGTTTTTGTTTCTTGTTGTTGCTCCAGTAACGTTGAGCAGCGGTGGTGGTGTGGATGCGACGCCTTGGTAACCCGAATCTCAAATCGGAATTCAGATGCGTTTTTTGTTATTTGCTTTCGTTGCTCCGATGACTTTGAGATGCGACGGTGGTTGTTAAGGTGACTGCCTTGGTGTATTCTCTTGGGTTTGTGCCTTGCATGAAAAATGAAACCATAGTGTTTTTGGGTCTGGGCTTCATAATTAGTAATTTGTTAGGGACTGTTATGGTGGTTTTTAGCTGCACCCTATTATTGTTCTAAAGTTAATGTTTAGAATTGTCTCTGATGATCTTCGGATCTGGGGATGTTCTTCATGCAGGATGTTCTTAATGGTTTCTATGAGGTGATGAAGAAACTTTTCTAAGCCTATGTAGCTGCGAACGAAATACTGTGAAACCTTTAGCCTTGCTGATTATTTGTTGGTTCAAAGTTGATTAAAATCTAATTTACTTGATGGTGTTTAGATGTTCCTGATGGTTTATATCCGGCTGTGATGAAATCTTTCTGAGCCTATGTTGTGATTAATTCTTGGTTCAAAGTTAATCGGAAGCTTATTTACTTGATGGTGTTTAGATGTTCTTGAGGGTTTATATCAGGCTATGATGGAATCTTTCTGAGCTTATGTTGTGATTATTTGTTGCTTCAAAGTTAGTTGGGATCCTATTTACTTGACGGTGTGTTGATGTTGTTGATGGTTTTATATGAGGTTGTGATGAAGTGATTAGCAGTTTTAAATTTGAAAGTTCATTCAAAGTTGATTGGAATCCCATACGAGTTTGATGGTTGAATCCTCTCTCTTTCTACCATCTTCTCAACATCTTCGGCACGTTCTCTCTCTCTAAAACTCTGTTCTAGGGTTTCTATTGAAACTCGAATCGAACGATGTTTCCAACGATGTGTAGGGTTTCTAAAATGCTAATTTCGATTGCTTTTTCGCTGATGTTTTTTGCCTCCACGTCGTCGGAGGCGGTCGGGAAGGTGACTCGCCCAGATTTGTCAAATCGAGATGGTGCTCGATTTTGGTTTTTTTCGCTTTTCTGGTTCTATGTTTTGGATGAAGTTCTAATAATTAATTTTTGTTATGCAGGTTCAAGCTCTCCAAGATGTGGAATCACTTTAATAATCGGCTATTACAACTGATAATTAGCTCAAAACCATACAACAGTAAGGGTTGTATCATTTATGGCCAAAGTTTGAATATTTATTCTTAATGATTTATAAATTAACTTGCTGCTCAAAACCAAATTGTTATAATTAGAATTTAGGGATTTTGTAAATTGATGTTTAATAGGATTTAATGTTCTTATGGAATACTCTTTTGATTTGATAATGTGTAGATTGCTCTTCATTGGGAGATGTATTGTGCCAATGATGAGCACAAGAGTGATTTTGGTAACTAGATTCAATTTTCCAGGTTAGCTAATGACCAAAAGTTTTGGTTTCTAAAGATTCTAATGTTGGTTTAGGATGCTAATTAACTCCTTAAATGTTGAGTGAAGGTGGAGATGGTCAAATGAATGATTTGATTTGGTATAGTTGTGCTGGAGGTATCATCATTGGAACCATGATTGGTTCAAACATGGTTTTAGATGAAGTTAGTAGAGCTGGTCCGAGAAATGTTTTCATAACCGGAAGGTACTCATCTTTTGCTATGCTTTAAATCGATAAAATTTTGATTATTTCGTTTTATTAATGCAAGAATGGCTGGAGATGTTCAAATTTGCTTTCCAAAACTGATTATTTAACCTTAAAGTTTAAAGAATCATAATCACGTAGCAAACTGATTATTGCAAGTTCATTATCATTGGTGCCATCATTGGTTCAAATATGGTTTTAGATGAAGTCAGTCGGGTTGGTCCTAGACATGTTGTATAATTGGAAGGTGCCCATCCTTCGTTATGCTCTAAATTGATAAAATTCTGATTCTTATTTTTATATCTTGCAGGTTCTTTGAGGGATTGGGAACAGATCTTCTGCTAAGGTAGTACTGTAATCTATTTTAGTTGGTTGAGGATCATACACTTTCAAATGTCCGGATTCAATTTGTGTTCTCGTCGTTACCCACAATGGTATAAGTTTCTTGAGGCTAAACGATTATAACTTTAAAGGGGAATTGAAAACATTTTGCATGAAATTAGTGAATGGATTTTGGTGCATATGTTTGGACACACTATCATATTTTGTAATATACTATTTAGTAATATACTAGTTCACAGTTTGGACACATTGTCATAAGTTTGGAATTAAAGAGGAATTTAAAACTTTTTTGATGTATGTTCTTTGTTCTAATTTTTCTTTATTTTTTGTTTGTGCAGGTGCAGATCACAAAAATTAGAAACTTTCAATATTAAGTTATCAAAACTTTCAAGTTCATGTTTAGAGTTGATTATAATTCTTAAATGTCCTTCGTTAGAACTTAGAAATTATATAGATTTTTCTTTAGTTTATAGCACATAAATGGTGCAAAGGAGCATTTTGGATGCACAATATGGCCTTTATAACTTGATCTCTTTGAACTTAACACGGCCCGTATCTCATGGTTTCGCTGACCGACTTTCTAAAATGGCTCCGCTCCGCGACGAAGCGCGGTCGCCCAACTTGTACATTTCTTAAAAAGGATAAAACCGACAAATACTTGAGAAAAAAAATAAAACATACAAATTGTGACACCCGTCACTTTAATTTTAGATTAAAAGATGATAATTTAGAATTAATTAAGGTTTATTTAGAATTAATTATGATTATGTGGATTCTTTGAGCATTATAATAATAGACAAAATCTCATAATTGTGAACCGACCAACGAAACGAATAAAATATTTCGTTTGGTTTTAAATTATGAATGTATATGAGATAGAGCCTTTAGAAAAGGTTTTACATTCGGTTGGTGTTAAATTAGAGAAAATTACGCAAATAATGAATTTGAATCGTGTAAAAACGTCACTACTTTTGGTCTCCGACCAAGTGTGACGAAACTGAAAAATAATTATACGGTTCTGAGCGTAATTTAAATTCATGAATTTTGATATAATTAATTGAATTTATTGGATTCGGAAAAATACCTGCGTAACACGACATACACTGTGTATTAACTTGAGATTTATAAAAAATGTGTATGTATGCATGCATTTCGTATATATATGTATATGTATGCATGAGTATGCGTTTATGTGTGTAACAAGTTATAATAAATGGAGAGTTGATATGTTGTGTATAAGACTTAATAGGTTGTGATTACATATTAAATTTTATAACCTATACACACACACAACATAAAACAAAAAAAAAATTATTCTCCCCTCTCCCTCTATATGTTCAGCCGAAGCCCCCCCCCCCCCCCTCACTCTCATTCCACTTGATCTCTCTCTCACTAAAACACACACACAAAACTTGAATCTTCAAATCTTCATCAATTCTATTCAAGTTCAAGAACATTCAAGAATCCCACTCTCTCTCTAGCTACAAGGTAATAAACCCACTTCAATTTCTTCTTCAAAATCTCGAAACCCACCTTCAAATCCAAGAACCAACATCAAGTTATTGATAAGTTATGGTGGATTTGGATGGTTAAAGCTTCAACACATAAAGATTTGTGTGTAAAACCCCACTCACACACACAAAAATCGTGATGTGTGTGTTAGTGTGTGTTGAGCTTAGGGTTAGGGTTGATCATCTAAAAACCCACATGCATGTTAAATCTAAGCTTTAAACTTGAGTTTTATTAAAGATCAAATGAATATTTTAAGATGAAACACAAAGTTCTTGAAGGAAATCTCAAACTAGTGAGTTAGATAATGCATGCATGAACTAAAATTTGTGATTTTATGTGATTTATGTGATTTTATGTGTTTATGATCATACCTTACTAGTATTCGATCTTACAATTTGTGTTAATGATATGAAGATACAAGACATTAGGGTATGAAACCCTTGGATTTTAAATAAAAATCCGAAAATTATATATATATATATAGGGAGAGGATCATTTGAGAACCAGTTTGTTTTGAGAACTAAAAAGAACTAATTTGAGCCACAAGTTTATTTACATGTATCCCCCCTCCCATGAATTGTAGTGGTCCCCCCTGAAATGTGTGGTTGAGATTTAGTTCTCAAAAGTTCTCAAAACAAAAAGTTATCATTTGAACCTAACCCTATATATATATATATACTTGTATTTGGAACAAAGAGGGTTAAATAAAATCAATAATTAGTGTTACAATTGTAGTAAACCCGCCTCATGGTCGTCAATGACGCCTACACGATCGGTAAAAATTGTCACTAAGATAAACCCCGTGACTATTTCTCATTGTAATTCCGCATATAATGGTCGGTCATGAGGAAACACTAGCGGTACACGATTAATATGTAATATATGAAAAATTGTTATATATAAATGTGTAGTTTTTATATAAAATAATTAAAGATTATAAAAGTTGATATGAGGTCGGAATATTTATGACTAAAAGAGACCAAATCTAGTAATAAAAACTTGGAGTAAATGAATGGGAATAAAGTAATGATTAGAGTTAGACTTTTAGAAGCTTTAAATGCATTAAATAAGTAGAAAATGTAAAAATATGACAAAAATACGAAGAATTAAGTTTGGTCAGTAGTAAAAGGTTAATGATCAGTAGATATGAGATTTTTGGAATTTATTTAATAATTAAAATGGAATTTATATGCTTAAAATAGCTAAAAATGCTCAAAAAATAGAATAAATTGGAGAAATAATATGGAAAAATTTGAGAACTTATTTTGGACAGTAAGTAACAAATATAAGTGAGAATAATTGAAAACTTAGGTAAAAATGGCACCCGAACTCTTAAAACGGTGAAAATTATGCATTAAAACGTATAAAATTTGCAAAAATAAGGTATAAAACCCAGAAAACAATTTAGATCAATGGCTTAAAGGTTTGAAACAGGTTAATAATGTATAGGAAACATATAGAAATAATGTGAAAGTGAAAACTTAAGTATTGGAGAAAATTTGGATAAAAACCGTTACCGAAACACTGTAAAAATGAGTAATTTAACATAAAATGGAGAAAAATTTAGAAATTAAATGTTATGATATTTGGAATAATGTTAATTAAGTTTAATAGTTTTTAATGAGCCTTACGATAAAATTCCATAAGTAAAGAATAGATTCTTCTACTTTAATTGTTGGAATTAGTCGAATAAGGGCAAAATCGTCATTTTGTCCAAATAGTTTACAAATTCAGAATTTGCCAAATTAGTTCAGTAGAATTGCCTAAACTAATTTGATATTAATGGGAATAGGATCAAGGCACTCAAATCACTCAAATAGAAGCACAAATTGCACGACAAGGCGAATGTGAGTTTACTAACTTAAAGCCCCAATTTTGAATTGATGCATTTGTTAAAAGTTTTGGGCTTAACATTGAATATACATTTTGAAATGAATGATTGATTGAGAATATTATGGGTACAAAATTATTTGTGAGTGTCGGCGCACCGCTCATAACAAGATGAGCTAGGCCTAAATTGAATTTGGAATTTGGATAATTTAGAACAATGCCTTCTAGATCATTAAGTAGCGTGAGATGTATTTGTAGATCTACTGGGGTTGACCACCCGCTCTCACTGATCAGTCGCTCTGGTCGTGAAACATGGTGAGAAATACGATCGAACATGGGTTCTAGTTTTGATTTAGAGCTTACGATTAATTTGTACATCATAAACCTAGCTAGTTTACGAACCAGATATATTCTCCATTTGGATTCACTCTTTGATTCTCGAATCGAATGAAAGAGATTAAATGATAAAGTGGGAACTAAATATTTTTGTTAGTGGACTCACCAACCTAGTGTTGACTTTGTGGTTTAATCTATTTTTCAGGTAACTAATGGGGTGTATGGAGATATGGATTTGGTGGTACGAAGACGACTACGTGACGTGCTATCGAGTCTATTTTATGTTTTAGTTGTGGTGGAATGTAATAGGGACCTAATCATGGGATGGTAGATTCATCCCAAATCTTTTGTAAAACACTTTAGGGGATAATTAGTATATCCCAATTTTGTAAAAGAAAGTGTTTTTAATAAAAATTACGTTCCACTTAACACGGCTAAAACCATGGGTTAAATTGATTTACTACCACGTAAGTCTTCCGCTATATAATTAAAAATTTTGGGGTGTTACAGAAAAGTGGTCTCAGAGCCTCAGGTTATAGGGAACCCAAAAATATTATTTTTATAAATTTTACACTATAACCTAAGGAATGAGAATTAAGACGAAGGGTAGCACGTGCAACAGATGTACACCAATCCAAATCGCCAAGCATCCTATGGTAAAGTTATTTGTTATTTTAATAATTTGTTTAATTATTGCTAATTATACGGTTACTTATTTTCAGATGTCGCACTCCCGAAGGACTATTTTCGTGGTTGACAGTGACTCTGAGGGTGTGCCTCAGAATGCTGTCATGGAATCGAAACAGCCGATATCTCCAAGCTTCGACTCATTTGGGATAGAGATAGATTCGAAATGGGCTTACTCTGGAAATGGGTGGCTTAGCGAATCTGAAAGCGAACCAGACGAGGAGATGGATGAAGCAGAGGGAGATATGGCAGAAAGGTGGGAGGTGCCGCCATCTTTGCTCGAGTTACCCACATGGCGCGAGAAGGGGTTACCTCTTCAGATTTACACTCTCCGTCGCAAGGGAAAGTTGCCTAGAGAGGAGAAGGGTAAGGCTCCGATGATTGAGGAATCTCAACCTTCTGCAACGGTTCAGGGAAGCGAAAATACTCCTGGCAGTGAGGCTGATCGCCGGATTGAGAAAATCAATGAGGAACTCATTGGTTTGAAAAGAAAAGTTAACCGGGCGATTGGACAGCTGCAGCTCATTGAACAGGTTTGCCTCTTGGACAAGAGATCCTTGGACAAGATGCATTATCGGATCAATGATCTCGAGGAGAGTGGCAGGATGTTGAATGAGGCAATGGGTCTCCTTTAGTTTGTGGTTGTTTGATGTAATGAATTTGGTTTATCTTAAAGACTATTTGAATTGTATGGTTAATTTGAATACTTGGAAGTGGGATGTGAACCCACATAAGACATTGAATTTGGCTTAAATGAATACATGATTAGTAGTATTTAGAAATCTCCCTTAGTTTATATATATCTATATATATTCATGCACTTCCTTATTTTCCGCCATAAGCGACCAATTGATCTAAATTGCTATCATTCAAATGATAGATAACAATGACAACTGAAGCTGATCTAAGTGCTCATGGTTCAAACGCCGGATTTCCAACAA
>JBCNJP010000024.1:43289576-43319711 GCA_039602395.1 Deinandra increscens subsp. villosa
ACGGGTTGTCACAGTATATATGTATAAATAGGTATTTTAACATGTCTTACTATTAAAATAAATATTACCGGTAAGAAAACGTGCTTATAACAGCTATGTTTTAGCCTGTATAGAAATAAATGGATGTCAGATCTAGACCGTAAATATATACGCTTATAAAAATGAGACATGTGCATACAGGCTCGCTACAACATAGCCAACGTACATTATTTATTCTCTATGTATAAATAGGTATTTTAACATGTCTTACTATTAAAATAAATATTACCGGTAAGAAAACGTGCTTATAACAGCTATGTTTTAGCCTGTATATAAATAAATGGATGTCAGATCTAGACCGTAAATATATACGCTTATAAAAATGAGACATGTGCATACAGGCTCGCTACAACATAGCCAACGTACATTATTTATTCTCTATGTCGAAGGGTGGTCACAGGATGAAATATTTTCTACTATGCCAAAGACTCACGGTAGGGGCTTGTATGAAACCCAAAAAACCAACCTAACCCAAAAAAAAAAAAAAAAAAAAAAAAAAAGAAACTGAAAAAGGCAAACTGAAAAACCCAAATAGAAACCGACGGTTTTGGATTTAACCTTTCTAAACAAATTTTCGGAACGGTTTCGGATTTAGCTATAAACAAACCGAACCGATCCATAACAACCGAACCGACCCAATCCATTATGTATGTGGATTTTCATTTATGGATTTTAATTTTCAAACTTTACTAATTAACAATGATTAGGAGTATCTTGGAAGTTGAATTTTGGAACATCTTTGAAATTAAATTGTTATGGATTTGTTTGAGATTGAATCGTTATCCAACGTTATGAATTTTAACTTTTATTTTTATTTTGAGTGTTATTAGTTTATAAAAATTTCATATTGTAGATTGTTGTTTGAAAGTAAAACATAAATGTGACCATCTTAGAGTCGCCTAATACTTGTTCTCATTTCGGATTACTTTCATGGGACTTATTTCCTATCAATTTCTTATATATTATTTTCATGCTACACTTGCATATCCCACATAACTTGCATTTGTTCCAACACTTTTATGTATATACATTCAATCTTTTGCCATTATATACGAGTGTGTGTGTATAGATAAAGAGATAAGAAACCGAATTCCTATTTCGATATTATCGATTGCTAACGTGGAATGAACCTTTAGAACATCGAATCGTTATCATCATTGCTAAAGATCGTGGAGCCTTTTGAACAACTCGAAAGCAATAGGGGTGGTAATCGTAGTATACAACTTGTTGAATCGTTATCATCATCGCTAAAGATCGTGGAGCCTTTTGAACAACTCGAAAGCAATAGGGGTGGTAGTCGTAGTATACAACTTGTTGAAGTTGCATTCATCGAATATTGTCAACTAAAGTCTAATCATTGGTAATGTGTGAGAATTGGTACAATTAGGAGTGTACCTAATGAATGGGATTTGTAAATATCTATATGTGAAAATGTCCTCAATATATATCTGTTGCATAATGGAACCAAATTCCTGATTATGTCACAAGTGGAAGGATGTGGTCCGGCGATATTAAAATGCCTAGGAAATATATCACCATTTAAATCCAAGAAAGTGATGGAGGCAGAAATTATTTATGGGTCAGTTTTTCTTTTTTGTGTTCAAAGTTCTAACGAGAGGACATCAAAATATTCGGACTGGTCGGTAACATAATAAAATAAAATAATATGCATTAACAAAAATTAGAACAAACAAAATAAAAACCAAGAGGGCCAGAAGCTAATTGCAAAAGTGTAACATTTGTGTAATAATATTATGTTGTAACATTAGGATCTTGTTTTAAAGGCAAGTAAAAATTTTATGGTGATTTACATGTTTAGTCCAAAAAGGGCAACAATATTAATGGAAGAAAGATATATGATCCGAACATATTTATCTCACAAAAGACTTAGTAAAAACTAGGGTTATTAGATTTTATTAATTCAAGTAATTATCAATTGGCTAATATTAATCTCAATTTTTGAAATTTCCCACATTAATCCCAATTATTAAGGTGTTGGATTTCATTGGACCCACTTTGAAATATTTTGAGTAAAATCTCAAACGGAGTTAAGAAAAATGTAAAGGAGGTTCAATGAAATCTAACACCTTAATAATTGGGATTAATGTGGATCATTTCTGAAATTGGAATTAATATTGGCCAATTGATAATAACTTGAATTAATAAAATCCAATAAAACTAAAAAACTATAACATAAGAGGCTAGGAACAAGCATGCGTGAGCTTCAAAATTTTATGAAGTAAACTCTATTTTTGTTGATATCATTAGTTAGGGATTTGTCTCATAACTAATTTGTAGTTTATTTGAACTTTACACTTAAAAATAACTAAAAGATAGCGCAATGATAATACACCTAACTAACTAAAAATGCACTATGAAGGAAGATGTTCAAATTAGAAGTTTGTTTTGCGTAAGAATGATAAAAATGAAATCTAGCCATTGGATCTTGATCTAATAAAAAGGAAATGAGGGGTATTTTAGTCTTAACCACTTTTGTTGACTTTTTATCTACTTCCCCCATTTTTTAAACATTTATAACTTTCACATACGATATTATTTAAAAAAAAATTACACCATAAAAATGAGCGTTTTTTTATCTTTAAAACGCGTATAGTGTTGCTATATAAAAAATTAAAAAAAAATCACCATTATGTCATTGTGTCAAAATGTTCAGATCATTGTGTTATTGTGTCAAATGTATATATATTGTGTTGCTATATATAAAATTAAAAAAAAATACTCTTTCGGTTTTTGACACCATATGACACAATGATCTGAACATTTTGACACAATATGACACAATGATCTGAACATTTTGACACAATGACACAATGATCTGAACATTTCGATACAATCGAAAGAGTAAAAAAATTAATTTTTTTATATAGCAACACTCTATACGCGTTTTAAAGATAAAAAAACGCTCGTTTTTATGGTGTAATTTTTTTAAAAAAATAATTCGTATCTAAGAGTTATGAAGGTTTAAAATATGGAGGGAATTTGATAAAAAGTTAAAAATACTCTTCCATTTTTTATTTTCTTTATTTTTTCTCTCTAATTTACCCAGGAAAATTTTAAGCCATAGATCTTCATTTAATTGAAGAACTAATGGTTATGATTTCTTCTTATCCTTCTTATCCAAACTAAACTTCTCACAATAACCGATAATTTTACAAAACATGTATATGCACCTTAGTGTTGTTGATGTTTTCTTTTAGATCTACACATACACATCAAGATACATGTTTTGTAAAATTAAAGCAAAAAACACAAAACATTATGCTGGCTTGCACTAAATTATAATTCGTAATGTTTTATTTTAAAGGAAAATTGGATTTTAATAATACGAATTTTAGCTCATTAGCGGATAATAATACGAATTTTAATGTTGGCATACAATAATACCAATTTAACAATTCTGTCTCTAGAATGATACACCGTTAGTTTTTAGCTAACGGTATTAGTGGTTTGCTGAGGTGGCATCTGTTGAGGGGCTATTATTGTAATTTCTTAAAGTGAGTGACTTATTTGTAATTTTCATTAAATTTGTTCTTTAATTAATTAGGTTTGAGAAAAAGAAAAAAAATAAACAAAGAGCCGCCATCACCACCTCCCCACCTCGCCGGAAAATCCTCTTGGTGCTCTTACTCCTCCACCTCCTTATCACTGCCGCTTCCCCAACCAAGTCTCCGGCAACCAGTGTTTCAATTAACCCCCATTTCCGCTGGAGTCACATAGTAGGTCACCGTCGCCACTTCATCGCTTCCGAGTTAGGATTTTTACCCCCATCGCCGCCGCCAGAGGAAACAAAGACAACAGCGCTGCCAGAGGAAACAAAGACAACAACGCCACCCGGAGGAAACAAAGACAATAGCACCGTTGGTTGCGACTCTTGTCGCTGATGTCGACACCGGATTTGGCCGGAATCACGGCTGTTGCCGACGAATTAGACCATCGAGTCTCGGATTAGCACAATAGAAAGGGAGAAGAAGGTGAATGGGCTGAAACCCTAACCCGACGATTTAAACCATAGAGTCTCGAATTGATAAAGGTAGCCGGAAACTGGGTCGCCGGAAACCAGATCGCCGGAATGTCGGATCTCCTTCTTCCACTTTTTTTTCTTTTTATTTTTATAGGTATTTTAAAAACCAGTCCCTCTATTATAATAAGTTTGTTAAAAACATATTTAAGGCCAACTCAGCAACCCACTAACACCGTTAGCTAAAAACTAACGGTGTATCATTCTAGAGACAGAATTGTTAAATTGGTATTATTGTATGCCAACATTAAAATTCGTATTATTATTTGTCAATGAGCTAAAATTCGTATTATTAAAATGTTGTAAATTATCTATATAATTATGGCCTTAGGACCATTTCATTATAACTAATTAAATATATCAAAATAACATTAATGGTCCCCTACATTTATTTGATGGAAGTAAATGTAAATGTTATTAAGTTAAGGGGGCAATTATGATTTCCTATTAGATACCTATAATTAAGGAAGATTACAGGGAATTGTTTAACGATCGTCATTATCATACGATCATCAAAAATTCACTGACACAATTCTCTCTCAAGAACACCATTGAAGTCTCTTCCAAATCATCCATCGATCCAAGGTATCATAACGGGAATCAACAAATGACTTCTTCATCATCAAAGATTGTTTTCCCTACTACAAGTAAGTTTTACAATTCTTGTTGTAATAGATGATTACATGATTGAATTTATGTTTAGGGTTCTGGGATCAAATGATTGAATTGATGTTTAGGGTTCTGGGAAATTGATTCATAATCAAGAATTTAATTAACATGTGGCATCAGAGCCACGTTGATGATATCAGTTCAATCTGTAAAAATCGTTTTTTGATTCCTTGATATTTGATGAACAAATCGTTTTGCCACCGAAAGGAATAATTGATTACTGTAATTAAAATCGGTGGATAATGATTGCAAACCTTGAATTCGGGATTTTGGAATGATAGGAAAATTCAGGGTCAGTGGGTTTTAATAAAATGAATGAAACGAAAAGTCAAATTGTTTCATGGTTAATTGAATATCTCAATGAAATTGTTCGACTTATGGTTGCGCCGTCAATTACAATCACGGCTGCCATTCAATTAATTGGTGATCAATTTCAATTTAATATTGAATGGCGTGTGATGATATAATTAGAAGATAAGGATTGTAATGAAGAATTTTTGCGATTTTAATTCATCAAAATTCTATTTTGTTGTTTCCGACTACAATCAATGATCCATTCTGCAAATCCATTCTGCAAATCCATTCATGAACACAACTTTCTTTTCGATGAATTTAATTATTTCAAAAAAAAATGCTTGCAAGCCACTTTTGAACAAATAATTTGAATATCAATTCAAGTATTTTTCCGGGAAAGTCATAAACGGTACAAACACAGTGGTTCGCATTTTGCAAATAAATCTGTTCATAATCATATGATAGAACATTTGCCCATAGTAGAATTAATATTTTACTTAGTCTTGAATCTATTTTGTGATAGAACATGATTGACACACTTCTGTTCTAATCACAAGGCATATATATATATATATATATATATATATATATATATATATATGTATGTATGTGTGTGTGTGTGTGTGTGTGCGCTTGTATGTCTTAAAATGAAAATCTTGACATACACAATATAATGGTAACTTCAATGGAAAATTAGATGATTATACCCAACGGTATGTCATTTGATTCAAAATTGAAGTTTAAATGATTCCATTTTTTATGTATTTATGTGTGTTGTCAAACAATGAACCCAACGGCCAATTGTTTGATAATACATATAGTGAAATATTGGCCTAATATGCATAGATATGTCATTTCTGCCCAAAGGTGATATGTTGTATTTATGTGCCTTAACTTACTCTTTATGTATGTTCATAACACTTGAACTTTGGATATAGCCAACGCGAAACCAGCTTTCATTTAGAACTTTAGTATAGTCTATTATTTTGGTGTTATAATAGGCTTAATCTTCAATGTGCTAAATCCTACTTATTTTATTTGATTACCCTGTATGCTTTAGTTCACTTCTGTTCTTCTAAAAATATATTTTATAATTGTATCAATCCAGCCACCACTATGAATCCTAACTATGGAATTGAACCCTTGACTGGCACTAACTTTGCGTCATGGCGAGATGTTGTCAAACTAACTCTTGGAATGATGGATTTGGACTATGCTTTAAGGCATGACCCTCCCGCTGCACTTACTGCTGAAAGCACTACAGATCAGAAACAAGTGTATGAAAAGTGGGAGAGGTCTAACAGAATGTCTCTCATGGTTATAAAGAACTCCATCTCGGTTGCCATTCGCGGAGCCATCCCTGACTCTGAAAGCGCGAAAACTTACTTAGACTCTGTAGAGGAGCAATTCAAAGGCACCTCCAAGGCACATGCAAGTACTTTGATCCTAAAGATGTTGACTACAAAGTATGATGGTGTGAGTGGTGTGCGTGAGCACATCATGATGATGAGCGACATGGCCCATAAATTGAAGGGTATGAACATGGAAATTAGCGAGGGTTTTCTAGTACACTTTATAATGACATCTCTTCCTGCACAATTTGATGCCTTTAAAATAAACTATAATACTCAAAAGGACAAATGGCAAATGAGTGAACTCATTGCTATGTGTGTACAAGAGGAAGAGCGTTTAAAGGTAGAAAAACCCGATGTTGCTCATGTCACCACCACAAACACCAAGAAAAGGAAAGGCAACTTCCATAAAGGAGAAAGCTCAAAGGTCCAGAAACCGAATGCAAGTACATCATCTGGCTCAACCACTCCTAATGGTCCTATTCGTTGTAAATTCTGCCATAAGAAAGGGCATCGCCAACGAGATTGCCCAAAATTCAAGGAATGGTTAGCAAAGAAAGGTGATCATTTACTTATGATTTATGAGTCCTTTAATATTGATGTTCCTATAAACACATGGTGGATTGATTCTGGTTCCATGGTTCATGTTACAAACACCTTACAGGGATTCCTTACAATCCAGAAGCTGGAAAGAAACCAAAGGACAATTAAAGTCGGGAGCGGTGATGCCCTAAATGTTGAAGCCGTAGGAACTTTGCAATTAGTTATGCAAGGTGGTCATTGTATTAACTTATTAGATACTCTTTATGTACCTAAAATTACTCGAAATCTAGTATCTGTACGAAAGTTAGACAATGATGGTTTTCATGTAGCATTTGGTAATGGTAAAGTCACTATTAGTTTAAATTCTCGTGTTCTTGGTAATGGTTATTTAGATGGAAATCTCTATAAATTGAACTTGGATGACCAATTTTCAAAATCTTTGTTGTCATATAATGTGAATGAAAACATAAAGAAACGAAAACGAGAAATGGAAACTCCATCTATGTTGTGGCATCAACGCTTGGGCCACATCTCACGAGATCGAATGGTACGTCTAGTGAAAGATGGCATACTACCAAATCTCGATTTTAGTGATTTTGAAACATGTGTAAAATGCCTTAAAGGGAAAATGGCGAAAGGAAATAAAAGAGGTGCCACAAGAAGTTCCAATTTATTGGAACTCATACACACTGATATTTGTGGACCTTTTCCTGAGGGGATATCAGGACATAAGTCATTTATCACTTTTATAGATGGACCATTCACGATATATGTACTTATATTTAATTAAAGAGAAATCTGAATCACTTGACACGTTTAAAATTTTTAAGGCTGAAGTTGAAAATCAACTCGACCGTAAGATAAAGGTAGTGAGATCAGATAGAGGAGGTGAGTATTATGGTCGACATACAGACATTGGTCAAGCTCCCGGTCCTTTCTTTGAGTTTTGTAGGGAACACGGGATTGTGAACCAATTTACCATGCCGGGTACTCCTCAACAGAATGGTGTTGCTGAGAGAAGAAATAGGACCCTTATGGATATGGTAAGGAGTATGTTAGCAAACACAAACCTACCTCAATTTTTATGGACCGAGGCATTAAAGACGGCAGTCCATATACTTAATAGGGTTCCTTCTAAATCGGTTCCTATGACACCATTTGAAATTTGGACGGGAAGGAAACCAAGTATGAGATATATGAAAGTGTGGGGCTGCCCTGCCGAAGCTAAACTTTATAACCCTCAACAGAGAAAGCTTGACATGAAAACAGTGAGCTGTTTCTTCATAGGGTATCCTGAACGATCAAAGGGATTTAGGTTCTATTGCCCTTCTCACTGTACTCGCATAGTTGAAACTCGTCATGCTAAGTTCCTAGAAAACTCTAATGTTAGTGGGAGCAATGTACATCAAGATCTTATTTTACAAGAAGTGCAAGAAGGAGGGGAGAAAACTGTACACTTTCCTTCTATTTCACCTCTTGTGCATGACATTGTCCCACCTAGTGTCTCTCTCGAGGATAATATCACTCCTAATATGCCATCACATGAAGGCACGTCAAATTCTCAAGAACAAAATCCTGACATTGTCACTCAACCCCAAGAACCTGATGCTCCATTAAGAAGGTCATCAAGGCCTAGAAGACCTGTTAATTTTGATGATTACGTAACCTATCTTAATGAAGCAGACCTGGACATAGGAAAGTACAACGATCCGACCTCCTATAATGAAGCCATTAGTAGTGACCAATCGTCTAAGTGGAATGAAGCTATGATTGATGAGCTTGATTCCATGAGTAAAAATAACGTTTGGGAACTGGTTGAACTACCTAAGGGGGTGAAGCCCATAGGATGCAAGTGGGTTTATAAAACCAAGTTGGACCCAAACGGAAACATCGAACGACATAAAGCACGTTTGGTTGCAAAAGGTTATAACCAAAAGGAAGGAATTGATTACCAGGAGACATTTTCTCCTGTATCTCGAAAGGATTCCTCAAGGATCGTTATGGCCTTAGTAGCTCATTTTGATTTAGAGCTACATCAAATGGATGTTAAAACAGCTTTCCTTAATGGTGATTTACATGAAGATGTGTTCATGACGCAACCGGAAGGTTTTAAGTCTGAAGGTCAAGAACACCTAGTATGTAAGTTGAAAAAGTCCATATATGGTCTAAAACAAGCATCACGACAATGGTATTTGAAATTTGATGAAGTTATGAAAAGGAATGATTTCATTAAAAATCAAGTGGACCAATGTACCTACCTTAAAATGAGTGGGAGCAATTTTGTCATACTTGTCCTTTATGTAGATGACATTCTTTTGGCAAGTAACAATTTGGATTTGTTGCATGAGTCAAAGCGATTACTTTCGCATCATTTTGACATGAAAGATCTCGGGGAAGCATCTTATGTGATCGGCATTGAAATTCACCGAGATCGAGCTAATGGGACATTAGGGTTGTCTCAAAAGGCTTATATTGATCGTGTGCTTACGCGTTATAACATGCAACATTGCTCTCCCTCAGTTGCTCCTGTAGTTAAAGGAGATGTTTTCGGTTCTTTTCAATGTCCGAAAACAGAGGTAGAAAAGGAACAAATGAGAATAATACCTTATGCTTCTGTAGTTGGAAGCCTAATGTATGCTCAAGTTTGTACCCGTCCTGATATTGCTTATATTGCTGGAATGCTAGGCCGTTATCAATCTAATCCTGGCCTAGATCACTGGAAGGCAGCAAAGAAAGTGTTGCGATATCTTCAAGGAACCAAGGACTACAAACTAACTTATAGAAGAACAAATAACTTAGAAGTGATTGGCTATTCTGATTCCGACTTTGCCAAGTGCAAAGATGACAAAAAGTCAACTTCGGGGTATATCTTTATGTTAGCAGGTGGGCCTATCTCGTGGAGAAGTCATAAACAACAATTAACGACAACTTCAACAATGATGGCAGAGTATGTTGCCGTTTATAATGCAACTTGCCATGGAATGTTGTTAAGGAACCTAATAAGTGGAGTTAAAGTTGTAAACTCCATATCAAGACCATTGAAGATTTACTGTGACAATTCTGCTGCTGTCAGCTTTTCGAACAGTAACAGTTCGAGCGGGGCAGGATTATATCTTGATACAAAGTTTTTGTTCATACGAGAACGAGTAGAGGAAAATAACCTTTGTATTGAGTACATTAGCACTCATAATATGCTTGCGGATCCGATGACGAAAGGTCTACCACCCAAAGTCTTTCAAGAGCTCGTAACAAAGATGGGTTTTACTAAAGATCTTGTATGATATCATAAAATTCTAATGAATTATTTACTAAAATTTCCTCGAATGTATAATTTCATTGTCTATAATAACGTATGCATGCAATTATATATACATAGACATATTTATACAGTTAGATGTTGTATATTTCAGTCATTTTGGTTTTAAAGTTTTTCTAAGTGTTTTATGTTGAGACTTTAGTATGATTGATGGGGGTCCTCGTGTTAAAACAACTCGAATGACTGTATCTTTTTGCTAAGATCTTAACATGAAGCTTTATGGGTATTATCTTGGCCAAACTTACTAATACTCATCATGAATGGTCACTCGGCCAAGTGGGAGAATGTTGGAAATTATCTACATAATTATGGCCTTAGGACCATTTCATTATAACTAATTAAATATATCAAAATGACATTAATGGTCCCCTACATTTATTTGATGGAAGTAAATGTAAATGTTATTAAGTTAAGGGGGCAATTATGATTTCCTATTAGATACCTCTAATTAAGGAAGATTACAGGGAATTGTTTAACGATCGTCATTATCATACGATCATCAAAAATTCACTGACACAATTCTCTCTCAAGAACACCATTGAAGTCTCTTCCAAATCATCCATCGATCCAAGGTATCATAACGGGAATCAACAAATGACTTCTTCATCATCAAAGATTGTTTGCCCTACTACAAGTAAGTTTTACAATTCTTGTTGTAATAGATGATTACATGATTGAATTGATGTTTAGGGTTCTGGAAAATTGATTCATAATCAAGAATTTAATTAACATAAAATCCAATTTTCCTATTTTAAAACAAAAATATACTTAATTTTACAAATCATGCTATTATATGTTAAGGTAATATTATTATACGATTACCTCTATTATATGTTAAGGTAATATTATTATACGTTAAGGTAATGTTATTTATACTATTTTGTTTACTTTTATTTTGTTAATTGTGCAGCATGTAAAGATTTTAATCCTTAATAATTAGAAGAAATCGTTTGATCAGGACCCAATATAAACTACACACATCTTTTTGAACATAGATATAAACTGGTCTGGGAGGGGAGCCCTCTCATCTATTTTTCCTGACTTGTTTAAAATGGAGCATTATTCCTCATGCAAAATAGTCGAGAGATGTTTAGTTAGGAGCTGGAATAACAATGAATTGCCCCCTGTTGGGATAAAGATGAGAAAAGAGAATTTAATGTCAAGGAGGTTAGAAGAGTGTTGCACGAATGGATGCTCGAGACTAACGACTTTGATTTTCATTGGTTCAAGTGGATACCGCTTAAAGCCTTGGTGTTTGCTTGGAGAGCGGGATTGGATAAAATACCAACCAAAATTAACCTTTTGAATAGTGGGATTCAACTCGATACGATGTGCAATGGGTGCAATTGCTATGTCGAAACCACAAACCACCTTTTCGTCAATTGTGAAGTGGCTAAACAGGTTTGGTGCAGAGTTTTGTCGTGGAGTAAGGCACCGATTATGAGATTTTTATCGGTGCGAGAGGCCTTGTATGGGTGTCCATTCGTGGGGTTTGAAGAAAGATGGGGAGAAACTCTACCTTGGTATTTTTATAGCATCTCTTTGGTGCATATGAAAAGCGCGTAACAATAAGATTTTTCAAGGATGGTGATTATGTGGCGGATGTGATTTTTGGTGAGATTAGGGCTCTTTCTTTTTTTCTAGATTAAAAATAGGAATAAATTAGCTATCCCCACATAGGAGGCTTACTGGCTTAATGTAACTTTTCTTTCTCCCATTCCATATAATCTAGCTATTTGCTAACGTTTTTTAATCAAATTGACCATTCAAAAAAATATATATAAAGAGTAAATATACTTTCTATCAGATTTGTGTAGAAGAACTCAAGGAAGTTCTTATTCGAGACAAGAAACCAGAAAATATCAGAGTTACAACAAAAGATCTCAATCAGAAACAATACCACTCTTCACAGATTTCAAACAACGAGATCTGTGAAAAAAAAAACGGTACAGGAAAGATCTAGAATCTAAACGCAGTCAGCGGCTGGAAGACGATACTCTCTCTTAACCCTAATCGTTGAGAATAAAGTCTTTATATACAACAAGCAGATTGGGTTGTTAGGGTTGTTACACTCTTGCACCGACTTACAGCAGCTCCCAAAGCCCGCACTCCAAGCCCAGCAAACCAGCTCTCCAAGCCCAGCAACCCATCTCTAGCCCAAGTCCAATTCGTCATCACTCTAGCCCAGCAGCTCATTTCCAACTCCCACGATACATGAAAAAACAACAACAACCAAACATTACTATAGAGAAAAAAAATACAATAACAACACTAATTGAATTGAAAACAAAATGACTCATTTTTAACCCCCCCCCCCCCCTCAATTCAATTAGGAGAAAGCATTAACAAGACCCAATTTGCGACAGACCAAATCATGTTGGCCAACCAACAATCCTTTAGTAAAAAGATCAGCAAGCTGATTTTTAGTATTCACCCCAACAGCTTTGATGCAGCCTTTTGCAATTTGATCTCTTAAGAAAAACAAATCAATTTCAAAATGCTTTGTTTTTTCGTGAAACACAGGATTTAATGCAATTGAAATGGCAGCATCATTATCACAAAACAACTCTATAGGTAAATTAACTATTATGTTCAGTTCATGCAGTAAGTTCAGCAACCACATAACATCACATGTTGCAGTACTCATAGAACGGTACTCTGCCTCAGCAGTAGACCTAGAAACCGTAGACTGCTTTTTACTTTTCCAAGTTATAAGAGAAGAACCCAAAAAAACACAATACCCAGTTACCGATTTTCTGGTAGTAAGGCACTTCCCCCAATCAGAATTTGCATAAGCTTTGAGGTTTAAACAATCAGATTTACCAAAAAACAGACCTTGTCCTTGTGACTTTTTCAAATACCTCAACAACCTTAAAGCAATACGCAGATGAGCCTGAGTGGGAGAGTGCATATATTGACTCAGAAAATGAACAGTATAAGATATATCAGGCCTAGTATGGGACAGATATATTAATTTACCAATTAATTTTTGGTAACCAATAATATTAGCTACAGTGTCAGAATGATCGTTGCATAAAGCATACAAAACATAATTTTGTTCTATAGGAACATTAACTGGTTTGCAACCTGTCATTCCAAACTCAGCCAACAACTCTATACAATATTTCCTCTGAGACAAACATACTCCTGTATCAGTTTTAATCATTTCAATTCCCAAAAAGTACTTGAGTTCTCCTAAATCTTTTATTAGAAACTTGGTTTTTAACAAGGTCTTAATATTCTGAAATTCAGAAATACTGTTGCCAGTTACAATTATGTCATCCACATAAACAAGTAACACAACAAAAACAGAATCAGAATTTTTAACAAACATTGAGTAATCACACTTACTCTGCACAAAACCAAGTTCAAGTAAAACACCTACCAGCTTTTCATTCCACATTCTAGGAGCCTGTTTAAGGCCATATAATGATTTCTTAAGTTTACAAACCTTAGACTCGGACTTAGGATAATATCCTTCAGGTAAAGCCATATAAACTTCTTCATTTAAATCACCATATAGAAAAGCATTATTTATATCCAACTGGAATAAAAACCAATCAAAGTTAACAGCTAAACTGATCACAGTTCTAACAGTGATCATTTTCACAACTGGAGAAAATGTTTCATCAAAGTCAACCCCTTCTTTTTGGCTATAACCCTTGGCTACAAGCCTAGCCTTATACCTATCAATTTCTCCTGTGGATTTATACTTTATTTTATATACCCATTTACAACCTACAGTTTTCCTACCAGGTGGTAAATCAACTAATTCCCAAGTATTATTTCTATGCAAAGCTTCAAATTCATCATTTATTGCAGAAATCCAGTTAGGATCCTTACAAGCCTGATAATAAAATTTAGGCTCAAAACTTTTGTTCAAAACAGACGTAAAACACAAATTACTAACAGACAAGTTTGAGTAATTCACAACTTTTTCAAGTCCATATTTAACCTTTCCCTTAACGACAAAATCATTAAACTTTGAAGGAAACACAGACTGCCTAGTAGACCTTTTAAGAGGGGCAGGAGTTAGTTCATGAATACTTGAAACTCCCTCAGATCTACGACTATTTTCTCTTTCAGAGGTCTCACCCCAGCCCCTTCTAGAGTAGTGTTAGTTACACTAGGTTGCTGAGAGTCAACCCCGCCTAAAGTAATACTACTAGGTTGGGTACCCATATCCCTACCTGCAACAGTATTACCAGGCTACTGAAACTCAGCCCTACCTAAAGTGGTTCCATCCTCTAAACCAGATGGCTGAGTCCCATGAGACATATCAGGTTCATTCCTTTTATCATTATTATCATCATAGGGACCTGTCCCCTTAGAAGTCTCTACATCAGCTGTGTCAAAATAGTCAAAAAAATTCAAAGTGTTCAAGTTGTTGATTTCACAAAACACTTGTTCAGTTTTATCTTTCTTTTCTTTAAAAGGAAAAATATTCTCATAAAATTTCACATCTCTAGAAAACAGAATTAAATTGTTATCAAGAGACCACAATTTATAACCCTTTTTTTGATTTGAATACCCAACTAAAACACAATTTTCTGCATTGCTTGCAGATTTGTTTTGATTATTTAACACAGTGCTAAAGCAGAGACATCCTACCATTCTAAGGTGACTAAGAGCAGGTACAAAACCATACACACATTCATACGGAGTTTTCCCTTTTAAAACAGACGAGGGTGTTCTGTTTATTAAGTAAGCAGCAGTGAGCACACATTCAGACCAGAACCTAAAAGGAAAACCAGATTGGAACATAAGTGCCCTAGCAACATTTAACAAGTGTCTATGTTTTCTTTCGGCAATACCATTTTGTTGGGGAGTATAGGCACAAGTGGTCTGGTGAACAATGCCTTGAGTAACACAAAAACTAGACATTTGATTATTCACAAACTCAGTCCCATTATCACTCCTAAACATTTTAACACTTTTACCAAATTGTGTCTTAATCATTGAAACAAAACCTTGAACATTGTAAAACACTTCACTCTTGGTTTTCAACAAATAGATCCATACAGCCCTAGAGTAATCATCTACAATAGTGAGAAAAAACCGAAACCCTTCTTTACTAGTTACTTTATAGGGCCCCCACACATCCAAGTGAATTAGCTCTCCCAACTCCTTAGATTTGTGGTCACTCAAAGGAAAAGGTTCTCTGTGCTATTTTGCTCTATGACAAATCTCACAAGGAAAAACATCATTAAAGCTGTCAATTTTTAACACATTCTTTAAAACTTTTAAGACCACTTGTGAAGGGTGTCCTAATCTGGCATGCCACAAATCAGTCCCATTAGACACATTAAAACACACCTTATTACACATATAGGATCCATCACACAAGTACAGTCCATCAAGTTGATTACCAATCACTAGAATTCTCTTTGTCGAAGAATCCTGAACATAACACTTAGACTCATCAAACAATACAACCAACTTGCTATCTCTAGCCAGTTTATGCACAGATAGAAGATTAACATGGTATTCAGGTATCACAAATACATCACATAAAGTAATCTGATCATTCAGTTTTATATCTCCAATTGAGGTTACAAGAGCATTAGTTCCATTAGGATGTTTAACTCTTACATTTAATTCAGAAACATCAGTTTTGTTTATCAAACCATGATCAGCCATTACCATATGATGATTTGCACCTGAATCTACAATCCAGCTAGTTAACCCATTTTTATCTTGAGAACTAGCAAAAGAGAATCTTCTACAACTAAACACAGAAGAACATAAAATACTACCTGCCACATTCACATTAGAGGAATTCTCCCCACCCTCATCACCTAACAAATTCAACAATTTTGCAAATTGGTCAGAGGATAAAGAATTCAAAGAGGCAGATGTAGATTTTTCCTCTAACACAGAATTAAAGGATCCAGATTTCTTCCTAGGTTTCATCCAACTAGGATAACCAATCAATTCAAAACACTTGTCAATCGTATGCCCAATTTTATTACAATGTGTACACTTCAGACCACTATTTGACACTTTACTAGCACCTTTCTTATTTACTGAAAATTGACTTGGTTTAGACATGAAACCAACAGTTTGAGTTTGAAGAGATGAATTACCACTATTGGAATTTCTATGGGATTCCTCCCTAGAAATGATAGAGAAAGCTTCTTTTATAGTTGGTAACTCATCTTTGACTAGTAAATTTGTTCTAACAGACCTATAGGTGTCATCCAAACCCATTAAAAACTGCATTAACTTTATCAAGTGATTGAAATCATTAAATTGTTTAGAAGCTTCACAAGTGCAATTAGGCAATTGTAAAATTTGATCTAATTGCTTCCACATGATGTTCAGTTTATGATAATATTCTGACACAGACAAACCATTTTGAAAAAAAAAACAGTTGATTTCTTTATATAAATCAAACACAACCGACCCATCAACTTTATCATATGTCTCCTTCAATTCATTCCACACAGAGGAAGCAAGATTAGAATAAACATGTCCTAAATATAATTCTTCACTCACAGAATTCAACAACCAAGTTAACACAATAGAGTTACATCTATCCCACTGTCTAGCTAAAACATCATCATCTGTTGGTTTCACACAGGTCCCATCTATAAAACCATATTTATTTTTAACTTTTAATGCCAGTTTCATAGCATTAGACCACAGTCTATAATTCTCAGTTCCTTTGAGTTTAATACTAATCACAGAAAGGTGCCCAGAGTCACTAGCATGCAAATATAAAGGATCAGATGCATCAAGTTTACTAACAAGAGTGGCTGAAGTACCGGTATCACCTTCAGTAGTCATGATTACCAGACAAGAAAACTACACAAAACAATAGCAAACACAAGCAAGCACAAAAGGACAGTAAACACAAGAGATCGGGATTGTCTGCCCCGATACTGCATACAAGCGGTTACACCAGTCCGCCACTAAGGTGGTATCAACAGTCCACCACTGTACTTATCTAAAACAAAAAATAAAAGCAAGAGTATGGAAAGATCTCACCCAATGGTGCCAGGAATGGTAACCTTCACTTAGGGTTACAAATTCCTGACGGCAACAGCAGTCCCAAAGGCAATTCTTCGCAGCAGCAAGAATCACTCGTAACCTTCACTTAGGGTTACGAGATCTTCACTCCGTGTATCTCCACGTCAAGCTTCAAACCGATTTCAGATTTGGCCAGTTATCTTCAGACACTCACGGTGACCTTCAACGAATTAGGGTTCAGCCACCACAAAGAACAAGATCTAGGACTTCAAAGAGCCAGGAGGATGATCGAACTTAAAAACCAGATGGAGACACGAAGCGACGCTAAGAGACGTAGCGTGATCACCGCAACCCTAGTGTTGCTCCGAGGAAGATATACAGAGCCTATGCTCTGATACCATATCAGATTTGTGTAGAAGAACTCAAGGAAGTTCTTATTCGAGACAAGAAACCAGAAAATATCAGAGTTACAACAAAAGATCTCAATCGGAAACAATACCACTCTTCACAGATTTCAAACAACGAGATCTGTGAACAAAAACGGTACAGGAAAGATCTAGAATCTAACGAGCAACTATTCAGTTCATCAAGAATAGATGAACTTCGAATCTAAACCCTAGAAACGATATGAGATGTGCAGTGAACGAACAAGAGAAAACGCAGTCAGCGGCTGGAAGATGATACTCTCTCTTAACCCTAATCGTTGAGAATAAAGTCTTTATATACAACAAGCAGATTGGGTTGTTAGGGTTGTTACACTCTTGCACCGACTTACAGCAGCTCCCAAGGCCCGCACTCCAAGCCCAGCAAACCAGCTCTCCAAGCCCAGCAACCCATCTCTAGCCCAAGTCCAAGTCGTCATCACTCTAGCCCAGCAACCCATCTCTAGCAGCTCATTTCCAGCTCCCACGATACATGAAAAAACAACAACCAAACATTACTATAGAGAAAAAAATACAATAACAACACTAATTAAATTGAAAACAAAATGACTCATTTTTAACACTTTCTCCAATAACATTAATCTCAAAAACCTTTTAGTGGAGGTGAATGGCTGGTGGAAATAGATCGGGGACCGCAAAGACGATTTCACGATGAGAGATTCGAGGGCTTGGTTTCAACCCCCTAATGATCAATGCTCTTGGAATCGGTTCGATTGTGAGGTTCGATTGTGCAACACGGTTCCAGGTAAAGTCAATATCATGATTTGGAGGGCATTGCAAGGAAGACTCGTTACAGTTGACTCAGGTAAAGTCAATATCATGATTTGGAGGGCGTTGCAAGAAAGACTCGTTACCATTGACTACTAATTAGACTCGTTACCGTTGACTACTATTTAGACTCGTTACCGTTGACTACTAATTAGACTCGTTACCGTTGACTACTAATTACGGTTGCAAGAAAGACTCGTTACCGTTAACTACTAATTAGACTCGTTACCGTTGACTACTAATTACGGTTGACGGTCTTACTAAAAGGAACATTCCGGTTCATCTTTGTTGTGTCCTCTTTGTTGCGATGGTCTTAAATCTGTCAAGCATCTGTTTACGGCCTGTAATTTTGCCGAAATGGTGTGGCAGATTCTTGCGCAATGGTTTGGTTTACCTCCGGTTTTTACTTTTTCGGTCGCTGATATAGCTAAGATGCACAAGGAGGGCAGTGTATCGAGGAACAGGGTCAAAGCCATTCGAATGGTTTTTCTTACAAGGTGTTGGTACATATGAAAGTAGCGTAACGTTGTTTTTGAGGGCTTAACTTATTAAGAAGATTATATTCTAACAGAACCGAAAAGGTTTAACAATTCTCCTAAAATTACGAAACACAAACCACACGGTCAAAACCGAAACGATAACAAAATAACATCACACCATTTCTTTCATACAAAAACACCAAACCCTAACTCTCAATTTCTCCAGTTACCTTCCGGCGCACCTCCTCCCCTGGAGTACCCACCGCCACCACCGTCTCCGCCGTATCCACGGTCACGGCCGCCGCCATAACCGCCACCACCGCCGCCGTAACCTCCGCCGCCGCCATAACCTCCACCGCCGCCATCACGTCTGCCGTATCCACCGCCACCACCACCATAACCACCGCCGTCACGTCTGCCTCCGCCGCCGCCGCCGCCGCTTCCACGAGACTGCGCCTCGTTCACGGTGATGTTACGCCCGTCGAGGCTCTGGCCGTTCATCGCTTCAATCGCGTCTCTCATCGACTGCTCGTCCTTGAAAGTCACGAATCCAAATCCTCTAGATCTGCCGGTCTCCCGATCGTTTATGATCTATTAACATAATCAACACAGAGCATAAAACAGGTTAGATTCAATCGGAAACCTCATGTTAATCGATCGATAATCGATCGATCAAAGTAACAGAACATAAAACCCTAAATCGATCGATCTCCGTCGCTAAGAACACGAGAAACGTACCGTTTCAGGTAATAAAAGTAACAGTTAGTTAACAAACGAGATGAGAGAAATCGAGAATCAAATCATCAATCAATCAATCAAAGTAACACAAAGAACACAGATCAGTGATCGGGCGTCGCCGGATTCAGATCTCCGATCTGTACTGTACACGGACCTTCGATTCCAGAATCTCGCCGTACTGAGAGAAGGCTTCTCCGAGAGATTGATCGGTGGTGGCCCAGGCGAGGCCGCCGACGAAGCACCGGAATTCCACATCAGCAGACGCCATTGAAAACGGAGTTTCGGACCGCCGTTATCGGAAGAAAGGGGATTGATGGAACCCTAGATGAACGCCCAGGGGTTATATAGCGGAAGAAGAGGGGTCTTCCCGGCGTGACTATGGTTAGGTGAGATGATTTGTTTGGGTTTGCGGCTAACCATGGTTAAGTTTGACGTGAGATATTTTCATATTCTAATTCTTAAATAATGGATTGATTTTTTAGAAAATTGTGAAAATGACCCTTTTTAACTTATTTTTAATCAAAATTATCATCTTTATTTTGTCTTCTTTAAATGATTTTTGACCCTTAGGACAGATAAAAAACAGTCATGTCAACGTCAATATTCTTCGTCAGGTTTCTCTTAAGAGCCACTAATAAGCTATCACGTAGGTAAGGTCTAACGCATCACTCAGTTAGATTCTGCCACGTGTCCTAAAAGACAAAGTTAAATCGGTGGCAAAGCTTAGAAGGCAAACTTTAGCCGTCGACAAAGCTTAGAAAGCAAAGTTTGTCGTCGGCAAAGCTTGGAAGGCAAGGTTTGCCTTCTTAGCTTTTTACTCTTCTGGATACGTTGCGGTCGCTGAATCGTTGAAATGCGGGACCATATGATTGGCTCAACTTGGTCATTGGCCATATGAAGAAGGCACAAATTTGGTAGTTATTTTGTTAAAAACCATGGTCAAAGTGACTAGATTGGTGATTTTCGCTTATTTTTTCTTTATGTGGTGAGAATTTCGATGTCTAAAATTCAGAGTACTTGATCAATAAAATTAGATAAAATATAATTGGGAAAATTGTATATTTCCCCCTATTTTCAATCCTAATTGAATATATACCCAATACAAAAGGAAAAAAAAACAAAACGAAAAAAACAATTGCATATATACCCTTTCCTAATAAAATGACATTAATAACCCTTGATGGATTGCAACATAATTATCTTCCCTAGATGGTTCTCCCTCTAGCATTTCCTAATTGCATATATACTCAAAACAAAACAAAAAAGACAACAGCATATATGCTCTTTCCTAATAAAATGACAATAATAACCCAAGGAAAAAGCTTTCCTAATAAAATGACAATAATAACCCAAGGAAAAAGATCTACAGAAAACCAACAATTATCCAGAAAACCAAAAAAACAACATTTTTTCTCTATAACTTCTTCATTTATTAATAATTTCTAAAAAGTATTTCACCAAAAAGTCTATAATTTTATTAGCTTTATTTATAGGAAAACAATTTTAAAAAATAAAAAGTTTAGTGATTGTTTATTAGTGCATTATGCAGTAGTACTAATAGTATTGCATATTGCATAATGCATTATAATTAAAACTACTTAAAAAGAATAAACTTAACTTAAATATGGACGTGGTTTATGTGAATAATGTAAAAAACAAAGAATTGGCATTCATAAACCAATTTTATATTATTGTTGCATAGTACATTATTAATTTCAAGCTAAAATCTGAATTTTATTTTATTTTGTAAAAAAACTCAAAAATGTTTTTAAGGTTTTTTCTTTTTCCAGTATTTTTAAAATCATGAAAGAAACATATAAAAAAAGTTTAAAAAAATAAATTTTTTTCTTGGTTTTTTGGTTTTTTACAAAATATTGATTATTTATAGAACTCAACCCAATAACCCAAATGCATCTCCATCTAGCCTTCTTAATCCCCTTTCACATTCCCTGGTATGATTGATTTCACCACACCGAGTCCTCCCCCGCTACCCCATCATGCAACGCATGCTTCCTGCTATTTTCCTAACACGCTAAGTGAAGGTATAAGAAATAATTACACATCACTCAAATCGACCGACAACCTCACGATTAAGAGGGCTACTCACCATTGCAGGTCTAGCTTGATGCTAGCTGACCTCAAAATCATTGATTTTGTACAAGAAACTGTTATGATTTAAACCGATAGCTTTATATCCCACCATTGCAGTTCTAGCCCAACGCTTCAGATGGGTTGCAATCAAAGTTGGACCAGGAAATTGATGGGGGAGTCGGCTCAAACTGATGTGTCGGTTCCGTCTGATTTGGTTGGCGATATCAATTCAATGGGTACTAGGGGCACGGTGTCTTCTCTGCTTGCTACGGGTCCCCTTTGTTATAAAGGCTCGACAAGTGGTTATTATTACTAGTTCTAGTGTATGAAAGATAGTGTTTCATTTATTTTTATTTGGATCATTTCTTTCGTCGTGTAATGTTTTCTAATCAGATTTAAGATAGGAATCAAGTTTACCTTCTACCATTTTTAGTTTTAATCCATGTATCAGAATGGATTTAAGGTCTCTCCTCTAATACTTTCTATTTAATTAATAGTTTCTCTCACTTACTTTATTAATATTTCAAACATTTGGTTTTTCATTTTTATAGTTTAATTAAAATCTGTAGAGATTTGTTTTTACTTTTACTTTTTCTCTACTATTTTTTAATTTTCTTTTTCGGATTTTTAATTATCAGATATAAAATGTTACATACGTAACTTTTCTGGGTCTGGTGTAAACAAGAATTTGACAAAATATATTTCATTGATTTATAAGAAACATTACAATCAACACTAAATGTAACAAAATGTTTCATACGAGCTAAAATATTAAAAATATAACAACCTAATAAAAAACATATAAAAGCTATTTACGCTTCCATTCTTGGTAATCATTTTCATCTTTAATGCAAAAATCCATTCACCTACGAAGAAAAATAAATTTATGAGTTCATATATATATAATGTTACACATATTATATTGACAAAAATCAAGAAACAATTTTATAAAAGCTATTCATGTAACAACTTAACATCTGTAACAACTCTTAACATATCTAAAGTTACAAATGTTATATAGCAAAATAGAGAAGCAAGTTTATTTGAGACTCGAATGTAACAGTCTGTAACATATGTAGCGTTACATGTGTTATATAGACAAAAAAACAAATATATTTGAGTTACGCATGTAACAACTTGTAACATATGTAACAACTTGTTTCATATGTAAGGTTACACGTGTTAGATAGTCAAAATCAGAAAACAAGTTTATTTGAGTTACGCATGTAAAAACTTGTAATATATGTAACAACTTGTTTCATATCTAACGTTACACATGTTATATATAAAAAATCAAGAAGCAGGTTTATTTGAGCCTCGAATGTAACAGTGTATAACATATCTAACGTTACATGAGTTATATATACAAAAATCAAGAAACAACATTTGAGCTACGCATGTAACATCTTGTAACATATGTAACATTATATTTGTTATACAGACAAACATCAGGAAATAAATATATTTGAGTTACGCATATATCAAATTGTATCATATGTAACAACACATGTGTTATATAGATAAAAATCATGAAATAAGTTTATTTGAGGTAGACATGTAACAACTTGTAACATATATAACTTTACACATGTAATATAGACAAAAAAAACATGAAGCAAGTTTATTTGAGTCACACATGTAAAACTTGTATATAGACAAATATAAAAAAACATAGAACTGGTTATATATGTAACAATGGACAAATTACATATGTAACATCAAACATGTTACATATGTAATAGCAAACAGGTTACATACGCATGTAACATCTTATAACATATGTAACATTATATTTGTTATACAGACAAACATCAAGAAATAAATATATTTGAGTTACGCATATATCAAATTGTACCATATGTAACAACACATGTGTTATAGATAAAAATCATGAAATAAGTTTATATGAGGTAGGCATGTAACAACTTGTAATATATATAACTTTACACATGTAATATAGACAAAAAAACATGAAGCAAGTTTATTTGAGTCACATATGTAACGGCTTGTATATAGACAAATATAAAAAAAACATAAAACTGGTTATATATGTAACAATAGACAAATTACATATGTAACATCAAACATGTTACATATGTAATAGCAAACAGGTTACATATACATGTAACAACTTGTAACATATGTAACATTATATTTGTTATACAGACAAAAAACAAAGAAACAAATATATTTGAGCTACATTTGTAACAATACATGTGTAACAAATAAAAATGACATGTCGTATATTGTGAAATATTCATAGTTTAAATAATAACAGAATTTTTTTATGATAATATTTATAACAATAAATAAAAAACATGCTTTCCCAACATTCAAAATAAACATTTAAAAAAAAACACATGGGTTTCTTAACCCATAAACAATACAAAAATTACTTTGTATTAAAAATCTATATTATTAGCATTACACTATGTAATAGTTATAATTGACTTTCTGAAAATTGAAACCCACAAAACAAAAATACATTGAAGTGTGCCAAAAATTGATAATTAATGTGATGTCATGGTGACATCATCGCATCACCATCATCTTTCTTAAATTGAAGCAAAAAAAAAATGAACGGCTCCTGGTTTAAAAACCCTTAAAAATTTCAGGGATACAAACAAAAAAATAGACTGACCGGAATGAAGATTTCGGCGCGTGGCGGTAACGTCGACCGTTTGTTCTTCTATTCTCTAAATTTGACTGTTCGGAGAGTTTAACGGCGGCGACCTCGACAAATTCTCACGTTGTAGTCTGACGTTCAAGATTTCAAACTGGAACGACACGAGAAACGACGCCGACTTGTCTTCCTCGGTGACTCGCCGGAAACTGAGATGTCGACGGATGGAGATGGTGGGTGGTGGCGGTCCTCCTCAATTCCTAGTTGACGGCATAGAGATTTCCACAATTGTTGATCGATCCATGGATTTATGGATGAAGATGGTGGCAAAAATGGTGGGTGATATCTGAAGAATGAGATCTGAAAGAAAGAAAAATGGAGAATAAGAAATTTTGAATGAAGAAAGCTTGAATAAAGGGATGTGAAAGTGATGGGATAGTATAGATGACCAGGAAAAGTACATCAGAGATTGGGAAACACAAAACTACTATGCTCATACTACCCTTCTAGCATATATGTCAAATGCTTTACTAATTAAATTGAATAAAAAATATAGGATTAAATGTGAGCCATAGGATCAACAAGATCAATGGTCCAAAATGGGGTTTCTTGGTTTCCTCCACTCAAGAGAGTTTCCATTTTACCCTTTCTCTCTCTCTCTCTCTCTCTCTCTATATATATATATATATATATATATATATATATATATATATATATATATATATATAGTCAAAAGTTCATTGTAGACCCCTTAAAAAGTGTAGACCCCGTAGACCCCTTAAAACTCACTAAAGTTATAAAACTCATTGTTGTTGAATTTGGTCTTTATTATATTTTTTTTACTTTGTCATATTTCTATCTTTGTATTTTAATTTAGGGTTTATTTCTTATGTCTTTTAGTTTTTTCTTTATTTTTTATTTTCTTAATTTGAAATTATAATTTTCAGTGAGTTTTATAAAACGTCAATTTTTTAAGTTGCAGTGAGTTTTAAAAACAATGAGTTTTAAACACAACAGTGAGTTTTAATCTAAAGAATGAGTTTTATAATTTGTAACGAGTTTTATAATTTTAAATGAGTTTTAAAGAACATCGATTTTAAAATTGTAGTGGGTTTTAAACACAACAGTGAGTTTTAAAACTCAGCAATGAGTATTATAATTTCTAGTGAGTTTTATAGAATAATATACTTTTTTTTAACAACAAGTATATTTCATTGTCTCCAACAAATTTCTAGGTTTTTTTTTAAAAAAAAACTTATCGCATAAAAAAAACTAAACCAACAACAATGAGTTTTATAATTTTAGTGAGTTTTGTAGAACAATATAGGGGGTCTACGGGGTCTAGGTTTAGGATAAAATACATCCAGCAAAATCGCTACATCCATTGCGGATTGATCTGGGGCGTCCATCAAGATCATCCAACAGCCAGGATCTATGGTGTTTTCCGCCTATGGTGTTTTTTTCCCCCGAAAACGTCATAGGCAAAAACACCATAGATCTTGGCTGTTGGATGATCTTGATGGACGCCCCAGATCATTCCGTAGTGGATGTAGCGTTTTTGCTGGATGTAGGATAACTCGACTATATATATATATATATATATAGGGTGAGGTTCATTGTAGACACCCTCATAAGTGTAGACAGGTAGACACCGTATTTCACATGTGAAATTACTTTATTTCACATGTGTTTTCACATGTGAAATTTTCTGAACAATGAGAAAAAGGAAAAACAAGAAAAAAGAAATTAATCATAACCATTAGATCAAGAGATCTAATGGTGAAAAAATGTGTTTACCTGTCTACACTTATGGGGTGTCTACAATGAACTTTTCACTATATATATATATATATATATATATATATATATATATATATATATAAAGTTCTCATTTGAACCTAACCCTATATAGGGAGATGATCATTTGAGAACCAATTGAGTTTGAGAACTAAAAAAAACTAATCTCAGCCACTAGTTTATATATACGGAAAAACCCCCCATGAATTATAGTGGTCCCCACTTGAAATTAGTGGTTGAGATTTAGTTCTCAAAAGTTCTCAAAATAAAAAGTTCTCATTTGAACCTAACCCTATATATATATATATATATATATATATATATAGGGAATGGATATAATGAAAACTCTCTTAAGTTGTGAAACCTTGAAAACTGTATATGGGCCATTAATCTTGGCAATGGATGGATGGGATCATTCCACCTCTTTATTTATTTATTTTCAATTTATTTTAATTGAATAAAAGGGCAAAAGGGCAAGATAGTAATCTTACTTACCATTTCTGTCTCCACCATTTTCAACTTCCAATACAAATATTGTCTTTCTCTATCTAACTTTTTCAACTCCAAGATATCAAACATGACACAAATCTTTTCCCTCTCAAATTATTTCAACTTTCAAGATACTAATTATTACTATCTCTCTAACTTTTTTAAATTCAAACTTTTTAGATTCCAAGATACGAATTGTACATATGTAAAACAAAGTATTAGTGTTATTAAACATTATTATCACAGCGTTATACATATGTAATTTATCTAGACATATATACAAAAAATATTAACAAATATATTTTATAATCATATAAGTACAATTACAACAACATAAAAAAAATAATCAAAGAAAATTTAACCGCCTAACAAAATATATAAAAGCTAACAAAAGTATATAAAAGCTAATTGTTTTAGAGTTTTGATAATCATCTTCATCTTTGACACAAAATCTCGTAACCTACGAAAAAACAAGTTCATCAGTTCATATACGTAAACATCACAGCATGTTACATATGTAAATTCTAGTAATTTACATATGTAAATTGAAAATAAAAAAATCAGTTCATATATGTAAACATCACATATGTTACATATGTAAATTCAAGTAATTTACTTATGTAAATCCAAGTAATTTACATACGTAGATTTTCGTCTAAGTTTACGTATGTAGCACAAGTCATTTACATATGTTAATTTAATAATAAATGAAGATTTAACATATGTAAAAAAAATATTAGTGCTATTAAAGATTATGCTCACAACATTATACATATGTAATTTATCTAGACATTTATACAAAAAAATAACAATTATATTTCATTAACATATAAGTAACCATTACAAATATATACGTAAACATCTTCATATTTGACACAAAATTTCGTAAGCTACGAAGATAACAAGTTTATCAGTTCATATACGTAAACATCACTGTATGTTACATATGTAAATTCAAGTAATTTACATATGCAAATTCAAGTAATTTACATATGTAATTCAAGTAATTTATATATGTAAATTCAAGAAAAAAGTTAATCAGTTTATATACGTAAACATCACAACATGTTACATATGTAAATTCAAGTAACTTACATATGTATATCCAAGTATATTACATATGTAAAGCAATTTACATATCTACGTTTAAATATATAATGAGAGGTAACATTAAACAAACGTAAATTTACATATGTAACGCAAGTTTACATATATAAATTTAAATATATGATTAGATATAATATGTTACAAACTACACTTAACACTAATCAATAAAGAAAAAACTGATAAGATGCACAAAATGTAATGGAGACAGATATACCAAAAAAATAACAAATATATTTTATGAACTTATAAGTAAACATTGCAATAACATTTAAAAATAATAAAAAAATATATAACAACCTAACAAAAATATGTAAATGCTAATTGTTTTTGAGTTCTTGATAATCATCTTCATCTTTGACATAATATCTCAATGCCTACGAAGAAAACAAGTTCACAAGTTCAATTCCGTAAACATCACAACATGTTATATATGTAAATTTAAGTAATTTACATATGTAAATTCAATTAATTTACATATGTAAATTCAAGTAATATACATATGTAAATTCAATAAAAAAAACTAATCAATTCACATACAAAAACATCACAAACATGTAACATATGCAAATTCAAGTGATTTACATATGTAAATCCAAGTAATTTACATACGTAGATTTTCGTCTAATTTACGTATGTAGCACAAGTAATTTACATATGTAAATTTAATAATATATGGAGATTTAACATATATAAAAAAACATTAGTTCTATCAAACATTATGCTCACAGCATTATACATATGTAAATTATCTAGATAAATATACTAAAAAAATAACAAATATATTTTATTAACATGTTACTAACAATACCTTCCATTTCTTTGTTTGACCCACACGAACTGAAAAACCTGCTACTTTGGCATATCTTCCATAATAATACATAACTTCATCCCATGACCTAAAGATGGTGCCAATCACTAGTTTTATATCATCAGCAACATGAGGGTAATAAATCTTGGATCTGTTGGGAGATATGAAACAAGAAAATGCTTCAGTTTGTTCAAACAAGACAACATTACTAGATGAAGAACCCTCATTGTTAATATTGTCTTGAATATTAGGATCTCCATTGAAAGGTTCTGAATAAAACATATGTAAGTAAATATAAAACTGTTAGGGGGGGGGGGGGGGGCGGGAATTAAGAACAAAGAAAGGTTAAAAAGAAAAAAACTCTTAACATACCTTCATAAGATTGTCCATTGTTGATATTAAAATCATTGGATGATTCCGTACGATGCAAATTGTCTTCCAAATTGTGAGGAAACTGATGTTGAGAAGATGACATTAAATTCGGATGTTGCATTTTTTTGGATTTTTAAGGTTTCTTGAAGTGCATTAATGGAGTTAATGGGTGTTCTTGTTATGAAGAAGAAGAAAAACTAAAGGATAAGTGTAAATGAAAATGAAGAATACAATCTTACCCTTTTGCATAAGACAAAATAGAGTGAGGTGGATAAGCTCACAACCCTGGATGGGTTTTCAAAGATTTCACAACTCAAGTGGGTTTTCACTCTATACTTTCCATATATATATATATATATATATATATATATACATATATATATATAGGGTTAGGTTCAAATGAGAACTTTTTGTTTTGAGAACTTTTGAGAACTAAATCTCCACCACTAATTTCAGTTGGGGACCACTACAATTCATGGGAAGGGGGTATATGTAAATATAACTAGTGACTTAAAATGCTTCTCAAAAGTTCTCTCAACCAATTAGTTCTCAAATGATCCTCTCCCTATATATATATATATATATATATATATAGGGCATGGTTATAGAGAAAACCTAATCTAGTTGGGAAACTTTCAAAACCCATCCAAGGGCCAAATATCAACCACCTCATCAAATTGCATTATATCTATAAGGGCTTTTTGGACATTTCCTTCCTCTTAAAAGTAAAAGGCAATATGGTTTTCTGTCAGAACTTTTCATATGTCACCTCTTACCTCTCTCATTTCCCAATGCAATTTTCTTATTCTCTTTCATACTTTACAAATATTTGTATTGATTTTTTTATCCTACTTTCACAATTTTGTAGAAACGAATTATTATTAATTATCATACTTTTTAATTTCTCATTATTACTTATTTAATTACACGATAATTTGGTTGCGTATGAAAACGATAATTTATTACGGATGGGAATTGTTAAATAAATACATGTGTAACATTTAGCATTTACATGAACAATTTAAGGGAAACAAAAAACATTGTCAAAAATGAACTCGGGTATACGTTTACATGTGTTAAAAAAATCTTAATATGCAAATGTAAAATAAGAATGATTACATATTGATTACGTATGGAAACTGCTAAATAAATAAATACATGTGTAAACATTTGAGCGTTCCCTCGGAGTTGCAACT
>JBCNJP010000024.1:43320211-43369963 GCA_039602395.1 Deinandra increscens subsp. villosa
GTACTTGCTGACGTGGCAGGTGATGTGGCATCATTTTTGCTGACGTGGTAGGTGATGTGGCATCATACTTGCTGACGTGGCATGTGCCACGTCATCACACAACTAACGGAGTTAGTGAAAAATTAACGGCGGCCCAATGAATTCCAAGACCCAAATAATTGGGATTATTGTAGGCCAATATTGGAACTCGGATTATTATCCGCCAATACCCAATAACTTGGATTATTTAATTCCAATTTTCCTTAAAAAATAAATAAAAATAACATGAAGACTTTCATCGACCTAACTTCTTTGAAAATGACATCTAGGTGGTAAGTGATGTGGTCCAGCTAAAATGTTACGGGGTTCAGATCCTACAGGATGCATGTTATAGTTATTATATCTTAAAAATCTATAAATTGTTGTTAAGAAAGGGTCGAGTATTTTCAAATTAGTTTCTTAACTTTAAACTCACTAAATAAGCAATTAATAGCAAAATTTTCTTAGAGATTTAATTATGTAATAATGTTTACAAAAATCGTTTTTACTTTATATGAATATAAACTTTTAATAAGTCTTTAAATTTATATGATACTTTACCAATTAAATATTCAAATGTTTTACCAGTATGTTAATGTGTTATGTTCCCGTCGCATCGTGCATACACTACTACCTGAATTACATATAAATGATTAAAACATTACCTGGGGGAAAGTAAAGTTTGTTAGGGTGTCATCAATTGGTTTTTAATGTAATTGACAATTGTTTGGGCATTGTTGACTATCTATATAGAATCACATAATCAGAACTTTATTTCGGCTTACATTAATGTGTTTTCTCATAATAAAAAAACTATAGAATTAAATAATTATTTGTGTCAAACTATTTAAAATTTAGAGATTTATAAATAACTAATGGAAATAAAAAAAGTAAAAAGTTGAAAATTTTATGAATTTAAAATGGTTCCAGGGTCGGCCCCGGACATAGGGTCCGGGATTTTGGAGGGCTCGGAAAAATTTAAATATTTTTGTTATATACATACATATATATATAGGGTTAGGTTCAAACGATAACTTTTTGTTTTGAGAACTTTTGAGAACTAAATCTCTACCACTAATTTCAGTTGGGGACCACTACAATTCATGGGATGGGGGGTATATGTAAATATAACTAGTGGCTTAAAATGGTTCTCAAAAGTTATCTCAACCAATTAGTTCTCAAATGATCCTCTCTCTCTCTCTCTCTCTCTCTCTATATATATATATATATATATATATATATATATATATATATATATATATATATATATATTGAAAAGTTCATTTCATTGAAGACACCCCATAAAGGTAGACATGTAGACACCATTTTTCAACATTAGATCTCTTGATCTAATGGTTGTAATTAATTTCTTTTTTTTCCTTTTTTTACATTTTTCATACAATTTCGCATGTGAAAAAAACAAGTTCTTTTTTTTTCTTTTTTTTTATTATTTTTTTTAAAATAATTTTGCATGTGAAAAAAAAATTGTAGACACTTTCGCATGTGAAATAGCTCTTTTTTCACATGTGAAATTGTTTGAAAAGTGTGAAAAAAAGAAAAAAAGAGATTAATCACAACCATTAGATTAAGAGATCTATTGGTGAAAAAAGATGTCTATGTGTCTACACTTATTGGGGTGTCTACAAAGAACCTCACCCTATTTATATATATATATATATATATATATATATATATATATATATATATATATATAGGAATGAGAACTAATAATAACCCCCTCTTATAGTGATAACCAAATAACTCCATCTTAGTGGTTGGATCAAAAAGCTGGTGCTATGGATGAGTGCCAAGTGGCACTGACTTGTTTTCTTTTTCTTTTTTAATTGAAAGGGTATAAGTGGTATTTTAACCAAAAGAAAAAGTACCACCCCCATTTTTAAAACGGCTATAACATTTTTATCCGAAGTCGGTTTTTTATAAAAATTATACCATTAAACTCGCCTCATTTTTACCTTTAATTCGGATGTGGTCTCGACTTTTTTGAAACTTTTTTTTTCAAACGTCCGTATTAACATCAATGCTACAAAAAAGGGCAGCAGCGCCACAAAAAAAGGCACCAGTGCTACTTTTTGTAACATTACATGTCAGTATGAACGTTTGGGAAAAAATATAAAAAAAAGTCGGGACCACATCTGAATTAAAGATAAAATTACAACGAGTCCAACGGTATATTTTTTATAAAAAACCGAATTCAGATAAAAAAGTTATAGCCGTTTTAAAATGGAGGGGGTACCTTTTTTGTTGGGTTAAATGTCTAAAATACCCTCACTGGAAAGAGAAAGAGGGTGACACTTGTCATGATTTTGGTGGTTCAAATGGGTTATTTGGTTATTGCTCCAAGCAAAGGTTATTAATAGTTCCACACCCTATATATATATATATATATAGGGTTAGGTTCAAATGAGAACCAATTGATTTTGAGAACTTTTGAGAACCAATTTGGGCCACTAATTTTCAGGGGGACCACTCAAATTCATGGGGGGGATTTTCATATATATAAACTAGTGGCTTAGAATGGTTCTTTTTAGTTCTCAAACCCAATTGGTTCTCAAATGATCCTCTCCCTATATATATATATATATATATATATATATATATATATATATATATATATAGGGAGAGGATCATTTGAGAACCAATTTGATTTGAGAACTAAAAAGAACTAATCTTAGCCACTAGTTTATATATATGGAAACCCCCCCCCCCCATGAATTTGAATGCTCCCCCATTGAAAATTAGTGGCCCAAATTGGTTCTCAAAAGTTCTCAAAAGAAAAAGTTCTCATTTGAACATAACCCTATATATATATATATATATATATATATATATATATATATATATATATATATATAGGGGAAGGATCAAATAAAAACAAGATGTTATTGCGAAAACAAAAAAACAAATATTAAAACCTCTATAACTTCCTCATACGATAATATATTTTTAAAAAATTTGCACCAAAAGTCTTAAAATTATGTCACCTTTAATTCTGGGAAAAAAATTAAAATATAAAATTTCGTGATTTTTTTTATTATTGCACATGTGCAATAATACGTATTAATTATATTACACATGTGCAATATTAACAAAAAAACGTTAATTATTTTTTAATTTTTTCCAGAATTAAAGATAACATAATTATAAGATCTATGGTACAATTTTTTATCAAAAATATTAACGTATGAAAAAGTTATAGAGGTTTTAATATTATTGCACATGTGCAATAATAAATTTTTATTGCACATGTGCAATAATAAAAAATAAAAAAAAACGTTAAATTTTTTTTAATTTTCTCCAGAATTAAAGATAACAGAATTATAAGATTTATGGTGCATTTTTTTATAAAAAATTTTAACATATGAGAAAAGTTATAAAGGTTTTAATATTATTGCATATGTGCAATAATAATAATAATAATAATAATTATTGCACCTGTGCAATAATAATTTTTAAAAAAATTTGATTATTTTTTAAAATTTTTCCCATAACTAAAGATAACATAATTTTAAGGATTTTGGTGCAAAATTTTTATAGAAATATTAACGTATGAAAAAGTTATAGAGGTTTTAATATTTGTTTTCGTGTTTTCGCAATAAAAGTTGTTTTCACATGATCCTTATGAGAACTTTTTATTTTGAGAACTTTTGAGAACTAAATCTCAACCACAAATTTCAGGGGGGACCACTACAATTCATGGGAGGGGGATACATGTAATAAACATGTGGCTCAAATTAGTTCTTTTTAGTTCTCAAATTAAATTGGTTCTCAAATGATCCTCTCCCTATATATATATATATATATATATATATATATATATATATATATATATATATATATAAAGGAAGGATAAAATGAAAACCTCTCCGAGTTTGGAAAACCGTGAAAACCAAGTTAAAAAATTCGATTTTTGTTCCGATTTTTTTTTATGGTGATTCTCTAAGTTAAAAAAAAAACTCCTTTATGCAAAAAAAAATAATAAAAAAAACGCCTAGTCAAAATTTTTTTTAAAAATATTTTATAACCGAGGTACTGTTACATATGTAACCTCGGTTATAAAATATTTTTTAAAAAAAATTTGACTAGGCGTTTTTTTTTTTTGCATAAAGGGGGTTTTTTTAACTTAGAGAATCACCATAAAAAAATCGAAACAAAAATTAAATTTTTTAACTTGGTTTTCACGGTTTTACCAAACCTCGGAGAGGTTTTCATTATATCCCTCCCCTATATATATATATATCTATATAATATATATATATGAAAAGATTGAATGCCACATGACATCACCACAACAATCCTTTTTTTCATTTTCCCGCTCAAATGGATTGCCTTATTTATATTTTTCTAATTGGTTTGAATAATTGACAAAGTCATAAACTAATTTTTTAACAAAGTAAATGACAATAAATGCATATCTCATATCCTAATTTAAAAACTGAAATTAAATGAAATTGATTCATAATAAATGAGGATATGAATACTTTTTTTTTAAATTTATAACTTTTTATATTGTCGAATGTTAATTTTTTTCTTTAATTCTAATTATCGAATTACATTTTTATAACATGTTAAATTTTGTATTCGTTTTTTAAAACCGCCCGTGCGTCGCACGGGTATCAAAAACTAGTATATATATATATTAGTATACTTATAAAATATTTTGGTTAACATTAACAAATTGTCTTGCTCAACTGGCAACTCAGCGAAATTCTAACCTGAATGTTGCAGGTTTGAAACCTGCAATCTCCTTTTTTTTAAAAAAAAAAAAACTTCGTCCAGTTCTTTTAAAGAAACGGGCATTTTTGTCAACTTCAATTTTTTTTTGGTTAAACCCCAAAACAGAATACAAAAATCTAGAAGCTTAGAACGTCGATTGCTCCAATGCTCCCTCCCAAGTCCCATAACCCTCTCGATCGGCATCCCTCTCCACTCCAGTCGTGATTTGTGAATCTGTTTCTTCTATTCCGGCCAGAATTTCGAGGCTCTGACTACAATCCGACCAACGACTCCAGACATCTATAACTCTAAGGTAATTTTTTATTCCTTTTTATTTAGGGTTTAATTTTTGGTTTATAAATTGTCAAAATTGAATTTATATGCCCTTCTTAGTTCTTAAGTTCTTGTATTGTATCCATTTGTAAAACATAACTAATGTTATGCCTCTTAAATACAGTGAATTAGGGTTTAATTTTTGTGTAATTAGGTATGATGTTGGTGTTTTAGTTTAACGTTGTGTAAGAAGGGTCCCCGGATAGATTTGGAAGACAGTTTTCTTCAACCATGTATACGAGAACTCTTGAAAATAAGGCTAGTTGTGATAGAGATCGGCTAGTTTATTCGTAAGAGCTTGACAAAATATTTTATTTTTGTTGTAAGTAATTAAAAAATGGGATTTCAAAAGGTTGTTTGGATGATGAAGATTATGCGAATTGGAAAAATGCTAGTGCTAGACTTAAAGAGCACGAAGTTAGCCTTAAACATATGAAGAATATGAAGCAATGATATGAAATGCAAAAAAGGTTCAACGTTGACGCAACAGTTGACCAAGTAGCCTACACCCAATATAAGGAAGAAAAAGAGTATTGAAAGCAAGTCATTTTCAGAATTATTTAACTCATCAAGTATCTTGCTACACATGGTTTAGCCTTTCGCGAAACGAAAGAAAAGTTGAATGAAAAAAGTAATGGAAATTTTATAGGATTGATTGAGACGTTTGAAGAGTATGACCAGATTATAAAAGAGCATATACGACGTGTGACACATGATGATCTTCGTGTACATTATCTTGGGCACAACATCCAAAACAAGTTGATACTTTTACTAGCCGATGAAGTTAGATTGGAAATTATCAAGAACATAAAGCAAGCGAAACATTACTCCATCGTCCTTGATTGCAGCCCGATGTAAGTCACCAAGAACAAATCACTTTAATTGTGAGGTATGCCAATTTTAACTCTCATCCTATTAAAGTTGAGGAATCTTTTTGGGGGTTTTTGATTGTTAATGATACCACTAGTAAAGGATTAATTTGATGTTACACTTGAGGAGTTAGAGCGTCTTGGTTTTAATGTTGATGATATACGTGGTCAAGGATATGACAATGGTTCAAACATGAAAGGAAAACATCAAGGTATTCAAAGGAGATTCTTAGATATTAATCCTAGAGCTTTTTATATTGCACGTGGATGTCATAGTCTGAATCTTACATTATGTGACATGGCTAACACTTGTACCAAATGTAAGACTTTTTTTTGGTATCATACAACGGATTTATAGTTTCTTTCCTAATGCCTTAATTGCATATAGAGTCATGTTGACTGTTCAGGTTACAGTGGCATCGGCAGAAAGAAGTTTATTCAAATTGAAATTGTTGAAGTCCTATTTACGATCTATAATGACTCAAGAAAGACTAAATGGATTGGCAATTCTATATATTGAAAATAATATATTAGAGAATGTTGATTATGAAGGATTAGTAAAAAAGTTTGCTACTAAAAACGCTAAGAGAGCCTCGCGATTTATTTAGGTATTTAAAGATTGACTTTATCTAATGTTATTACAATCTCTCGTTACAATATTATCTTTTTATTCGTTACAATATTATATTTTTATATATGTGTTTTTTATCTTTTATCATACGGGCCCATTTATTTTTTCTCGCCTAGGACCCAAACTTTTTTAATGGTTTTCGTGACTCCCCCTGAATATTTCCAACTCTTGCCTCTTATGTTTTTATGATAAAATATTGAAAATATATTCTATTGACTTTGTGGTTTCTACCGTGTGTTGGGATGTCTCCATTTCAATTTTTTCTAATCAAAACATAAATTAAAATAAACTCTTCGCATTGTTAAAAATGACATGTTGTCGTAAAAAGAAATAGAAAATATATATATTATTTGATGGGTTACGGAAGCAATCACATGACTAAAGAACACTTTTATTTTAAAGTCTCGAAATCGAACCAAAAGTTCAGAAACAAACGTTTGATATTTAAAAATCAACTTCTTTTACAATTGATCTCAATTCCTTATTTGTAAGATTGAAGATAAACCAGAAAACGAACAGAACCTAAAAATCCTTAAAAGATTAGAAAACCAAATACTTTAAAATAATTAAAGATGACTAAATTAATAAACAAATAAATTTTAAAAATATAAGATAATCTCCAAATTGTCACAGGTCGGGTTCGGTTCGGGATGCTCTGCATCATACATCCCAGGTTGAAAAAAGACTTGATCTCGAGTCTTGCACAAGCCTCGTGGGTCAAAATCAATGTCATAACCTCTTTCCTTGTGTGGTGCGGTAAAGACCAATATAAACACTTTAGCTATATGATTCATCTTGTTCGGTTTCAGGCACGTACCACCTGGGATGGCGGATTGTGAACCTACTGGGTTGTCGAGTATTTATCTCCGTGTTAAATAAAGTCTCCTCCTCGAATCTTGTGAATGTCAAAAAAATCAGCTATTTTTTTTCTGACTTACGTTCTATGATGAATCATACTTGACAAAACTAAGGAGTATTAACACTCTACACTCGAAGATGTTCCTAATATTTATCTACAATTTTGCTTTTGCTAACGTCATTTATCTCTTAACAAGTTGAAAAATTCACTTTTTAGGATATTTGAAAAGTTGTTTTTTAAATTATATCTTTAAACCTTATTGTAAACTTTTGAGAGCACCTGAAAAAACCGTTGAATATTCTTGCACCAGAAGCCTAGCATTACCACCGGTATTAGGGGCGGATCCAGGAAAATAGTTTAGGGTAGCGTTAAAAAAATATATTTATCGGGATTAACGGGAGTTCGGGGGCAGCGCCCCCGAAATTCTTTTAGGTAATTAACGGGCTTTTGATCATATTTTCAAGTTAGGATTTAAAAAAAACAATAAAATTTCTTCGAGGGGTAGCGTAAAATATTTTCACGGGTAGTGAAAAATTCGTTTCAGAGGTAGCAAAATACCGAAAACCAAAAAAATTACACATCGCACTAAAAGTTCAGGGGTAGCGGGCGCTACCCCTGAGCTCTTAGTAGCTCCGCCCCTAACCGGTATTGTTCTTATCCTCTACTTAGTCATCCAAGAAAATGGTAACTCCACTAAGAACCTTTTGCACAAACAAACTAACAATTTTTTTTAACTGCCAAAAATAAATAAAAGCATACAAAAGGGGTTTCTCTAGCCTATTACTAGAAGACATACAAAAGAACTTATTTCTAGCAGAAAGCCAATTATATGCAATTCTAACAATAGAATCAAATAACGAAAACTCTTTAAGATCATTGTGATTGAAGATAATGTCATTTCGGGGTCTTCCAAATCATCCACCACGTAACACAAAAAATGCCATCAATGAGAGTCCTTTGTTTCTTTGTAAAGTGAGCAGCATCCAACTTATTTAACACTTCATTTGGGTTGCCATGAAGATCGATTGATAAGCCCAGCCAAGCAAGAGTTTTTTTTGCCAAATAGAAGTCGCTGTCGAGCATTCACCGAAAAGGTGATTTCTTCTTTCCAAATGCGAGCTACAAAAAACGCAGCTAATGTTTGCCAACGGCATTTCTTTTTCAGTTAACTTGTCTCTAGTAGGTAACCTAAATAAAAAAAGTTGATAGTGTAATAGGTAGAGTTGTTTAACATAGATTTTTATTTTTATTTTCAATCTCAGTGAATTTATCACATGAGTTGGTGTTGTAATAAGTACAGTCTTGTAACGTAGTTTTAGATCGTAGACTCAATAGTTTAAGCGCTTGTGTTGTTGCACAATTTTTTTTATTTGTGTTCTATTAATCTATTTACACAACGTCCCCCCGGTTTTTTCGTCCAACAGTACATTTTTTCGTGATTTTATGTATAAAAATTTATATGTATAGAGTATCGCCTCCCTCGAATGTATTAAGTATCGTCCCCTCGGTATAATTTTTGTGTCATGTCCCCTCGGGGTTTATTTTCAAGCTTCGCCACCGACGTTATAGCAATGCAATTGTGTATTCGCATTATCTCCGCGACAATACATTCATTAGTATATTTTTTATTATTTTTAAATCATTTTTAAGCGTTTCATTAGTTTTAATTTTAGTTTCACACCGTGCTTAGATATCTAATTTTTTGTAGTGTTATATTTAACCAAAATTCTAATTTTAACGTTGTTACATTGTCTTTTTTTCATTTTTATTTTCTTTACGTTTGCTTTAGCAATACAACTGCTTTCTATACTTGCGTATCCTCGTGACAACGCACAAGTAGTAAAATCTAGCAATACATCTGTTTTCTATACTTGCGTAGCCGTTTGATGGTAAACTAGTGGTTACCCAACCAAGAGATTGTGAGTCTAAATCTTGCAAATTGCAGATGATGATCTTAGCCGTAAAAAAAACATTTACAATACAAAACCATACGATAATATCTTGTTAAATAAAGATTATATATCATATTCTGCAACAAAGTAGAGGTGCACAAATCGGTGATTTTTTCGAAAGACCGTTGACCAGTCAAAACCTGTTAGGGTGGTAACTCGTTCGGTTGTAACCGGTTTGAGAGGAGAAAACATATAACTGGTTAGTAACCGCCGGTTCCGATTAACCGGTAAAAAAACCGGTTTTTACCAATTTTTTCTGCAACAGTTTAGGAAATAACCGGTTTATGAACATAAAGGATGAAACTGATATATAACCAACGAGCCGGTTTGAAACCTTAATCAGTTTCAATTTCCACTCTAACTGGTTTGTATAGAAACCTTTTGGTTTTTTTTCCAACTCTACAACAAAGTAATGAATTTAAAAGGGTTTAAATTTGTAGATGTTTGTGGAAGAAGATTGTTTCAAAAGTTGGGGCAATTATGAAGTCAAACAAACATTATACAAGCAAGTGGGGTAATAATCAGATGGTTGTCGATGTACAACAGTATCCTGCACCACCTACCAATCCAATCAACAATCACCCTTCACTTCCATCAAACATATAGACAAAGCCTCAGATGCTATCTCAATGGTCCCACCTTGTTCTCCATCATGTTTACAAACACCACACTAGATTAGGGCAGAGAGAGAGCGCTATTTAGAAACAAATTTTTTAGGCTATTCGTAATGGGGCGTTACTGGACCCTTTAACGCCCTATAACGCCCCTTATAACGCCCCGCCCCACTACGCTTAGGCGTTATTGGGCGTTATGGACGAAAAATAATTCTTGGGCGTTAGCCAGGTAACGCCGAGAGAGGGGAAAAATCAAATGATTGTGGGGCGTTATGGGGGCATTATCCACTACACCATAAAGCTCCATAAAACCCATTGTCCAGTCACCGTCCACATGGCGGATAATGCCCCATTCGGGGCCTTATGGGGCCTTATCCATTACGGGTAGCTTTAGAAGCACGTTAGAATACATTTTCACAAAGCGTATGTTGGATTGTGAAAAATATCGTAAGGATGATATAATATCGTCTAAGTAGCGTGATATGATGAGACGCAAGATATCGAGGTTCAATGAGATTGACTACATCCTACTGAATAACTAGAACGATAATGTTGTTGTTTTCAGAGATGTAACTAAACAACACCGAAATGAAAACAACTCGGGTTTTATTAATTACCGGTTTGGAGGACGTTAAGAAAAAATATGAGAGTTTATAAATTTTATGATTTTTATAGTTTTATATGTTTCTATTAATACAGTATGCACCACGAAGACATTCATAACAAGCTCTACCGTAGTTTTTAGCGGATAACCCCAATTTAGGTTTAATAGTACATCCCAACAGGGGACGACCATACTTGTTCAATTTATCTCTCTCAACTTGGATACCGTGAGGCAGACCGTCGAAAGTTTTAACATACGCAGTAGGGATTCGCAAATCTTCCAGACGTAGAGCATGCAGGGCTTTGAACCCAAATACATTACCTACAATGGAAGTAAACATGTTAGTAACAGAACCTTCTTCAAAAAGGTCTAATGGGTAAGCTACATAAGCAATATATTGATTGTCTTCTCCAGGAACAGGCTCGATTTCATAGCATCGGCCTTTGTAACGATCAAGGCTCGTAAGTCCATCGGTCCATACAGTTGTCCATGTACCAGTAGAAGATTCGGCAGCTACTGCAGCCCCTGCTTCTTCAGGTGGAACTCCAGGTTGAGGAGTTACTCGAAATGCTGCCAAGATATCAGTATCCTTGGTTTCATATTCAGGAGTATAATAAGTCAATTTATAATCTTTAACATCGGCTTTGAATCTAACACTTGCTTTAGTCTCTGTTTTTTGTGACATAAATACCTCCCTACAACTCATGAATTAAGAATTCTCACAACAACAAGGTCTACTCGACATGAATTAGGCGTTAATGAAACTTTTTACAGGAACTTTTCACAAAATTCCTAACTAATAGTAAAATTATCAACTAATTAGAATGCTTGATTATTAGACCATGGTATTTGATTCGGCAAATACATCATTATTGTATACTCTTTTATATATATGGCGCAACCCAATTCTTTTTTTTTCTTTGAAATACCTCAAAATCACCCAAATACTAAGAAATTTCCCCTTTCCAGTGATATATGTTGTATATGTAAATCTTAGATGTGAAAATATGTAGAATATTTCTATGAAAAGGGAAAAAAAAGAACAACAGACTAGACGTAAATCAATAGAAATAAGAAGAGTCGATGCTATAGTAATAATGAACACACTAACATAATGTAAGACTGTGTTTGGCGCACTAGCTGAAAAGCTAGCTGCTAGCTGAAAAGCTAGCTGATAAACTATAAGCTAGCTGATAAAAAATAACGTTTGGTAAAAACTAGCTGAAAAATATAAAATGACATAAAAATACATGTCATAAATGTAAATAAAGGTATTTATTTATAAGTTAAGGAAGGGTAGAACTGGAAATATTATAAAAGCTAGTTGAAAAGCTAGTTGAAACGCTACTCCAACTAGCTTTTCAAAAGCTAGCTTTTTGACGTTACCAAACGGGGCTTTTAAAAAAAATCATGTTTGATACGTCAAAAAGCTAGCAATAAGCAAACTTATGGCACGCCAAACACAACCTTAATTAATTCGTGTTAAAATCGGTTTAAAAAAATGATCGAGTTTAAATCGGTTTGTTTTGGGTTTGAGACCACGTTAAAAACGGTTTGATTCATGTTCAACCACATTTTACACATCAACAAAAGTATGCAGTCACATATTTCTTTTTACTTCAAAATTATAAAATCGAATTTAAGATAGCTGTGGTTTTTTTTTTTGGCTTATCATGTCATATAAAAGGTGGATACAAAAATTAATATTTTGGATCTTTATTTATGTTATTTTATATTGTTAATCGTACTTTTACAACCTTTTGGATTCTTTCAAATCGTACTTCAAACTTATAATTAAATAATTAATCTAATGATTGTATAATAACCAGGTGAACTTACATGCGATTTGTAGTGGGTGAACTATAAATGATAACGTAGAAAAAAATTAACATAACGTTAATGAGAATCATGGAAAACAAAAATAAAAATCAGTTAGGGGTTCTTTGGTTGGGTCTGAACTGTCTCTAAATCTGACAAATCAGAGGAAGGCCGGTTCAGAGACGTTTGGCTGAAGATCTGGATGATCGAAATGTCTAACCGAATCAGAGCCGTAGCGTATGACCGGAACAAACATGGGAATGTCACTAAACGAGGCAGACGATGAAGAAGGCGAAAAGCAGGCTGGGAGCTGATGGAAAAAAAAACCAACGACTTGGGAAGTCTTGTTTCATGACAAAACAAAAACTGTCCTAAAAAACCCGACTTGGGAAGTCTCGTTTCGTCACAAAACAAAAACTAGCCTCGCACGAACTCAGGTTTTCAGAGCTGCATTCGTGTCCACATGCATCGCATTGTGTCAAGGAATTTTAACCAAATTTCCACCCCTTGCGCACAGATAGATCAAAGTAAAACATAGTACAAGAACTTAACATGTCATGAAGACATGCATATATAAGCTAACCATGTTTTTGTTCCCACACCAATGTGAGACAATGTAAATCAAAAAGATTTCTTTTGGGATTTGTTTGTCAATTTTAGAATGTCATTCAGATGTCCAACCAAATAGGTCTTTACTGGTTTAACATTTACTGGTTCAGAGTCTTTTATTCAATCATACATAATAAAATAGACGCTACCAAACAGCTCCTCAGTGTGCTACCGCGGTTTTAAATATCGAAACATCGCGATGGTAATTTTAAAACATCGAACTACCTACGAGAAAACCATAACTTTGCATTTCAAATTTAGTAATGCACAAAGTCGTGACAGTTCGTGTTTATTAATTGTTCAATATCTGGTTTTCATGTACTTTTTTTTTATTTAATTTCTTGCTTTTTGATATTTAATATTTTTTCTAGGTTTCAGTTTAAATTTTATTTAAAACTTATTTGAGTCTAATTTAATATATTTTTAGTTTTAGTTTTTGAAAGAGACAACGTTAACATTTAACATTAAGATGTTAGTTCCGTCTGTCATAAGGTTTAAGTATTTAGGATAGTTTTTCTAAAACGATAGGGACATCGATAGTGATGTACGTGGACCATTGCATCAGAGTGGGTTGGTGTCGTTGGCGTGCGGTCACAGACTCACAGGTGTACTCTGCGACAGGAGGTTCACTGTTAAGCAGAAAGGAAAATTCTATAAGGTTGTCGTCAGACCGATAATGTTGTATGGCTATGAATGTTAGGCTATCATAAAAAGACTCATGCGCGTTAGTTGGAAGTGGTTGAGATGAGAATGTTGAGGTAGATGTGTGGTACACTTAGTTGGACAAAATTAGAAACGAGGTCCTTCAGGAGAGATATGCAGTGACAAGTATCTCAGAAAAGATACGTGAGGAGAGATTGCGATGGTTTGGAGACGTCACGTGTGAAGACATTTGACGGCGCCAGTTCGTTCGGTTAATAACATCATGGTCGAGGGGAGGAGAGGGAGAGGTAGCCCTAAGCTGACATGGAGCGTACTAGGCTTCATCTGCTAGACCTGTACCTCTCTGAGGATATGGTCAAAGAGATATCTTTAATGTATTATCTATCTATTTTCGTGTATCCACGCATTTACTTATTTGTTTATATATTTAATTTTGATTTACTTTTTATATTTTATTTTATTATTATTACTTTTTAATTATTTTTTAATTCTATTTATTTTATTTTTTGTTTATATTGTTATCTTTATTTTATGTTACTTTTTTCTCGCCAATGCTTTTTGCTTGTGGTTTGATGATAAGGGTCACCCTGGAAGCAGCCTATTTATTATTCGGGATAGAGGTAAGATTTGTCTGTATTCACCATTTCCAGACTCTACTAATAGTTAATGTTATTAGTGGAACTTTAATCGTAATGGTTATTGTTGTTATTGTTGTATGTTAGTTCTCTTTCCTTACAAGATAACACACATACAACATACAGTGGCGTACCTAGGTAGTTGGGTACGGGTTCGCCCGACACCCATGAATTTTTTCCGTGGTGTGTTAATTTTCCGATTTTTTACGAACCGAACCCCAAGAAATTTTATGACCGAACCCCATAGAATTTTTACACCGACCCACAACTTAAAAAAAAAATTAAGTTTTTTTAATCACTAATAATTAATAATAATAAACTAAAAAATCTATAAAAAATCTATAAAAAAGCTAGAAAAAAGCTAGAAAAAAGCCCAAATCATTATTAACACAAACCCAACCAGGTTCAAGCCCAAAAAAACTTTGAGAAAGCCCAACTAGGTTCAAGCCGCCACTGACCGGAATCAAGCCGCCAGTGACCGGAAATCCGGAATTTGCGATCGACGCTTCGTGATTTCGCCGGAATCAAGCCTCGTCAGTCGCCAGAATCAAGTTACTCGGTTAGCCACAAGCCACCGACCCGACCCGACCCGAACCGAATCGGTCTAAAAAATTATTTGCATATAGGGTGGACGATAAAAAAACAAAAAAAAAATTGTATATAGGGTGGACGATCAAAAAAATTTATACGCCGAAAATTTCCGAACCCCATAAAAAAAAATTCTGGGTTCGCCACTGGCAACATACATAGCTCAAATAAGATCCATAGTGTTTTATCCGCCGTGCATTTACGACGAAATGATGTATATACACAAAATTATAATCAATTTGTGCTGCTCCGGGAACATAATATAATATGTATACAAAGCTATAAAAATCCAAACCAAAAAATCACAAATAACTTAATGCCACAAAATGCCACCTCTATTAATTCCAAACAAAACGTCTAAAAAGCCAAAATCAACTCATATTTTACAACAATATATATTATATGTATAGAGCTTAATTAACTACTTGTCATTTACTATATATTCCTATAGGTGTTCGTTTTGTTTCAAGACCTTATAAAGTTTGATCTTGGCTTGTTTGATCTCTCAGATCTAAAGCTCTAACATGACTCATGATTAATATCATAGGTTTGATCTTAACTAATTTATCTTATAAGTAAGTTTTTGTTATATATAACATATAGTGTTACAATGTAATTATATATCGTATTGTATTATATTTGAAAAACTCATTGTATACACCATCATAAGTGTAGACATGTAGACACCTTTTTTCAACATTAGAGCTCTTGATCTAATGGTTGTGATTAATTTTCTTTTCCTTTGTTTTTCTCATTATTCAGAAATTTTCACATCTGAAAAAAAAATCATTTCACATGTGAAAGTGTCTACAATGAACCTCACCCTGTATTATATTATGTAAAATACTATTAATGCATATAAGTAAGAGATTTGTTTAAACTAAACTCGATATATGAAGCTTGGGCTCATATATGTTTACTAAAGAAACTCACTTTCATAACTAAAGTCATGTTTAAACTCATATAACTCGTAATCATTTTGACTCATTTAAAAGTTAAAGATTATCGGTTGTTATTATTATTATTATTGTTTTTCTAATTTTACGTAAGTCGTGTGTCTTGCACTCTCGTTTATAAGTTTACAAAATTGTTTATCATTGACATTATACTTGAATAAATACTATTCGCTTCATTTACAATAATCCTAGCTATCCTTTACCTATTTGGCTATTTAATTAATATTTTATTAAGTTATTTCAACTTGCCTAAATAATTAAGTAATTATGGCGTTAGATGGTAAATTGGCAATGATTTGCAAGGAGTGTCACATGCACCAGTTTTCTAATGATTTTATAATCAACTTGAGCTGCATCTACAGCTTTAGGAATATTAGGTTTATTTATTTTAGGAATATTAAATTTTGATTGTATATATAAATTCTCAATTCATAGCTTGTGGGTGAGTATTTTTTTCCCTCGAATTTGGTCCATAAAAGTTAAGTATTTTTTTTTTTTTGTTTTTCTTTATTTTTAGACATGTCAAATTATAAAGGGGATGAATGTTAGAGCTTGGGAACTTAAGGTCTCAAGTTTAAACCTAACTCAAGGGTTTTTTCTCTCAAGTGGTGAATTTCCTTCTTGATGATGTTTCTGGGTGAGCCAAGCCTGAAATGACAAAATTAGTATGGATGGTTGTAATCCCGTATCAGGAAGGCTCACTCGGGTATTGGAGATTTAGGGAGTAGTTCCAAACGCCGTTCAATTTTCCTTTTTTAAACATTGGTATATTATATATATATATATATAGGGTAAAGATAATGCAAAAACCAATTATACTGCGTAAACATAAAAACAAATACTACAACTATTATAACTTTTTTCATATGTTCATACTTTTTTTTAATATAAAAATTACACCAAAAATCTTAGAATTATGTTGTCTTTAATTCTGAAAAAATTAATGTTTTATAATTATTTTAATATTACACATATACAGTATAAATATTAATTATAATACACATATGTAGCATTATCATTAGTACTACACAAGAGAAAGAATCATGAGAAAAAACACTTCTTATGTTAAAAAGTTAAGAACATAAAAAAACACTAAAACATTTTATAGCACTAATGATAATGTTATATATGCACTATAACTAATAGTTATACTACACATGCGTAACATAGTGTTAAAAAAATCATAAAAAGTTAATTTTTTTTTCCAGAATAAAGATAACAAAATTATAAAAATGATGGTGCATTTTTTTTTAATATTAATGTATACTACACATATGCACTATAACTATTAATTATACTACACATATTGTCACTAGTAGGGGTGTGCTCGGTTCGGTTGGTTCGATTTTTACCCTAAACCAAAACCGAAACCGAGTTTGTCGGTTTTTAGCAACTAGTTGTCGCCTTGCTTCCATCTTCCCGGCTAAATCACCTACGTAACACTAACCCAATAGAACCGGGGAAAGCATTACACCTTTCGCAGAAGCAAGCAAGACGAGGTCGCGCTGCTTCGTAGATAAGGCTCGTTCCGTACTTTACTTACGAGCTCGTGTAGTACTCGCCCCTATCTCTTCTCTAAAGGGGCGCACACTCGCTGTCTACTAAATGAGCTCATGAACCGATTGGTTTTGATTTTGGTTTTCGGTTCGGCTTTCAGTTTTTTTTATATTATCATTGAAAAAATGTAAAATTTTGACTGAAAACCAAATAATTAGATTCAATACTTTATACTAGATAGAAGCACACTAGAATATTCAAAATAGTAACTAGTTACATCCAAAGTTCTTGTAGATTAAACAAAATATATTGTTACTAACAACAAGTTGATTTAGTAGTTACTAAGTACCAATATTAAACATACAACCATTGAAAGAAAAATGTGAAAAAGATTATACCTTCAAGCCATCACTATCTATTAGCAGAGTCCATCTAGTCCCACTCTTCATCATCTCCAATGCTAGAATCTTTACGTGTTTTCTTCTTGCTTAACAAATATGAAAATAACACAAGTATGTTAATGTTAATATTTAAGTAAAAAAGATAACGAATGATCACTTATGTAAAAAATAAATAATATTATTACCATCTTCAATATTTTTCAAATTCTCAATCAAATGTTCAAGTTGTTCACATTGCTTGTCGGAATCTTGCAAATCGGACGATGTATCCAGTAGCCAATCTTGTACACAATTTTAATGCTTCCGCAGTTTGTAGGTTCGGTTCGGTTGACTTATCCGTTTGGTTTTTCGGTTGCGTAGAAAAGAAAAACCAAAACCGAACCGAAGATTACAGTTTCAGTTTTTTCACTATTAAGGATAACATAATTTAAAGATTTTTGATGCAACTTAAATAAAAAATATATTAGCGTATGAAGGAGTTATAAATGTTTTTGTATTTGTTTTTTTGTTTTTGCTATAAATTCTTATTGAAAACCCACTTGAGTTGTGAAAACCCTGAAAACCCTTATGTCCCCTTGTGAAAAAAAATTCAAAAAAAAAAAAATATTAGAATGTTCTACATGTATCCCCGGCACAAGATCTAAAGGATGATGATGATCCAACAGTTAAATTTTTTTAAAAAAAAATCCGATAAAATAAAAAAAATCTCGTTCTCGGATATACATATGTAAATCACAAAAATTTACATATGTAAAACACAAACAATTTACATTTGTAATAGAGATTTACAATTAAAATATATATATAAAAAAAATCCACTCGGCGATTTTTATTTATTTTTTCACCAAATTTGATAAAAAAAATGAATGTACAATCCATACAAAAGATAAAAAAATTACATGTGTGTGTAAATTTTTAAAATACATATGTATTTACAAGGTTTTCACAGTTCAAGTGGTTTTTAGAATATCAATGCCCAATATATATATATATATATATATATATATATATATATATATATATATATATATATATTGGGCTAGGTTCAAATAAAAACTTTTTATTTTGAGAACTTTTGAGAATCAAATCTCAACCACTAATTTCAGGTGTGGACCACTATAATTCATGGGGGGGGGGGGGGGGTCAATGGAAACTCTCTTGAGTGGAAGAAACTAAAGGCATGTGGTATATATGGTGTTAAAGGGTGGTGTTATTGTGCCACGTGGACGATGACTGGATAACACCATTTGGTGTTGTGATAGGGGTATACATGGTGTGATGTGGTGTGTGGTGTTGAGTTGTTTTTTATTGGTTTAAACAAAATAGAAAATAAAAAAAAATACATGTCATGCTTTGATTGGAGGAACCCCACAACACCCCTAGCCAAAACGCCGGGTAACTCTTCACACCAATTCACCACACCACTCTTCAACACCACTTGTGGTATGGTATCACGCCGTGAAAACGATGCCACATTGGCATCACGCCAATGATAACGCCACCATACCCGGTGGCCTAAGGGAAACTCATAAATATGGTGTTAAAAATTAGTTTTTTTATGGTGGTTCTTTAGGTTATATCGATCCTCATGGTGAAAAAAAACTCCTAGTAGTTTTTTTTATAAAATAATATCCAATATATAAAAAACGCCATGCATATGTAACATTTCTAAATGTTACATATGTAACATTTCTTTAAACGGTAAAAAACGGGGTAAAAAATATTTGTTTGTTTTTAATATATTTTTTTTATAGATTCTATATTAAATTTTGACACCTTTATGGTGAAAAAAAAAACAAAAAAGCCCGACAAGATTTTGTTATAAAAATTAATTAAAAAAATTGTTACATATGTAACATATCTGGGCGAGACGTATAAATTTTCAGTTTTTCTATGTTTTTTATAAAACTACTAGGCGTTTTTTTTTTAGTTTTTTTTCACCATGGGGGATCGATATAACCTAGAGAACCACCATAAAAAATAAAATTAAAAACTTGTTTTTTTAAGACTTTCCCTTAGTTTGTTCCACTCAAGAGGGTTTCCATTAGAATCATGCGAAAACACATATATATTGCGAAAACGCGAAAACACACATTAAAACCTTTATAACTTCTTTATACTTTAATATAAAAAAAAATTGCACCAAAAATTTTAGAATTATATTATCTTTACTTCAAGAAAAGATATTTAAAAAATTAACGTTTCGTTTTTTTTTGTGTGATGCACATGTGCAGCACAAAAGAAAACTCATACTTATAGTATACGTTAATATATTTATTTATAAGTTGTACCATATATCTTATATTCTTGTTTATTTTTCATACTTATTTGAATGATGCACATGTGCAGCACAAAAAAACAAACCTCACACGTGTGGTATACATTAATATTTTTAAAAGAAATTGCACCCTGAATTTTGTAGTTGTGTTATCTTTAGATCTGAAGAAAAAAAATAACATTCTATAATTTTTTTCATTCTATAGTTTTTTTATTTGCGATAAGTTTTTAAGAACAAAAAAAGACAATTAAAAAAAAAGAAAAACGAAAAACATTAAAAATTGAACATTTTAAGACAATGAGTTTTAAAAATCAATGAGTTTAAAACTCAATAAAACTCAGTGTTGCGTTTAAAACTCATTATTTTAAAACTCATTGTCTTAAAATGTTCGATTTTTAATGTTTTTTGTTTTTTTAATTAATTTATTTATTTATTTGGTTCTTAAAAGCTTATCGAAATAAAAAAAAATCCAAATTTACAACACTTTTTTTTATTTTTATTGAGTTTTATAGGGATCTACGGGGTCTACAAAATTTAAGGGGTCTACACGGAACCCTTCCTTATATATATATATATATATATAGGTAAAAGATCCGTGTAGACCCCTTATTTTTTGTAGACCCCTTATAAAACTCAATAAAACTCATTAAAACTCACTAAAAATAAAACTCAGTTTTGTTAATTTAGTTTTTTTTATTTGCGATAAACTTTTAAGAACAAAAAAAGACAATTAAAAAAAAAGAAAAACGAAAAACATTAAAAATTGAACATTTTAAGACAATGAATAATAAAAATCAATGAGTTTAAAACTCAATAAACTCAATAAAACTCAGTGTTGCGTTTAAAACTCAATATTTTAAAACTCATTGTCTTGAAATGTTCGATTTTTAATGTTTTTTGTTTTTTTTTAATTTATTTATTTATTTTTTTGGTTCTTAAAAGCTTATCGTAATAAAAAAACCAAATTTACAACACTGAGTTTTATTTTTATTGAGTTTTATAGGGGTCTACGGGGTCTACAAAATTTAAGGGGTCTACACGGAACCCTTCCCTATATATATATATATATATATATATATATATATATATATATATATATATATATATATATATGAAGGAATTTTTTGGTACAAAGTGTAGGAAGACTTCTCAATCATTGATCTAAGAAATAATTGATTTAGATTTAATCAAAATCTAATTCAAATATAAGAAAGGAATTTTAAAGCGTGAAAAGAGCTTGAGGGGCTAGAATTGGTATAGCTACAATTGTTGACTTTTTTTAAGTTTCTCTAATGTTTCAAGCGTCTATGACTTTTTTATATCACATCATTTAAAAAAAAATCATAAAATCGGGCATTTGATTCTCTTTAATTTGAGTATAATATTGCTATATTTAAAAAAACATTTTTTTAACAAGTTGGTCTATTGCTCTCGTATAACTTGCGTGATTATAAGGTTTTTCGTAGCGGGAGGTGGAGATGGCGTCATAGCACCCCACCGTAGTGGGGATAGCGCCCATGGCGTCTGAAAGTGAGAGAGGGGGAGGCTTGATGCTAGGTAACGCCCAAGGCCCATTTCTTCTAACATGGCGCCTCGGGGGTGGTAGAGGGGCGTTATAGGGGCGTTATGGGCTCCATGGCGCCTCCATGGAGCCCCGCTACGGATAGCCTAAAATATAGTTTGCGTTATGAAATATAGATTGTGTGATTATTAAATATAGATTGTGTCATTATGAAATATAGATTGCGTGATTATCAATATAACTTGTGTGATTATCATCAAATGTGTGCTAATAATTTTACCCTTACTTCGTGCCTTTTCACATAAAAAAACATCTTTGTACCATAGCCTCATCATTTAGATGATATCTCCATCCACATCTTCATCATTTAGATGATCCTTAATGTTTAGATTAGTGCATTTGTTGTTATCGACATTCATTCTCTTATTCTTGAGAATTCTCTGACACATAAAAATCCCATACGAAAATCTTGTCAAGTTCCGATCCGATCAGATTAAGAATTTGGTATATCCAAATATATGATGAAGTGTCACACGATTTCAAATACATCAAACAATTATTTACCGTTGAATCCAAAATCCCCAAAGCAATGTGACCTACTTAGCACAAAAAATTTGTTTTCATATCATGTATCAACCTAATTAACTAACAAATGGTGGGCATAGTATGTGTCTTTTCTAAAAGAATGCAAGAAACAAAGGGATTGGTACATATAAGATTTTATGCTATTTATGTTTTCAAAATTGTAGTTTTAATTTGACGAAGAATTAGTAGCACGTTATAGTTTTATTTAGTAACTAAAACCCTTTGAAATCATTTTCAAGATTACATGAATTTCGATGAATTTTCATAAATAATAAAATACAAAATTTAGACGATTGCTCTAGCCCTTAGGCCGTTCGTAATGGGTTTTATGGGGGCGTCATGCGCCAACCCCTCCACAGCCCCCTTTCACGCCGGAAACATGTAAGTTCATGAGCTGGATCGTCTACTTGATCAATGATCAAATGTATAACTCGAGTTATGAAAACGAGACACGAAGAGTAAATCCAAAAGAGATTTGTATTATATCCACTGAGAGAATACACACAGGAAAACACACAGAGAATTAACCATGTCCCATTAATCCTATACAAGAACGAACTATTTATAACTTCACATAAATGCCCGAACACACTGTTACCCGAACTGGCAGTTCGGCTTAGTTCGTGTGCGCCCGAACTGGCAGTTCGGGTCGCTTCGGACACAGACTCTTTTGTAGCATTTGTCTTGTACTTGATACTTAACTCACATGTTCTGATACTTCACACGACGAACATATAATGCTCTAACAAAACACCCCCCCCCCCCCCCCCGCCGGCGTCACGAACAGCTTCTCCCTCCTCTAGCGCTACCACCGTCACACCTCTCCTCTTCCACATCTGACGCCATGGGCGCTACCACCACTACGCCTCCTCTCCCAAAGTGTTATTGGGGGCGTTATCGAGGGGTTGACGCCCCACCAATACGGCCAATCTTAAAAAAATGTTAGATTTTCAATTTAATGTCCTTCTGTATATGGTGGTGATGGTATTGCGGGTGGGGTTGTTTTTGTTTGGTTGTGCTTTAAACCTAAATTTAATGCAATTAACATGCATTAAAGATCTTATAAATGAAGAACAAATTAAGTTTGGAGTTATTTATTGTTGTACCAATCTTTTTTAATCCGTTATTTATGGAGTGAAGACATATCCATATTAGGTGCATATAGTTGGATAATCATCATATAGTTGGATAATCATCATTTATGGAGTGAAGACATATCCATATTAGGTGCATATAGTTGGATAATCATCATATAGTTAGATAATCATCATTCATATGTTTTTTTAACACTAATATATCATTCCACCAAACAACCAAAAACAACACCCAAGTCTAGTAAGACACTAGACCGGACAAACAAATTATATTACCCCATATATAACTTTTGTCAATCTATCATTTTTCTACCTTTACTTTCACACCATATATTACACCAACATTTAATATTACATATAACTTTACTTATCGCCGGCTCTTTCGCTTGAAAAATCACTGCATTGCGTTCCTTCCAGATATACCAACAAGCCGTAAGGATGACGCCATGAAAGAGATCCTTTTGTTCATACGTTGGATACTATTTTCGCAATCGCTTTCACATCAAAAAACTATTTGGGTTATACATCAAATGTTTCAATCGAATACAATCATATTTCCAATTTTAATAATTATTGTATGATTTCGAGCTTGCAGTGTAATTTCGTATGAGCTGTGGGCTCTGCCCCTTGGACCCTGTCAAGGGTTGCAGCCTCTGGACTCGCTTCTCCCAGGGGCACTACCCCCCCTTGGATTTCCGTTAGTCTCGATGAATTTCAAACAAGCGTACACTTTTGTTTGAAAGTCATACACAATCTTAAATTACACAAAAATATCAAATGTCAAATTGATTTTGCAAAATGGGTTTAAACTTCTAGTTCAAACTTTTCTAATGGGGATGATTGATGGTTGAAAATGAGCTTAAACGTCTTGCTGTTAGATGTTTGTTTAGGCATATCGGTTGTATTATCTTTTTACTTATATCTTTCCATTTTATTTAAGTTAATTAATTTCAAATAAATAAAATATTCTCATATATAGCTAGTTTTTATAAAGGTGTTGCAAATGGATATCTAAAATAGAGAGTGAATGGTATATGAAATAAGTATAAAAGAACACATGCACCAAACCTAACAATTCTAAATTCCAACAACTTTGAGTTGAAATTATGGGAGATGTGAAGAGTAGGAATACCTACCTACTTAGATATTTATTACTTATCAACATTTGATATTGAAGCTTGTTTTGGGTATAAACACGTATACATGACTGATCAACACAACCACACGAACAAAAAATAATATAAAAAATGGAGACACAAAGATTTAACGTGGTTTGATTTAATCTGATCTACATTCCGATGCAGCATCTAGGGTGAGAGATTGTGCAATTGAATAATTGGTCACGTGTGTAAAATTTGTTTCAAAAGTTTTGACTTTTGAAAAAAAGTCCAACTAAACATTTTGGGGTTTGATTAATGCGTTAGATTATTAGAATACAAAAAATACAAGTCACATCATTCACATATAATTTTAGTACCCATTGACAAAAACCAATTTCAAATGGTCTGGGCTTTTAGCCCATACAAAATCTGTTTATTGTCTTGAGAAAGCTAATAAACTATGGATCTGTAGATAATTGATACGGGCCCGATGTAAGCCCACACACATATGTTCATATCAAATTAATGATTTAGTATTTAAGGCTATTTTATTATAATTTTCTGCTATTTTTATTACCATTACATTATAATAAAATACTACATGGTATAAACTATGCCAATCAAATACATGATATCATCAGGAAAATGACACTTATTTGGATTTGGACCGATAATAGGAGACTTGTCTCAACGGCCATCCGTTGATGATTGGAGACCTAGTGGTTATGAGATTGCGGGTTCGATCCTTGAGGCACCTAGTTTATCCTAGTTGGTGTTGGATTTTTTCGGGGACGGTTCAAACGGATGGTCTCGGTTACTCACACTATCAGCGTTTCGCAGGTGTTGTGGGTAACATGTTTGCCAAATATAACCCCGGGTAATCGGACGTTGATGATGGTTAAAGTCACGTGGTTGTTTTTTGATTTAATTTTTTTCTTTTATAGTTAATTTTATATGTTTTGTATTATGGTTTCTAGATGCATTTCGATATGAGCTTTTGGTGCAGTGATTTGTGTGTTGTTATTGTTCTTCTGGGCGCGTTTTGGATTGCTAAAATATATAATAACCATTGAAACATTTGTTTACCCATTTATTTGGAAATGTCACATACGTTCGCATGTGCCGGTTAAAACGGGTGTGTGATCCGGTAATTCTCTAATCTACCGATGCATGGGTTAATTGAATTGGATATGTTACGAAATGCAAGACCTTAATTATGCAAATTATAGCCTATCGAATGTTTAATGTATGTACATGCATTGGATATATTGGAAGTGAAATAAACTGGAATGCGATGGTTGTCACAGCCTGCCACGTTCTAATATATGATTAATGGTTTGTGGTTTCCAGTCGTACCTATACCCATATGCTTGCTTTAAACGTTTTTATGAGATGCCATTTCTATTGGAAAGATTTTTATATGAGTTAAACTTATTGTTTATAACTAGGTTTGTAACCCGTGTGATACACTGAGTGACATGTAATCAACTGAACACAAATGTTATGTAAGAAACTATTTACATGAATGCCAAGTAAATTTGTAGGAGGCTAAAATGCATTTATAAATAGTTCACGATGTTGTGATACACGGAGTGACATGTAATCAACTAAACACAAGTGCTGAACCAGTAAGATGTCTGATTGAATAAGAGACTCTGAATCGGTAAGATGTCTGATTCAGTGTTTCACTAAGGGGCTATTTGGTTCAGGTTCCTTGAAAACAATGTGATGCCCGCGCGACATGCGGACACGAATGAATGCTAGCTCAGAAAACCCGGGCCTTGTGCAAAGCAGGTTTTTTTTTTTTTTTGTTAACGATTTTCATTTTCACCCTTTTTCCAGCCCCTACGATTTCGTTTTTGCTAGCTTCCAGTCATTCCCCAACCAAACTTATTTACTTTTCCGGTCAGACGTTTGCTCGTTCAGACTGCCAACCATACACCTCTGAACCATCCCGTCCTCTGTTTCGGTCAGATTCAGAGGTTGGTTCAGACCAACCAAACAGCCCCTAAGTGTGAGTGATATGTGGTTTCAGGTAGCAAGCCAACATTGGATTATGGTGAGAAGCCCATAGTGAATTAGAAGAGAGAGTTAGAGTTGCACCTGCTGATGCAACTCAATGCCATGGGATGGGCATTTCCTCAACAACTCCTTAAACCTCTCATAGGCCTCATACAAGCACTCTGTATCCTCCTGCACGAAACAATAGATTTTGTTTCGAAACATTGCAGCTTTTGATGGAGGGAAATACTTTGAGACGAACTTCTGGGTTAGAGCGTCCCAAGTAGTAATGGACCCAGGTGGAAGTGACTGAAGCCACGCCTTCGCTGCGCCGCGAAGGGAGAATGGAAAGAGTCTCAACTTAAGTGCCTCAGTTGTGAGTCTATTGAGTTTGAAAGTGTCGCAAACCTCAAGGAAATTTGAAATATGAGTCATCGGATCATCATTCAGTAATCCATCGAACTGAACATAATTTATGATCATGGAAATGGTCTGAGGCTGGATTTGGAAGTTGTTAGCATCCACGGGTGGGAGTATGACACTAGGTTACGTCCCCGCGATTTCGGGACGCGCGTAATCGGTGAGAGTGCGTCTTTCGGGTGGATTCGCCATTCGTAATGCTCGCTGTGCGCGAAGAAGATGATGAAAAACTCTTTTAGGCTCAGAAACAGGAGAAAAACGACTCCTACGACGATGAATGCGCATAAACTAGCGAAAAGACGAAAAGAAGGACGAAACAGAACTAAACTTAGGAAACTAACTTAAAGATCTAAGAAACACAGAGAAAAACACAGAAATAGGCAAACATACTAAAAACATGCAAATAAAACAAGAAAACAGATAAAACAGATAAATGGCTAAATTACTAGCTCCGAACTTTCTTGATATCTGCGCGCCCCGGAAACGGCGTAAAAAACTTGATGTGTGCTGAAGGGTCTATCATAATCGGTCAAGTCAGAAGGGAATTCCCGAGTGACTAACCACATGCGTCAGGCAGTGTACCCATCGAATGCGGCACAGTATCGGTAAATATCGGGTATAAATCCAAGGACGCGTAAAGCAGACTCTCGATATAAGGACTTTGCTAATATTTAGTCTAACAAGATTGGTGATGAACTAATTGCAACAATTAACAGAGAAATGATAAAAATAACTAAATAAGCAAGCAACAGAACTAGGAATGAAAATCAATAATGAGACGAATATCACTCGGATAAGAATCCTCTAAGCATGAATCTGACCTCCAATCTGACTAATCAATATGACAAATACCCCGCAAATGAGAACTACCAAGGCAAACGAGACTATAGACACATCCTAGTGACCAAGGCAATCCCAAATAAAAGTCCAGGTAGAAAATTGAATGAAACTGCCTAATTTCCTAGTTGCTTCGGTCAAAGCTAACCAAACACACACGAAATATGAATCACACTAGGAAGGTCGTCCTAAGCAGGCCCTATAACGTGAATAACTCTGATTTGATACCCTAAGAACTTAGGCAATGCTAAACACGAAGCGATAAGTCAAAACCTTACGGTCATAAGTGTTCTAACCTACCAAACAAAGTCTAACAACCACCTAATGTGCAAAACGAACCGGTCAACTCAATTTCAACACAAATACATACAGGAGCAGCCTCAAATTTGAATCATACAATCATGTAGATGGTCATCGGATCATGCATTAACCTAAAACTATAAAAAGTCAAAGATCAACAATGAGAAATTTAACAAATTGGTTGAAGTTTTTCAATCCACATCAAATTACCCATATATGATCATTCAAAGGATCCAAATCAGAATTAAAATACAATTACATAAAGTCATATTGAAAAGTCAAACAAAGAAGTCAAATCATGCTTAAATTCATCAAAACCAAGTGATAAAAGAAGATCTAGCCACTAAACATCATCAAAACAACTAAAATCCAATCTTTAGCAAGTTCATAATCTGAGATTTACAAAGAAAATGGAAGAAAATCAAGCCTCTAGATGAATTTAAGAACCAAGAATGTGTAGATCTCCAATTTCTTAATCCAAAAGCTCAAATCTTGAATCCCGAATCTTCCTTCAAAGTTGTAGATCTTGGAAATGATTTTTAGGGTTTTTCTGAGGTTTATTGGGGTGTTCTCCTCAAGAAAACGCGGCTGGAACTGTTTTTATATGAAAAAATAGGGTTGGTCGCGATCAGGTGGTATCTGTGAAACTGGGTCTGCTGCGAAAGAGTATAAAAGAATGTTAAACTGGAATGAAACCAACATCAGCTGCTAACCTGGTGGTTTGTACCTTGTTCGCTAACCAAGAGGTCTAGGGTTCGACCCTTCCCCTCTCTTGTTTTTTTTTTTAAATTTTCCCTGATTGATGTTGGGTCACTGATGGGTTGGGCTACTCATTCTGTTTCTTTGCTGGGCATATACACAAGAAGAAAACTGGGCCGAGAATCAGGGCCGCTACACTTATTATTATTATATATTTTTTCTTTTGTTTATAACCAAGAGGTCTAGGGTTCGACCCTGCCCTTCTTCCATTTTTTTTAAATTTTCGTTGATTGATGTTGGGTCGCTGATGGGTTGGCTGCTCAATCAGTTTCTTTGCTGGGCATGTACACAAGAAAAGAACTGGGGCGAGAAGCTGGGCCGCTGCACTTGTTTATTATTATTATTATATTTTTTTCTTTTGTTTATAACTTTCTCGTCGGGGCTTCGATTTTACTTCCATTTTTTGCGTTATTATTCTAAAATCACCGCAAACACACCCAACCACCTAAAATTCACAAATAAAAACAACTAAGCACCATATCTTTTATAATTTCTTAAACAAAAAATCTAATTTGTATAATTTTCTCAATTACAAACCAAATTAAATGTGAACTTTAAATATTTATCAAATAATAACCAAAGATCCACCAAATCATCTAATATTTAATATAAGAATTTAAGCATCAAATCTCTTAATTTTCAATTAAAAACATGATTAAATGTGGGAATTTATTTATTTAATTATATGTATTAGATGCTACGCATCACTAGCCTGAATCCTACGTCTCAACGATATTCTATCATCGATCATGTCCTCAAATTTGCAAGTATAGCAAATCAAGCCTAATACGTTCACCCCACGTTGGTTTAGGTCCGCCTCTCCTTCTCCTCCCCTCGATTGTGATTCTATCAACCGAACGAATAGGCGCCGTCAGCTGCCTCCTCTTCACATGACCAAACCATCTTAATCTTCCCTACCGTATTTTCCCTGAGATACTCGCTACTACAAATCTCTTCCGAAAGACCTCATTTCTAATACATTCCAACTTAGTGTGACCACTCATCCACCTTAACATCCTTATCTCAGCCACCTCCAGCTTGTGCACTTGTGACTTCTTGATGGCCCAACAATAAGTGCCATACATCATTGCCGATCTTACGGCAACCTTGTATAATTTTCCTTTAAGCTTAACAGGAAACCTCCTGTCGTAGAGTAAAACAATGGCCGCGCGCCATCAGCTTCAACCCGCTCTAATGTGGTGGGTCACGTCGTAATCAATGCCCCCATCGCTTTGAACAAATGACCCTAAGTACTTGAATTTGGTAACAGTCAGAACCGCTTGACCTTCAATAGTAATTTGGAAGTTAAAATGAAGATACTCAGTCTTTGAACGACTAACCCGTAAGCCTTTAGATTCCAATGTAACTCTCACGCCTCAAGAATTTCGTTCAAATGATGTTTACTCTCTACGACTAGCACAATATCATCAAGGAAAAGCATACACCAAGGAACTTTCTCCTAGTTTGACTTGGACACTGTCACACCCTCAATTTCCACTAACGGAGTATATCCGTGTGGGGTGTGATCCAGACCAGGATCCAAGTCTTTAGTTACAACCAAGCTATAGTTAAAGGGTAAACCAATCATGTATTACATTTTTACATTTGCAATACAGCAGAAGCATCAAAAGTTTACAAGGTTGCGGTTTAGCAAAAGTAATTACTATAGTATTTGAAATACAATTTCCAGAAGGTTTTACAAAAGCCAAGTATTGCCAATGCCCGTGCCTCTAAGATCCTCTAAGAAACCTGAAAAGCATTCAACAATCAAGTGTCAGCAAAAGCTGGTGAGTTCACAAAAGCGGTCTACACTTCACTGTGTAGACCAAGAATGTATACGAATAACGAAAGACCAATTCGTAAGCTACGAGTAATATCCATATCGTTAGGTAGCTAGCCTATGCTTATGTTCACCTGAATGTTTACGACCGAAGCTGACTATGCGTCACAGGTTTTGCCGGTGCGATTTTCCTTCCCCGTGTCTTTCCTGATCACGATAGTCTAGGCTAATATTGTCTGAGTCCGACCACCAGTTGGGATGGTGCATCCTGTGCACCGCTGAGCGAGGGTGTTAATCCCCAGTAGTACTACTCAACATTACCTCGCTATTCTATATTAACGGTCCGAGAAAGTAAGGACTTTTTGTAATTAAAATGCAATTCAGTGAATCATGTGATATTTAACGGATATTCATATAAACGTATAAAATACCTTTCTCATAGCATTGTCATCCCATACTGGATGCAACTAGTTATGTGTTATCATCCTCAACCGGAGATAACTAAAAGAAGTAGTGAAACTCACCTTAGGGTGCACTGGTACGTGGAACTTGACTTTAAAGATTGGTTGTGAATGACCTATTTTGGTGAATACGGTCTTAACCAAATTAGAGGTGTCGTTAAGAAGAAATATAGCTTATCACATACAATCATGTTTTCACACATTCATTTGAGTCATAACACTTAAACTTAAGTCCTAATATAGGAAAAACATAGATTCAGAACCATAGTCAAAATGGCATACATGCACGCTTTAAAAGTCAAACATGGAACACACATTTGGTGGCACTCCTAATTTACTCATTTTTTGAAGTTAACTCCTCAAATTTTGCAGGCACAAGCTACTCATCAGTTAAGTCATGTTGCAAAAAGAATCGACTCAAAAAATTAAGTATTGAGAAAGTTACGCACGTCGGAAGTTGACAAAATCAGCTTTTTACCAAATAGTCAAAGTAGGCTTAATAATTGCATAACTTGATCAAAACTTAGAATTTGTGTACCAAAATTTACAAATCTTAGTTTTAATATATAAAAAACATTTTCATACAATAATCACTTCATTAAAACACAATAATCATGTCCAACCAAAATGCAAAGTTTACTTTTAGCTGAAAATTACAGCCCTGCACACCTAACTTGCAGCAGCCTTTTGGGTGACCAAACGAAGGTTTTAGAAAACGTGCGAGTAGCCTAAATAAAGCTAAGACATGGAAATTTACTACGGAAAAAGAATCAACTAATTTCGATAAAAATTGAGCACGTTATGACTTGTGCAATTTGACCCAAATTTTGGACATAACCTGTCCAAAAACGGGAATTTATAAAAGTTGTGTTTTAAGAGTTTTGGTCAATAATTTGATCTTCAAACTTGTAGTAAAGATTAGTAATATCACAAACAACATTTCCCATCGAGTATTCAGCCCTTGTAACACATACATGTAATCATAGAAAATCCAAAACATAAAACTTGCATACAAGCACATACATCAAATTTCTCATGTCTAACACAAGAAGCTATCAACAAGAGCATTTATGGGCAGATTTTTACCCCAAATCACAACCCCCAATTCAACTCTTTAACACCCGTAAATCACAAGATTTCATAACTTAGCATAAAACATGTTTCATGAGCATTACAGCACACCAAATTGCACATAAACACAAGATTTACACATGCATTGAATCAATTTCAAGTTATAAAATTCTAGGGCTTACAAGATGAAGAGAGGGGGGACGGATTTGTGAAGATGAGACGATATTGAAGCTTCTCCTAGTATTCTTGAACCTTGCTTGAGCTTAGGAACCTTAAATCTTGCTTGTTTGATGTTGGATTTCGAAAATTTCCAAGTGTGTGTGTGTGTATGAAGCTGTAGGTGGGAGAGGAGGAGAAGGAAGAATGCGTGAAAATGGGGGAGAGAGGGGTTTGTGGCAGATTTTGATGTTTAGAAAAATTACACATTTAGTCCCTCTAGTTCCCTTTTATGCACATATGACCCAAAACAAGTAATAAGTGGGTTTTAAACCTAAAACTCATAAATAAAATTACTAGAATTGTTTCTAAACGCTTTTAACTCATTTAACATAAAATGTTTGGTCAGGACAAGTATAAATATCATTTACACATATAAAATCCAAATTGCACACGAAATCCGGTATCGCATAAAAATACAAATTTTCAAGCAACACAAAAAGTCATGAAATAAATTACCAAAATTAATTAGTAACTTAAATATAAATAAATATATAAACATTTAGGTAACGGGCTGCGGATTTGCTAACGGAACTAACGGAAAAAGTTAACGGCGTTAACCTGAGAATTTGGCAATTGTCACATCATCCCCAAGCCGAAAGAATTTTCGTCCCAAAAATTAACGTAGTGGTCAAGGTGTTCAGGCCAATTGAATGGGATGAAGGAGAATAAGAATAAGAAAATTTTCGGTTGTCACATCATCCCCAAGTTGAAAGGAAATTTCGTCCCGAAATTTGCTTTAGTGTTAACAGTTACAAGGTTTGGCCCTGAAAGCATCACTATGAGAGAATCTAAGTTCTCTGTTCCACGGGGAGTGATGGAAGGTACATGTCTAAAAAGCATCTAAAGAACATTCCGTATAAGCGTATAGAGGGTGACGTTCTATAGTAAGCGGTTCCATGAGCGAATCGAATCGTGCCGCTTAGTTAGGTATAACAAGTATCACGATGATATAATGTCGGAAATCAAAATCTTTAACACCACGAAGTGACCATATATCTGAGTAACCCTCCTTTATATTATCCGATGCTATGACCGTGATTTCACTTCACGCGCTCATCGATAACCCGGGGTGAACCGAAGATAATAGAAAGTATTGTGTCAAATGGAATGGTAGAGGCATGGAGTGTCGCAAAAGTTCGAATGTTGACGTATCTGGAGGATGAGTATGCACCCTTGAACTTTGGCTAAAATCGAGCGATTCTTACAGTTCACAAAAAGGGTATAGGCAGATGACGCTGCAAGGTATTGTAGTACCAATAACATGGCGAGTAAGCATGGTAATCTCATAAAGAGTCGCTCTGTTTCACTAAGCCGGTGCGACTGGGGTAGTTTGATCTACTACTTTTAAATGTAGACGTCAATAAGTAACGAAAAGTCAAAAATGCAATAACTCGAGGACCAATCTATAAATGAATTTTTTTTTGTAATTTAGTCTAATAAATTATACCCTTTCACTAAAATACAAGATAAGTGAGTGTGTGTGCTTTTTGAAAAAAAAGTGAGTGTGTGCGACTCACCTACTAACGAAGATCCAGATAAAAGTTGGTAAGATAAGCATATCCCGACAAAATTACCCCTCAATCCTCAACTTTTTTTAAAGGTTTGAAGTACTATTATCTATCTTTAATTTAGAAGATAAGGAACTTTAATTTATAAGATAAGAATAGTAAAATATGACATTCTTTATAATTTAACTTAACTTTGAGGTGATTTTGATAAGGCCCCTTAGAAAGACTTTATGGTACCTTTTCCATCGACCATTCTTTCATTATCTGTACACGCCATCACCATTCTCTGCCTCATCCACCAACCCCCCCTCCCCCCCCCGTGGTTGTTTGAGGGCATGTATCATCGTGGTTGTGAAGGAGGAGAAGATGGTGCGTCGATGGAACCCTAATCGCTCCCTCCTCCGGAGACGGATCTCAACCCCAGAAAAGCAGCAATAAGCAACATACCCATATTTCTTTATCTCGCACATCTTCATCAGAATCGTTCACGTAGATGCGATCGATTTTTTAAGTGATAAACCCTCTCGCACATCTTTGATTTTCTGTGAAGTCACTTTTTTCTTCAGATTGGTGCTCTTTTAGGTGTACTTTCATATCTGATTTTTGCTTTTCAGGGCTTTTAATTTCAGCGGTAAGTAGATGAAATGAAGATTCACAAAAAGAGTCATGGGACTTACCTGGTATGTAATTTAGCACCATAAATTCTAAATCTTGATATTTCGATATTAGTTTATTAACTGATGATGCATTTGAACTCAGATTTTCGTTTTTGGATTAGGAAGAAGAAGACGTTGTTGTTTTATAATGGTCGGGTGGGCACCGAAATGTGAGATCTGCTACCGAAGATGAACTTTTGGATACTTTATCATTTACTTATGAAGAATTATCACAACCAGGTAATCTGTTGCTATTTAATAGTGACAATTCTTTATCACTACATTTTCATTTAGTGTTTGCGAATCCCAATTACTGTTGGAAAAATGTGTGTGAATGAGATGTTTATCTCAAAAGAATTTTTGTTTAAGTTTGGAAAAAATATGATGTGAGCTATCCCACATTGGTGTGGAAACAAAAGGTGAATTGGTTTATAAGGATAAACCTCAAAGCTCTAGACATCAGTTGTGTCATGTTTTACTCTAGCTCATATCCTCTCGCAGGGGGGGGGGTGCGAAAAATGGGTTATCGAGCCGAAATTCCGAACTCGTTCCCGCGCGACCTGCGGACACGAATGCAGCTCCAAAAACCTGTGACCGAGCGTGACAAGTTTTTACTATTTTTCGTAACACTTTTGAGCAGGTTCTAGAAAACCTTTTGCATTCCAAACTGGTCATTCATTGAGATGGTTAATGAATGATTATTGAATGATTATTGAATGATTATATTAATAATAATAAATTGTGATTAAGAATGATCCATTCGTATGCCTTTTGCGGGTTTATATACACGAGTTCGGATCAAAAGAACATACACGGAAAAACACACATTTCGTTTTGTTGCTGCTCCTGCTCTGGTCTCGATTGCTACTTCATTCCGGTCTTGTTTCAAGCAAGTATCATGTCCGGCTGTACACACAGTTTTGAACCGGTGTACCCTGGGAACAGATGGCGAATCTGTTTAAGGGAATTGTGTCAAACACAAGCCCGGTTGCTCTCGTTTTCTCTTCTATGTTTTTCTATTTTGAAGAAACAGGTTTTGCTGTTGTTCGGTGATCATATTTCTTTAGTGTTTTTGTTCGCTGTTTTATCTACTTTGTATTTCCATTCTTTAATGTTATTCTGTATTATAATTGATCGAACAAGCGTTCGAATCTTCACTGAATTTCCAACAAACTTAAACAGATTGGTGTACACTCTGTGTACGAATTTTTCTGATTGTTCTCCTCTGATTTTGTTTCAGAATGAGTTCCTCTCAGCCAATGTCAATCTCTGGTGTCTCTGCTGTGTTTACCTCCTCTGTTGCTATTACCACTGTGATGGTTGAACCGCTGCCTGGCGCGGTTGCAAGCCACGCTGAAAAACCTGAAAAGTTCAACGGTCTGAACTTCAAACGTTGGCAGCAAAAGATGTTGTTTTATCTGACAACGTTGAACCTTGCGAGGTTCTTGACTGAAACCGCTCCCCAAGTTTCCAAAGGGGAAATGGTTGCTCAATCTCTGAGAGCGGTTCAAGCTTGGAAGCATTCTGAGTTCTTGTGTAAGAACTATGTGCTCATGTTTGGCGGACTCACTTTATAATGTGTAATGTAAAGTAAACACTGCCAAGGAATTATGGGAATCTTTGGAACGAAAATATAAAACTGAAGATGCAGGCACAAAGAAATTTGTGGTGGCTAAATTCTTGGACTTTAAAATGATTGACTCAAAAACTGTTATGAGTCAAATCCAAGAATAGCAAATCATTCTTCATGATATTCATGCGGAGGGAATGTCGCTTAGCGAGACATTTCAAGTTGCTGCCATGATCGAGAAATTGTCACCAAGATGGGTTGATTTCAAGAACTATCTCAAACACAAGAGAAAGGAAATGACCGTTGAAGATCTTGTGGTTCATCTTCGTATTGAAGAAGACAACAAACTTGCTCAAAAGTAGAGTGATATCCCCGAGCAAGCAAAGGCCAATATTGTTGAATATGGTTAATCCTCCAAAGGTAACAAAAACAGAGGACGGGCTGAGAAGAAGAACAAGGGGAAAGGGTTTAATCTTAAACCCAAAGGTGGGGTTGCGAAGAAGAAATTTGAAGGCAAATGTTACAACTGTGACAAGCCAGTTCATCGGGAAAATGAATGTAGGCAACCCAAGAAAGATGCCTCTCGTCAAGCCAATATGGTTAATGATCATGAAAATCTTGCTGCCATGATTTCTGACCTCACAATGATGATCTCCGAGGTTAACTTGGTTGGTTCGAATACCAAGGAATGGTGGGTTGATACCGGTGCCACCCGCCATGTGTGCGCTGACAAGAACTTGTTTAACACCTTCAAAGAAGTTACTAATGGAGAAAAGCTCTTCATGGGTAACTCTGCCACTGCTGAAGTCAAAGGCGAAGGTAATGTGATCCTGGAAATGACATTAGGAAAGGAGCTTACCTTGACTAATATGTTGCATGTCCCTGAGATTCGTAAGAATCTTGTGTCTGGGTGGTTGTTGAATAAGTTAGGTTTCAAAATGGTGTTTGAGTCGGATAAGGTCGTGTTGACTAAGAACAGTGTGTATGTTGGAAAGGGTTATGCCCTTAATGATATGTTCAAACTGAATGTAATGGTTGTTAACATTTCTATGGATAAGACTGGAACCAGTTCTGCTTATTTGCTTGAGTCTTCTAATGTGTGGCATGGTAGACTTGGTCATGTTAACTTTAATATTATTCATCGTTTGATTAAATTGAATTGCATAACAACTTTTGATATTGACTCAAAGTATAAATGTGAAATGTATACGTTGAAGCAAAATCAACTATATCATCATTCAAACCGGTTGAACGAAACACTGAACCTCTGGGTATGATCACACAGATGTGTGTGATTTGAAATCCATTCCAACTAGAAATAGATTTAAATACTTCATCACGTTTATCATGATTGCACGAAGTATTTTTATGTTTACTTGCTCAAAAGTAAACACGAGACAATTGAAGCTTTCATTGCTTATAGAACTAAAGTTGAGAATCAACTTGAAAGGAAGATCAAGGTTGTGCGAAGTGATAAAGGTGGTGAGTATGTCTCACCATTTGCTGAATTCTATTTGCAAAACGGAATTAGACATGAGTTCACTGCACCATATTCACCTCAATCAAATGGGATTGCTAAACGAAAAAATCGAACCTTGAAAGAAATGGTGAGTGCCATGTTAGTGAGTTCTGGTGTAAACCAAAACTTGTGGGGGGATGTTATCCTTTCGGAAAACTATCTAAAGCTCAAAAGATAGGACCCAAAACTGTTGACTGTATATTCATTGGATATCCAGATCACAGTAGCGCGTATCGCTTCCTTGTGCATGAATCCAAGATTCCCGATATTCGCAAAGGAACGATAATGGAATCAAAGAATGCCTCATTATTTGAAAATATATTTCCATGCTTTACAAAAGAATATGGAAATATGTTTGGGGCAGATGATGAACATATTCATGATGAGCGAGTTCCGGAAGAACTAGAACGAGTTCCGGAAGAACCAGAACGTTTTCCGGAAGAACAAGGGCAATCTGAGGAAGAAGATGTTGAGCCTAGGCGAAGCAAGAGGGCTAGAATTGAAAAGTCTTTTGGTCCTGGTTCCTACACGTACATGGTAGAAAGTGAACCGAAAACGTACCGTGAAGCGGTGACTTCCTCAGAAGGACCTCAATAGAGGGAGGCCATCAAAAGTGAAATAGATTATATTTTACAAAACCATACATGGAAACTAGTGGATCTTCCTCCGGGTTGCAAACCACTAGGTTATCGTTGGATCTTCAAGAAGAAGATGAAGCCTGATGGCTCCATAGACAAGTACAAGGCAAGGATGGTGGTGAAAGTATACAAACAACAAGAAGGTCTAGATTACTTTGACACGTATTCATTGGTAACTCGAATAACCTCCATAAGGTTGGTACTGCTATTGAAGCCATTAGAAATTTGGAAGTTCACCAAATGGATGTGAAAACCGATTTCTTAAATGGAAATCTAGAGGAAGAGATTTACATGGAACAACCAGAGGGCTTTAGAGCCTTTGGACAAGAAAATAAAGTGTGTAAACTGGTCAAATCCTTGTATGAACTAAATCAAGCTCCAAAACAGTGGCATGAAAAGTTTGATCATGTCATGCTAGATTCTGGATTCAAGATCAATGAATCTGATAGGTGTGTGTATGTGAAAGACACACCAGATGGTTATGTCATCTTGTGTCTATACTTTGATGACATGCTCATTGCTGGAAGTAATGACAAAATTATAAAATCAACAAAGGACACCTTGACAGCAAGATTTGACATGAAAGACATGGGTTTAGCATATGCGATTTTGGGAGTTAAAATCACACGAACCCAAAGTGGACTTGCTTTAGGATAAACCCACTATGTGGACAAAATTATTGAAAAGTTCAATGCAAATGACTCTAATGTAGCTAGAACTCCCATTGACACAAGTCAACATCTAGCTAAGAACAGAGTAAAGCCTGTTAACCAATTAGAGTATTCAAGAATTACTGGCAGTTTATTGTACTTGATGAGTTGTACCAGACCAGACTTAGCATATGCCGTAAGCAAGCTAAGTAGGTACACGAGTAATCCAAGTTCAACTCATTGGAGATGTGTGACTAGGTTACTTAGGTACCTAAGGTACACAAGGGATTACGGGCTGCACTACAACAGATATCCTGCAGTGATTGAAGGACACTATGATGCAAATTGGATATCTGATACGAAGGATTCCCAAGCAATGAGTGGATATGTATTCACACTTGGAGGTGCAGCCATATCGTGGAATACGTCGAAACAAACGGTTATTTCTAGATCCACGATGGAAGCAGAATTCATCACTTTAGATAAAGCTAGTGAAGAATGGCTATGTCAATTTATGGAGGATATACCAAGATGGTCTAAGACGGCTATGGCCATATGTATACATTGTGATAGCCAATCGGCAATTGGCAGAGCTCATAGCACAATGTATAATGGTAAGAACATACATATAAGACGTAGACATAATACAATACTACAACTAATCTCTACTGGAATTATCATTGTTGACTATGTGAAGTCAAAGGATAATATTGCGGATCCGCTGACAAAAGGCCTAAGTAGAGAGTTAGTTCAGAAGTCGTCCATGGGAATGGGACTGAAGCACTTCAAAGATTAAGTGTATATGAAGGAAAACCTAACTCAGTTGACTGGAGATCCCAAGATGTGACAACCGTCAAACTTCCAGGTCATTCTCGCTCTCGATATATCCAATAAACATACATTACATATTTCATGAGTTTAATTAGCATGGATTAACGCATTTCATGACATAGCATATCCATTACATTCATATCATGCATCGGTACTTTAGTGAATTACCGGGTCACACACGCGGTCTAACCGGCACACACGAACGTTGGCGACGTTTTCCATAATAGGCGAAATAAATATTTCGTTAAATATTAAATGCCTATTAATATATTTTAATGGTTAAAATATATTTACGTTCCATTCTTATTTTAACACGATTGTTACACACGCTAATATTATTTAGTCGGGTCTAAACAAACACAACTATCACCAATGAACCATTTAATATCAAACACTATCTTTCATTAAGTGTTTTTTTTTTACAAAAAGAATGATTTTTATTCTTTTCGTTTTATACCCGCTGTACCTGAAATATACCTGGTTATCACCTAAACGATTAGATAAATACCCACTTAATAAAATATTCATACTACACACCACCTCACTTCCATTTCACGTTTTCCCTCCCATCTCTTAAAGACAATATTTTCAAAATTTTAACCAAAGTAGGTTGGGTAGACCTTGCTTTCCAAGGTACTATTTTGACCAAAGCTAAATGGCAAAAAGAACAAAATGCTAGCTTACAACCAACATGCACATATGAAAGACCCACCTCACTCCTTTCTAACTTACAACCTCTGAGCTTCTTCTTGTTAACACAAAAGCTACTTCAACACTTACTTAAACTACCATTCTAATGACATCTTGACAAGCAACCACGCCTCTGAAATACCCTTCAAAAGAACACACATGCTCAGCAGCTTAAGCATCTCGATTTGACACCAAGAAACCTTCACAAATGCACTAAAAATCGCAGCAGCTCTTCTCCACTGTTTACCACCTTCAAACCCTCTTTTCACCCTCACATAAAGCCTTCAACATGTGCCATTTTCTGCCCAGTTTATGTCCAACATTCACAGCCCTCTAATCCCCTCTCTTGAGCACATAACACACCTAAAAACCCCCTCAAAAACCCACAGCAACAGTGCAGGAAGTCCTTCACGTTTGTACCCAAAACCCACCAATTTCGATCCCTTTTTCTTGCTCCACAGTTGCTATTTCGAATGCAGCTCACAGCAGCCCATTAGACCCTTGTTCTAACCATAAAACCCTTAAAAAAACTCACCCAAAGACCCCCCATCTCGTGCACACCCAGCAGCCCCTTTACCTCATGTTTTTCACACATAAAATCATGAAGAAACCCATTTTTCGACCCACTTTCTGACCCAGTTCGCAGCAGTCTTTCAGCGGTGTTTCGGTTACATTTTCAGTCCTAGAACACTCATATTACAGGTATATAACTCACCTCTTAACCCCCTTTCGTTTCGGTTATAAAACAGCCCCGAAACTACCAAAAATCTTCACCGAAAACCATATTTATCCACTATTTTCACTGTCTCAACACAGCAGCAAATCAGCAGATTTTCGAGCTATATCTCAGCCCCTGAACACTCGTTTTCCAGGTATATAACTCACCCCTCGACCCCCCTTTCATTCGGTTACAAAACAGCCCCGAAAACACCTCCGTTCGGACCCGTTTAGACACCGAAAACTCAAGTTTTCATGTTGTTTTTCACTGTTTCTCATATCAGCTCTTAACCACCCATTTCAAGCACTCTTCAAGCATCCACAAGTCGTTTGGAAAGTTCCCTAAGCGTTGGTCGAGTTCCTTGGCTCCTTCCTTCGACATCGTCGCTTGTTTACGTGAGAAAACCCACTTTTCCTTCATATTTTTCATGATATTTTAAGTTGATTATTTACGTAGTTTATTAAGTATCTTGATGCATGAAAAATTATTTTTAACAAGTTGAATAAAAGATGTTAAATATGGTTCAAATGGTTCAAGAAATCTAAAGTTGGTGATATGTTGTATAGTACGTGTTTAGATATTAAAAGTTGTATTTTAATATGTTAGTGAAACGTATAAAATATGAAAAGTTGGTTAAACAAGTTGAAACGAGTAGTTTGACTTTTGTTGACCTTGTCGGGTTACATAAAGTTCATAACATAAAATGATATTTTGTGATATATGAAAACTTGATAAAATAGTATTTTATGATAATTGGTTGAACTTACATAAATGTTTATGTTATAAAATTTATGTTACAAAATATACATAAGTGTTGGTTGACTTGGGTAAATTGGGGTTGCATAAGTTAACCGGAATGTTTAAAAGAAAAACTGTATTTTAGAGTTATAATATTCAAATGTGATATTTCGGGGTATTTGACAAACTCTTGAAAAATACATAAGTGTAAATATATTAAATATATTTAATTCATTACACGACGTAAGACAAGTCGGGTCATGTCATGTGTTAATAAATTGCGTACATAGGAAATATAGTTTATATTTTTTGAGCGTCTTAAATATACTTGTATTTCGGCACACGTATACAAATCACCAACGTGTCGTCACCAAACGTTTTACAATCACATGCAACCTGGGTAGTGTTGTGTGAAAGGTTACATCACCTACTTACATATATTCACATACTGAGACCATAGGTGTCTAAAAACTGTTTTAGAGCATGCTAGGTCGGCATACATTTCATTGCTACATACAGCTCATCACTCACAGTTTCAGGTGAGTTTCACGGCCCCTTTTCATTGTTTCCTTTGGGGGAGAATTACATGCATTTCAAATTACATTTACATCTGGACACAATATACTTAAATGATACGTACCGATTACCTGAGACCGTTTACATATCACGTTAAGTCCCTTCATAACTGGACCGTTAATCGTTATTATAGCGAGGTGGTGATGGATAGTACTATCGGGTTTGACAAACCCTACCCGCGTTAGTCGCGCTAGCTTTGGTTGTAGGCCAAAACAGGTATATTATTGGCCTAATTTTCATGCTCATGGTAGTGATAACATGTTGCACGGGGGCATTCATTCAGTCGAGCGTCGGTTCCAGTGACTCATGGTAGTGGCACTACGTCAAAATTCACCTTTGGCTACGGAAAAAAACCGTGACAACAGGTGTTTGGTCACGTTTTTTTTTCCATTCCAACCGACACCATAGGTGCCGTGACCATATGTACCCTACGGCCACGTTACAATATCAGTGGCTGAAGCCACCTATAAGCGTGGCTAAAGGGTACCAATATTTGTTGTTGTAATCAAACAATTCTTCAGAAAAGTGTGGCCAAAGGGTCCCAACGGCCACATGTGTTTGGTTAACGTGGCTTTTGGTATTTTATGGTCACGTATATTCGTGTTTTAGCCACATACATTATAAAAATACGTGGCCAAAGGGTTGCTGAAATCATACATTTTGTCACAGTACGAGTGGCCAAAGGGTGGCAACGGCCACGTTAAAATATCAAAAGCGTGGCCTTTGGTATTTATGGTCACGTATATCTGTGTTTTAGCCACATATGTTATAAAAAAACGTGGCCAAATGGGTTGCTGAAATTATAATTTTTGTCCCAATACGCGTGGCCAAAGGGTGGCAACCGCCACGTTAAAATATGAATAGCGTGGCCAAAGGGTGGCAACCGCCACGTTAAAATATGAATAGCGTGGCCTTTGGTATTATATGGTCACGTATATTTGTGTTTTAGCCACATATGATATGAAATAACGTGGCCAAATGGGTTGCTGAAATCATAAATTTTGTCCCAATACGCGTGGCCAAAGGGTGGCAACGACCACATTAAAATATAAAAAGCGTGGCCTTTGGTATTATATGGTCACGTATATTTGTGTTTTAGCCACATATATTTGGAAAAAAAAAGTGGCTAAAGGGTAGTTGAAATCAGATATTTTGTCCCAATACGCGTGGCCAAATGGTGGCAACGGCCACGTTAAGATATAAAAAGCGTGACCTTTGGTATTATATGGTCACGTATATTTGTGTTTTAGCCACATATATTTGGAAAAAGAAAGTGGCCAAAGGGTAGTTGAAATCATACATTTTGTCTCAATACGGGTGGCCAAAGGGTGTGGCAACGGCCACATTAAAATATAAAAAACGTGGCCTTTGGTATTATATGGTCACGTATATTTGTGTTTTAGCCACATATATTTGGGAAGAAGAAAAAGTAACCAAAAGGTTGTTGAAATCAGATGGGTCCTTGCTATACGCGTGACCAATTTAAAAGCTATTACAAAATATTAATTACAAATCAAATAAAATTCAATTACAAGTCAATACAAATGAAATACAAATAAAAAATTAAAGAAAATTACACTGCATACAAGCATTATTCTCAATCTAATTCAATTACAAGTCAACAACACTACCGCGTACGTGGTCTTCATCTTCAACTGTCCAGATTTGAGCTTAATTAGGACCATTTTTTATTGTATTCCTTCCTATACCAAAACATATAATTGATAATTAGGTTATGGAAATTGATCATAATATATATAGCAATTTTGAAATACTTACCACCATGATAGATATGGACTGAGGAGTGCCATTTTATTGCAAGTAGTATGGGTCATCAGGTCCTACAGTTCAATTGATTTCCAGATGAACATTAGATATCCAGATGAACTTAAAACATCCGGATGAAGATCACATTAAGATCCAGATCAACTTCAAAGTCAGTTGAACTTTGTTTGCTACACATCTCACCATTTGTTCCAACAATCCCTAGCTGGCCCAAGTGTTTGAGGTACCAAATAACATTTAAAATGGGACTACATGACATTACCAAACAGATTACTGTGAAACTATAGAACGGAATGAAACTTGACTAGCAAATATTTACCTTTTTCTTTTCAATCGCTTCAGACGAGGTTGATCGACCACCGATTTCACGCCCTACAGTTCAATTAATTACTTTATGTAAATGAGCAATCAAACCTATAATGAGTTTGACAAATACTAACCGTTGTGTGTATGTCAGCATGATTAGTGCTGTGGCTAGATCCAACAAAAATCTCCTTAGAATTTTCCTAGAACAATGTTTTTGAATTGGTAAAAAGTTAGAGCAGAATAATGACGCAGACCTATCATGAAAGTATTTATTCAGTTTTTTTAATCTAACATAAGTTGTTCCAGTTTTATTCATACAGATTATGTATATACTTTATTTTTTTCATATTAACATACATTTTCAATGAATCATAGCAGGGCCCCATTTAACTCATAACTTTGTTCTTACATGAAGTATATATTCTTATGTACCAGGAACTTGCATCTATTTGTGTTCTTCAGGAACAAGAGTTCATCCGGATTTTGTTCTTCATGAACAAGAGTGTATGTGATTATAAGGTACTTGAAAATAGTATGATTAAGTTGTGATGTAAAGAATTCACCTCTGTAGATGCCGGAGCATTAAGTTTGTGTGGTAACGGTGGTCCAATTGCAGATAGATGAGCTAAGTAGATCAAGTTTTTTCTCCGATTCTTGAATCTTCAAGAAGAGGGCCTTAATTCGTTAATTTTTTTCATCCCTAAGAAGTCTCTCCTCTTTAAGTTCGAACTCAAGTTTTTCCAATTGACCATCAGTGTTGTTGGATCGATCCTTGAATTTTGTACAATTAACAGAATGTAGTTAGATGCTTTTTAACAAAGTACATAAATAGGAAAGTGTTTTGGTCAAAAACTGCCAAAGCAATTAGTTGATCAAACTTTGTAAGTGAGGTAGCGTGTTTGATGTAAAATAAAGATGAAAATGCAAATGTAAAGGTTGACACGAGGATGTAACGAGGGAAAATCCAGGAATCCTTGAGTATCCTCAAGGAGCCTAGCAAAAAACCTCGGGGGCCGGTTCAAAGTACCTGCCTCCTAAAACTTTTATATGATGAAAGTTTTTAATACAAGTGAAATGAGCTCGTGTTCTAAGTGTAGCAGAGAGTTTTGATAGCGAGTATCGTGTGTTGTGTGTGTCCTCCTGAATGAATGACCTAGAGCTCGTTTAAATAGTCAAAAATACATTAACTAACTAGGCTAAAAACTAGGGATTGAGTCTTCAAGTCTTTGTGAACGTTGGAGTCAGTTACAACACGTCCCATAAAGCCTTGACCGAGTCTTTAGCCATCATTTACACGTCCCTTAATACCTGAAATCAATTAAGACACGTGGACAATTGTAACGGTTAGTTGATAACTGTAATTCAGGATGCTCGAACCTGCCAGGATCCTGAACTTGCGTAAGGATATTGAACCATTTGAGCTTCCGGCCAGGATCCCGGATTATCAGCCCTAACAATTGCCCCTGAATTTTAACAGTTGTCGACCAAGAAGACGACTGTATAAATTCAAACTCAACGCCATCTCTTGAAATAATTACGAAGGTGACTCGTTAGCTCCTGATTTGATAGCAACACAACTTCTCATGTGATTTCCCCATAAATAACTCCAAGTTGCTGTCTTCCCCATACATCAGTCGGAACCCTGTCGATTGCTCTTTTTGTATTTCCTGCATATATATGACTTAGTAGTATTTTGATCATCATGGTGTGTTATGTATATTTTTGGTTATTTTGAAAAATGTTTGAATGAGGATCCTACAGGATGCTTAGTTTAGAAATTCCAAAGCCCAAAAAACTTTGTCAATGTTAACAAACCATGATGTTAGCCAATACTTGGTTAGTAATAAAAATATGCAATATGCGCAGTACCAATGTCACCTGTTCAAAAGTAATTCAACTGTCGAGATAACCAGGATCCATGAGGATCCTTAGGAATCCTTAAGATATACTTGATGAAATTCCGATGAATCTGAGAATAAGTCTTGAGCATTTAGGAACAATTCAAACAGGGGTCAAGCCCAACCTTGTCTTCTGAGGTGCGAAATGCTTTATAAGTCTTGGGTCTAAGCCAACCGGGGTCAAGCCCAAAAACTTGAGAGACACGAAAGTGCCTAAACCTTAGTTAATGTGAGAACATTAAAAACCTGTGTTATTCTGAGGACAAGCTCAAAAATACTTGGGACTAAGCCAACTGGGGTCAAGCCCAAAAACTTGAGAGACACGAAAGTGCCTAAACCTTAGTTGACATGAAAATGCCAAAAGCCTTAGAACCTTTACGAGATGACACGTCTGCCACCCATTTTGAAGTGCACTCTATGGCCGATAGTGATGAAATTATCAGCCACCCTTAGATGGACTGGTCGCACCACCTTGAACCATAGGCCACCATCATGCGCTCCTGGCGAGGGTCTTGCGCTCCTGGCGATTCCCATTAGTGAACGAGAAGGTGAAAACCTCCTAAACCTTTGATAGCATTCTGAATGCCTTATACTTAGAAGAGGTGATCAGCCTCTAGTTTGCGACAGGAAGCTTAAAACATCTGCAAAATACCTCAAGGCTTGGTTAGGGGTGGGTGTTAGTTTGACTAACACCCCTCCGATGCCTAAGTTAGTAACCATTTCACAAATACAATGATTAGGGAATTGAAATAAGAATAAAAATCATACCTGATGTTCTTGGAATTCACACAAAGATTTTCTAATATGCCCAGAGGATCCGGAGAGCACTTACATAAAATACAACTTCAAGTGAATCGCATTCCAGGCTCTTGGGAGCAGTTCACCTTCCATAGTAGCCAGCCTGTATGCTCCCTTTCCAGCTTCTGAGTCTATTAAGTAAGGACCTTCCCATTTAGGTGCAAGTTTTCCATGTGCTGGATTGGTAGTGTTTTGAAAAGCTTTCCTGAGTACTAGATCTCCTACTTGAAATCTTCTGACCCTCAAATTCCTGTTGTAAGACTTGGCAATCCTTTGCTGGTATGCTGCCATCCTGAACTTTGCGAGATCTCTAATTTCATCGACTGCTTCAAGATCTTCAAGGAGCTCTTGCTTATTTGCTTCAAAATTCCGGCAGCTCGTTCTTGCAGTTGGCATCACCATTTCAGTAGGTATTACAGCTTCAGATCCAAATACTAAGGAAAATGGTGTTCGACCAGTAGCATTTTTGGAGGTCGTTCTGTCTGCCCACAATACAAAAGGTAGCTCTTCAGCCCACTTCCCTTTCTTGTCTCCTAGCTTCTTCTTGAGATTATTGATGATGATTTTATTGCTTGATTCTGCTTGGCCATTAGCTTGTGGGTGTATGGGAGTCGAAGTTACCATCTTGATGCCCCATGCTTCACAAAAACTGGTCGTCCTTTTACCTATAAATTGAGATCCATTGTCGCACACTATTTCTGATGGGATTCCAAATCTTGTAAGAATATTCCTTTTAATGAAGGAAATCACTTCTTTTTCTCTAACTTGAACAAAGGCTTCGGCTTCAATCCATTTAGAAAAGTAGTCCGTCATGGCCAACATGAAGACTTTTCCTCCAGGTGCTACAGGCAGCTTACCAACTATATCCATGCCCCACTTCATGAACGGCCATGGAGATGATATCGAATGGAGCGGCTCGGCAGGCTGATGAAGGATGTTGCCGTGCCGCTGGCATGCATCACACTTCTGAACGAAGGCCATTGCATCCTTCTTCATAGTAGGCCAGTAGTATCCTGTTCTCAATACTTTAGAAAATAGTGATCTGCCCCCAGTGTGGTTGCCACAATCACCTTCGTGAATATCCTGGAGTACTGCAAGTGCCTCAGGCTGCTCGAGGCATCTCAAGTATGGTCCTGCAAGAGATTTCTTGTATAAGATACCATTTATTATAGAATATGGGATTACCTTTGTTCGAAAGAGCCTGGGATTCTCGTTTTTGGGGACTTCTCCTTCTTGGATAAATCTTCTGATAGGGTCTGTCCAGGATTTCTGAGGATCCTGAGAATCTACCATATCCGGATCTTTATCTGCTGTGATGTCATTAACTTCCTGTTCTTCGATTGCTGGTGTCAGGATGTGAGTTATGGGAATCTTAACACCTTCTGGGATCCTTAGTGATGATGCTAAATTTGCCAAAGCATCAGCTTCTGCGTTTTCTTCTCTAGGCACCTGTGATATGCTGCAATTTTCAAAAGATAATGCTAATTGTTTTACGAGGTCTAGATATTTGGTTAACCTTTCGCCTTTCACTGCATAGGATCCATTAAACTGGTTAGTTAATAACAAAGAATCAATAAAAACTTGAATGTGTTGGATACCCATATCTTTAGCGAGTTGTAATCCTGCAATTAAAGCTTCATATTCGGCTTCATTATTAGTAGCCTTAAATTCACAATGGATAGATAGAGGAATAATGTCCCCCTGTGGCGATTTCAGTAGCGCACCCAATCCTGTTCCTCTAACGTTAGATGCTCCGTCCGTGTACAAGATCCAACTGCCTGAAGCTTCTTCGAGCTGCTTGACCTCAAGTTCAACCTCTGGCAGTATGTCGCTGCTGAAATCAGCCACAAAATCTGCAAGTGCTTGTGACTTGATTGCTGTTCTTGGTTCATATATGATTTCATAGGCACTTAATTTAACCGCCCATTTCGCCATTCTTCCGGACATTTCTGGCTTTCTTAAGACACACTTAATAGGATAGTTAGTTTTTACATAAATAACATGGGTTTCAAAGTAATGTCTTAATTTTTGAGAAGCCATTACGAGAGCTAAAATCAATTTTTCTAAATAAGAATACCTGGTTTCGGCGTCTAGTAATGTTTTGCTTACATAGTATACCGGATGCTGTTGTCCCTCATGATCTTTCACGAGTACAGCGCTTACTGAGCTGCCTGAAACTGCTAGGTAGAGAGATAATGGTTCGCCCTTGACCGGTTGCATTAGAAGCGGAGCAGATGACAAATATTCTTTCAAAGAGCTCAGAGCTGCTTCATGCTTTTCACCCCATTCGAACTTTTTGTTCTTCTTCAATATGTCATAAAATTCTTTGCTCTTCTCTGATGATCTTGATATGAATCTGTTAAGTGCTGCCACTCTTCCAGTTAATCTTTGAACTTCCTTGACATTCGTTGGAGATTTCAAATTTATGATTGCTTGGATCTGCTCAGGGCTGGCCTCTATTCCTCTTTCAGTAACCATGAAGCCCAGGAACTTGCCGGCCCTTACTCCAAAATGGCACTTGGAAGGATTTAATTTCATATTGAACTGGTCCAATATATCAAAAGCAGCTTCAAGATCTCTAGGATGATCCTTTGCTTTTTTCGATTTCACCACCATATCATCTATGTATACCTCCATGGTGTCCCCCAGTTTGTCTTTAAACA
>JBCNJP010000024.1:43370463-43397570 GCA_039602395.1 Deinandra increscens subsp. villosa
AAACACAACCAACAATTCAAAATCATATAGATGTGCAAAACGTCAACTGATGAAATCCTACGCTTGGCCTCGTGGGCCATCACGACGGGCCAAGTGGGTCAACTAGGTCGGGACTACATGAACCCATAGTGGGCTCCCACTTAATCTAAGATATCAAGAGCAAGTGAAGCCCAAATGTGAAATTATATCCAAATCTGTCCAGAAATATCCAGCAGCTTCGGCCCCAAGAACCCATGGAAGGAGTCTTCCCCAATTCTTGAAGCCTTCTATAATGTTGTATCCCTATGTCTTGGGAGCCTCCAGAAAACATTTCAGCACCTTTTTAATAGCCAATCTCCGGGAAAACGCGTTTTTATAGGCTATCCAGCAGTAACGGAAATCGGGTATTCTTTAATTCCGTCATCACCAACTTGAATCTTCATCTCGATTACAATTAGTTTAACGAAAATACAGATATGATATGAACTAATCTAACAAAAATTGCCAAAATAATGGCTAAAACGATATATATCAAAGAATACAAAGCCGAAAAATGGCTACCAAAGAAAAATCCCAAACATCGCAACAATCAATTATAGTACCAACAATAATATCATTAAGTTTCAGTTCGAAAACAGCGGAAACGACAAACAATAAAATAGTAAAAGTTGTCTTTTCGCCCACGGCGACAAAAGGTGTTGAATTATTACAAGCCATGCAATAGACACCATGAATGATACCTAAAGTGCACTACTTAGCAGAGTTCCTAAGGATCTGAGAAGAAACATGTAAAGTGTCAACGCTAGGTTGGTGAATTCTCGGAGTTTAAACAAGTACATAAATATTAATTTATTTAAAACAGTAAGATAACCAGTTACCCTCAATGAGGCATAACCCCCCCAGGAATCACACATCCTGGAAAAGATAATCATCATTTTATATACGTGGATTAGCTAACCACGTTATTTATAACACCATAGGTCGCGTGTCCCTATTCCTCGCAGTTAAGTTTTGCCTTCCTGTCATGCTATACAGAGCATGACCAAAGCTAGGACAATATAATACCCCTTCTCCACCCGAAGGCGGTGGGGCTAGAGCGACCAGCCAGGGCAGGGTTTGTCAAGCCCAATAGATCTATTTCACATTTTCCCATTATCACTTGATACTCATGGTACACGAATTGTGGAAGGACTCCATTGGCATGTTTTCTTCTATGGGTTACAAATAGTATATAAAACAAGTTTAGTATTTTCTCAACCGAAAATAGTTTAGTATTTCTCAATAGAAATAAGTTTAGCATTTTCTCAACAGAAAATATACCACATGTCCTCTTCCCGAAAAGCGTAACACAATTGAAATGTGGGGCCGAGAACTCACCTTAGGGTGCAATTAAGTTTCCGAATAGTAATGCTTGAACAGAGAAGGTGAATTCCTCCTAGACTCCACCTATGACACGAAATCGTGTGAGTGTTGACTAAGTTTGACCATCTGTCCCGACAACGCGCGAACAACTGACAAGTGGACTCGAATACACATTGGTGACTGGATTTAGGTTTTCTATACTTAACCTAACATGTATCACATATACAATACATTGTACAATGATAAACATAATGTGTCACAATTACTTACGACATTATCTCGCGTATACGATGTGCGATTGACGGGGCAATCATACAAAGTTTTGTCATTCCCACCGAGGTAAGAGACTTAGAACTTGTACACTCTATGGTTACAAATAGTATATACAACAAGTTTAGTATTTTCTCAACAGAAAATAGTTTAGTATTTCTCAACAGATATAAGTTTAGCATTTTCTCAACATAAAATAGTTTACCACATGTCTTCTCCCCCCAAAGCATAACACGATTAAAATGTGGGCTCGAGAACTCACTTTAGGGTGAAATTAAGTTTCATAATAGTAACACTTGAATAGAGAAGGTGAATTCCTCCTAGACTCCACCTATGACACGAAATCGTGTAAGTGTTGACTAAGTTTGACCAACAGTCCCAACAACGCGCGGACAACGGACAAGTGGACTCAAATACACATTGGTGACTGAATTTAGGTTTTCTATACTTAACCTAACATGTATCACATATACAACACATTGTACAATGATAAACATAACGTGTCATAATTACTTGCGACATTATCCCGCGTATACGATGTGCGATCAACGGGGCAATCGTACAAAGTCTTGTCATTCCCACCGAGGTTATGAGACTTAGGACTTGTACACTCGTATAACTCATAATCAATTTGACTTATGACATGCAAACACGTAGTCAAGTAATCTCATGATCATACACATGCATTTACTTAGTTATTTATTTATCAATAAATATATATTTACCACATATTGGCTAATTCCATGAGTATACATCATCATCATCTCATCAGTGGTGGATCCGGAAAATTTATTCAGTGGGTGCCAAAAAATAAGTAAAAATGACATAAAAATAATATTAAAATGAGTTAATTTTGTTCAAGAATTTGAAGCCTCTTCTTCACTCTTTTTACGAGAATAAGAAGGTTCAAATGCAAAACTCATCGACAAAATATCTAAAAAGAAGCCAACTTCACGGAACTTCAGCGACGAAACCATAACTTTTAACAATATATCGGAACTTAAATATTTTCTTTTATATCAGTCCTCAAGTAAACATCTTAATAGTTAAAACGTTTGCTTCAAAACCAAAATATTAAGAGATTAGACTCGGTAAGGTATAAGTGAGTACGAGTTTTATTTTAAAAAGTCTAAAAATTATTGTTCATCGTGAGGGACCAGGCACTTAACGTATAGTCGGACTGTTAAAATGAGTTTAAAACCGAATATCATACATAATATATATATATATATATATATATTTATATATAGTTAGAAACCTATCATTTGGCTGTTCAAAAAAAGAAAATAAAAACCTATCATTATTACCATTAAATAATAGAAAACAAAAAGCGATTCTAGAATTGTATACAATCACAAACTTGCCTATGGTTTCCCGCCCAAATATAATTCCGTTCGGATCTAATCGGATCTAAAGTCGGATCTTAGTCATTGGTTCTCTCTTTAAACCCTAAAACACCGACGGCTTCTGATACATGTTCTTGCAGATTAACGCATCCACCACCGCCCATTCTTCATCATCTTCGCTCATCATTGTCAACATCTATCCTCTTTCTGTTCGCATATCCTCCTTCTCGCGTCTCAAATTCACTGACTTCATTGATGTTCTTCGGGGGGTATTAGCAGCGCTTGGTGATCTCTTCCGTGTTTCCTTTTTCTGGCGTTTAGGGTTAGGCGACGACAGATACGATAGCGATGGATGCTGGTATATGGTTATCCGGCTTGGATTCACTCGATAGTAACCTCATCTATATAAGGTTTAATTTTTCTTTTGTACCCTTATGTGTTATTTATTTTTCTAACCAAATTTTGTTCTCTACTGAAAATGGTAGGTTTTGTAATTGGGTTTTTTTTATAGCTATTGTCTTCTTCGGTTAATCATGTTTATAATTTAGGTTTTCATGGAGGAATGAACGAATAGAAGCCTCAAGGTGACCCCCTTATTTTCACCGATTGTAATGGTGACTCTAGACCTCCTTGTTCGTTGCTTCCCATCTTCACCCTTGACGAAGCGTAGAGACTTAGAGAGTCAGAGGCGTGTTTTTGTTTTCAACATCGTTTAGTCTCCTCACCCTCATATGTTCAACCATCATTTGATGAATAACAGAGACTCAAATCCTTCGTGGCTCACCGATGGTTGCCAGTTTGAGGGTGTATATGCGCTTTTATGTTCTTCATTACCCTTTTTTTAGTACCTGTTAAATCAATGATCGTATTAACATTAATTTTAACATATAATGTATTTAGTATACTCTGGATCATATAGTTACTATTATTAGATTATGTATTTAGAAAGCTATAGCTATTTTTGAACGTTAGATCTGGGTCATGTGTCGAGCTTTAAATTAAGATTTATGCAGGTTGTTGTGAATCAATAATCTATGGGTCTCCAGGTTTGTGTTTGTCACTACACCATGCTAATACTAACCATGTCCAAATCTGGAAATCCCCAAATACATATGTATATATTAGATAAGCAGGTTGCTCGAAATTGAATATGATGTTAATTGCTACAATTTCCTTGGCTAAGGGGTAAAATAATCAAGTTCAAATTTTAGGTGGATTGGCTAATAGAATGCGACTTACGTAATTTGAATATGATGTTAATTGTTACAATTTACGTGGTCTAATATATAATTTCCTTTTGCCATTTTCCTTTTAATCGCCAGTAGACATGCCATAAACATAGACCACGTAAGCTGAATAGAACTTCAAAATTGACAGAAACAACAAATATTACTCAAACATGTAAAAAGCTACTACAAAATACGAACATAAAAAATATGACTTGAACATGGAAAATGTAGGTTTATGACAAGGTTTGTAGGGGAAAATATTCTGGGACCATCAGGTTCAAACCTCCACACATGCAGTCAAGCAACCAAAGACACATTGTCATGACTCCCAAGGTACGTACTGAACTTTATTTTTACGTTTCACATTTGACATGTTCTTCGAATACAATAATATTAGAGAAGACATATGCAATGTGTCGTGAACTAAAATTAAATGGGTCAAAATATGGTTTTATGCGTCTGATGTCTTCTTACTACAATTCAGTGACACAAAACCTATATGTATAGTCTTTATTTTTATCTTTTTTCTATGCCTGGTTGGTCATTAGGATTTGGGGATTTGGACTAGAGGAATGCTAAGATGGTGATAAGTTTGTGAAATGATGTTGTTGGATTAGGCAACTGGAATTCCCTGCTACAAAGTTAGCAACTTTACTACTGCTATAACTTATTTAGGATTAATAAAATGATTGCTTTCTTATGGATTGGCTAATAGATGAGATAAGAATAGTACTGATGTTGACAAAAGTATAAATTTTTATATAACTTAGCACACAGAAGAAGAAATAATATGTTACAATATAGAGAGAGTAATGCATGTAAACAACTAAATGACTGTAGCAGTTGAAGTGTTGTAGAAAATGAATTTTGATCAAATATTTTTGAGGTAACTATCAATATAGCCAGATTTTTTAATCTTATGTTGATTAAAAATTGTTTAGGAGTATCAAGGGTATGTAATTTAAAGCATGTCCCACCCAGTTTTAGCCCTTTTATTTCACTTTAAAAGAAATCTTAGCTTTAAATATATACTATATTTGTATTAGTTTCCTTTATCCCTTTTATGCTCAACAAAATTGTCACATATGGCATTACGTGGGGTTGAAAATAAGGGTGAGGAATACGGTGACTAAATTTTTAGTATTGATACTTGATGTTTGGATTATCTTTTTTATGCATCTTTATAAAATCACCCATGAATGTTATTTTTGTCGAAGTTTTTTGTGGTTTTTAATTTTACATGATGGGTTTCTAGCTTTTAATTTGTTGGTGTTAGGGCTTTATTGATCAAGTAACTTTTATATCGGTTGATTCTATGTATCCATGTTGCTTTTGGAATTAAAACAGGTTTCTTTGGACTTGATTAGTTTACAGGTTCTTTGCTTCATTTAACATATGCTTCTTCCAGTCGGTTACATGTATGAGTGAGTCTACCATGCCCAAGTTTCTTCAAATTTAGAAGTGGAAATTCCAGATTTTGTAACTAAATTGTTTCAGTTTCTTTTAGGCTTTTTGTAACACCCCAAAATTTCATAACCCAAATTATATACGTGTGCTATACGTGTTAAGTACCTAAAACGTATATTGATATAGTTATGGGTTGATAAATGGGTAAATGGAAATGAATTTCAATGCTATACGTGTTTATACATATGATATATGTGTTAGATAGCTAAACGTGATGAAACATATGAAAAATGCATATTTACCAATTAACAGATAATAAATTGATAAAAGGGCAAGATTTATATGAATGATACACGTACTGATTGATAAAATGAGATAAATACATGTTTTATCAGAAGGATAATTGATATATGTGATATCAAAGTGAAAAATGTGTTTAGAAGTCGATATGATAGGAATGAATGATAACCGGGAGAAAATGCCTTTACGTAATTATATTATATCAAATACATGTGTAAAAATATGTTTGAATGGCATGGATGCATGTGAAATATTCATTTGATGAATATATATGTGACATCCGAGAATTCCAAGGTTAACTTCCGTTAGACAATCTCCGTTAGTTACGTTATGAGTGTTAACTTAGTAACTAATGCTTAACTAGACCGAATACGTCCACGACCTTTGGTTGATCACCGAACCCGTCCATATGTGTTTATTTATTTATTATCAAAAACATGATTAAAACGTGATTGTTTAAATTGTTGAGCTATGTGGAATTATGTGCAACGTGTTTACTTAATTAATTGTGTAATTGTGTAATTGGCCCCTTTTGGCTGCCAGCGAAACTACCGAGCGAAACTGTAGATTCGCTCGGTAGCCAAACTTTTGAATTGCATGAATTCAGAGCCAGTTTCGCTTGGCCAGCGAAACTGCCAGCGAAACTAGCTCCTGATATAAAGTCCCTAAAACCCTAATCTTCTTATTTTACATCATTTCACACCAAACACACACACACTCTCCATCTCCCCTCTCGTGAAATCTGGTCAGCCAAGAACCACCACGAGCCGCCATCATCTCAGTTAGTGGACTCATCCATTCGGATCCTAGATCAAACCGTGAGTCCCCAAAACCATCTTTTCTTGCATACTCTATGTGTTTTCTTAAAAAGCATGCTTAGTTCTTCATGAAATCGTGTATGCTTGTAGTATGATGCTTAGGAATGCTAGATCTATCATAAAGTCTGTAACTTTACGTGTGAAATCAAGCCATAATGAAGATTCATGCTAGTTAGGTTAACTTTGTGCTAAAAATGAGCTTTGAGGTGTTTTTTTTGGTGATTTGATGATGAAAACTCATGTTTAAGGTGTTAAAACTGCCTCTATGATGTTGGTAAATGTTTATGCATGCTAGATATTGAATTACATGATGTATGGAAGCTGTTAGATTGATTTTTTATCTTAAAAATGAGTTTTTTCGCGACTAGCGAAACTGTGTGTTCTCTGGGCGAAACTATGTAGCGAAACTATTTAGAAATTCATCCAGCGATACTATACAGCGAAACTATAGTGTCGCCGGTGAAAACTAAGTGTTATGCTCGAACAAAACTACCCAGCGAAACAATACATTTTCCCTGAACGAAAGTTCAAACCAGTTTCGAGCGAATCTATGCTAGCGAAACTGTGTCATCGGGTATTCCCTAGCGAAAGTGCTGCCCGTGCACATAGCGAAACTGTGTAGCGAAACTGTGACCTGACCCAAAACCCAAACTTGTGCAACTTATTTGAATGTTATGCCATGACTTACATGATTATGCAATATTGAAACATGCTTTGATTTCTGAGTTATGTGAACCCTCGTTTATGATCAACCATCGGTGTCGTGTGTCGGTATGTCATGTCATAGTTCCAACGTGCTATGTTATGGGCCATAGTGACGTTAAGCTAAAGATTAGACACAACCTAACACCTAAGACCTTAATGTGATTATTAGGTCTTCGTTAGCAATCATAATAGGACTATTTGAAGTGTAAGCTGAGCAACCTAAGGTGAGTTTCACTAACCCATTAATTGTGAGCCCGTTTGGGTCACAACGAATTTACTTAACGGAAAACAACGCTGACAATTTGAGGTATCGCCAAGTGGGATATCTGTTATGGAAGTTGGAGTGTTTTATGGGAAGCACTTGCAACTGTCCATCCTTGGGGTTTCAAATGAAATCCGCAACCAACTATTTACTACTTAAACTCATTTGGGATTTCAAATGAAATCCGGAACAACCATTGTGACACTTAAACTCTGTTTAGGATTTCAAATGAAATCCAGAATAAACGGTTTTGATATGACTAGTGTAGGTTAAAGTCTAAACCAAATGATATCACATGATTTCTAAGGATGCCATAAAACTTAAAAGTCCTCAACAATTTAGTACCATTAATTTGCGAAGCGAGGGGATGTTGGGTAGATCTACTGAGGGTTTGACAAACCCTGCTCCGCGGTACACAAATGTGTAGCCAACCGGTTGGAGGCCAAACGGAGTGCAATATCAGCCTATTTTAGTTGTGAGTCCCATGATGAACTCAACTGGAGGCACAAACCATCGGCAAATGCCGAACTCTGTTACGTCAGCTTTGGTACGAACTTCCTTAGTGCATGGAAACCGGATTAGCTACCCGCGATATCGGTTGACCGCTTTAATCTTTACTTAACTAGTACATATTCGATAATTCAGCACTTGGCAATGTTTTTACAAAACTATTACTTATTTATATGTTGATACATACGCTTATGAGACCGGGCCACTGCATGACATGCCCACTGTGAACTCACCAACCGTTAGGTTGACACTTGCGTGGTTTAAACTTTTGCAGATCGCTGAGGAGTATCCGGAGCGGGTTGGCATGGCACATGAAGACCTTTTACTTTTGTTTAAATCAAATTGGGAATTTAAAACAATAATTTTGTAAAGCACGTGGTTAGTGCTAAGACAATATTTTCCGCTGCGTATTTTGAGTCTCTAATTTATGACATGTATTTGGACTAACTCTGATTCGTTTAGTATTTGTAACTAATGGTTGCGGTCCTGGTTTGCTCGCACCCCTTAACGGTATAAACTCCATTAGTGGTTATTTGGGGGTGTGACAATATATGTGGAAATACGTGTTAGAATAGTTAAACGTGTGAAAATACAAGTTAAATAGTTGACGGAAAAATAAAAGGGCTAAAAGTGTAATTTATGTAAAGTTATGAATACTTACGGATAATATATATAAAAATATATACGTATGTATACGTATATTATCGAGAGTATCCCGAACCTTAGAAACTTTATTTAACATGATTTATAATTGTTCGGTGCATAAAATAATAGTTTGGTAGCAATTAGGGGGTTAAAATGTAAATAAAACCTAGAGGGACCAAAACTGTCATTATGTGATTCTTGGCTCGCGGTACGCGAGGAAGCCAGAAAAAAGGCTCGCGATACGCGACCCTTTCCAGGTCGCTGTTTGGCCATGAACTCGACCGTGCAGCCCAAGTTTACCCCTCCACGCGTCAAATTCGACCGATTAGTCACCCCTAAACGTGTCTACCTTCAGTTGCAACCAGATTGGGTATAAATACGGACCTTAACTCTCCAAAACAACTCGCCAATTCACGATTTCTCACTCGAAAAACCACCTTCTTCGTATCAGCCTCTTCATGCTCGAAATTCGACCAAACGGGAAGCAATTAGAAGGCCATCTCCTGCAGTCCTACGTTTCTAGGTATGCTCTACAATAGCCCATGTTAATTTCAGTTAATATCATGTCTAGATTAGAGATCTAAAACTATGCAAAAATTAGGGTTCATAACCTTGTTTTATCAAAATTGGGCGATCGGGTGGGAATTAGGGTTTGAATTTTTGTAGGTAATCCTAAAATAATGTATTTAAAGAAAGCCCTAAGTTTATTTCAGAATTGGTAAAGGTTTGGTTAAGGTTTTGTAAACGGGTCAAAAATTAGGGTTTTCATGTCGTTGTTCTGCCCAAATCAAGTAAACGGTTTTGAATTAAGCCTTGCTATTTTAAAGGATATTATAAAATGTTATAATGGATAATACCCTAAGACGGTTTTGAATAAAAATGAGCTTTGCTATAGAAACCAGAAAAATGAGAAATTAGGGTTTCTGAATATGGATATTTAATATAAAATAATCCGGAGGGTTTAGGGACTTGAATTTTGGTATCGTAACATGTTTATATATATAATAAGTATATATGAGGTTAAAATGGATAAATGCTAAAGTATTAAAAATACCGAGTTAATCGGATATTAGAAGTTCGTGCGGACCGGAAGGGTAAACGCCTGTACACTGAGGTTTCTGGCATAGCGAGGGTGTCGCATAAATCCCAACTGGGAAATGGCATACCTCCCTGGGCGATCCCGGAGTGAGCGTTTACTTATAGGAATGCGCGTCTTCATATTATCATTAAAAGAAAAGGATAACTGCCTATAAGGGCATTTTGGTCATTTTGACCTATTAAAAGGATAATCTTAATAAATATATAATATTAAGATAACAAGAGACGGAAATAAACATAGGGAGTGTTTATTATATGAAACCTTGCGTTAACGCCATACGATACGCAAATTAGGTTAAATCAAGGATCGTGCCAAAGTTCTGTCCAAGTAAACGAGTTAAAGAGATAAGGTGAGTTCTATGAGCCCACTTTTAAATGTTTTAAATTTTTTAATGTTTTCGGGCTGATATACATGCAATGATATATATTCAACTGTTTACTTGAAATGTATTTGAGATGCCTTTACTTGTTTTGTGTTAATACACATACGTGGAAAAGTTATAATACTTATAACTGTTTTAAAGTTATTATTACCTGTTATTACTTTTTCGGAAAGGTTATAAAAACGGGTAATATAAAGAATGAAACTTTTATATAAAGCTTTGAGAAATGAAAAATGTGAATGTTTGGTCTAAGTCTATGTATATGAATAAGTGTCGGGTGAATATGATCTTATTAGCCTTGTTATGCAAGACCCATAATACTATATTTATGAAACGCTTATTTCCATATACGGGTGATGGACTGGTGTTGAAATGGTTATGAGTCCAAATACAGGAGTTATTTAAATGGACTTTTGAAAAAGATGAAAAGGTTTAAAAGGTTGAAAATGTGGAAAAAGTTGAAAAGGTTTTAATCTAAGCATATATTGTCTAGTGAAAAGGGAAAAGGTGATTGTGCAACTAGAAGCAGGGAATGACGGTTCCCCGAGGTAACGACGGTTACTCTATGAAAGGTTTCGGGTGGCGACGGTTGCCCGAGGAACTAACGTGGTTCCAATAGACAATTCTTAGTAGAATGAATGGTTAAATGTTTTGGTATAATTCTGTTATGTCTTATACCTGATAAAGGATAAATGATTAAATTTTTTGGTATAATTATGTTATGCCTCATACCTGATAAATGATAAATGATTAAATGTTTTGGTATAACTCTGTTATGTTTTATACCTGATAAATGTTTATAAAGAAGGGGTCGTTAGACCCAGTGTTTGAGGTAAATCTTTCAAGGAAAGGTAAATGTTTTAAATACTTAGAACTCACCAGCGTAAGCTGACCTTTAAAAACATGTTTGTCAGGTATCGGTGATGTTTAAAGTAGCAAGGGAAGGGCTCTAGCAAGGGCAGATTAGATGGGCAAGCTATCATGAATGACTCGGTAGTAGACTGGCATAGCTATAGATAAGATCTAGTTATAGATTATGTTATTATCTTCCTTACTATTGTAACTCGTTATATATAAATGAAAAGTTTTTAATTTCCACTGCTTATTTATCTCTGTTGTACCATGTGTTCATGAGTAAATCCGACACGTGACCCCTCCTGGAGCCAAGACTGGGAGTGGGTGTCACAAGTTGGTATTAGAGCCTTGGTAAAAGAGATTTAGATACTAGCACGATATCTAGACTTAAACTAGAACTCTTGGTAAACAAAGTAAGGTAAGATAGGGAATGTAAATGCCAGTCAGGATAGTCATGCCCATAGGAAAAATGTTGCACGAAGAACATAGGAGGTAGAACTTAGGATATGCAAGTACGGGGAATACCCGATTGTAATTAGCTACTGCAATTTGGTATTTTACCCAAATGAACATATCATAGGTTCTAACTGTTGTGTGGCCTAGTGCGGGGTAGGTTAATTGACAGTGAGATACGTGGTCAATAACTTGTAAAGAATGCCTAGAGAAAGGTAGTTTTAAAGGACCGGTTTTAAAATTACCGGTAAAGGATGAAAGGAATAGAACGGACACCAGGGATGACTGTGATGAGAATAACTGGGTTTTGAACGCATCATAATTATATTAGTGCACGTATATAATTATCATGAATTCAAAATTTAGAGACTTCACGTCACAAGAGTTCTAAAGTGTCAGACTATTCTGATCGTAAGATCAGAAGATTAGAAATCATAGTCATGATAGGAATGCGAATAGGACATCCGATACGAAATCTGATGTCAGTAAAAATGTAAAGACGAGTACTTTCAGCAAAGAAATGAAAGCTGTTATGTTAGAAATAGTGGCAGAAGCATTGAAGGTTACGTTGCTATCGATTGTTAATCGATTTCTGGAAGCTTCGACGAAGAGAATGTCCAATAGAGCGAACGCTAGTGGAGCTAGTCTCGAGGAAGCCTTTGGTAGAAATAAACTCCCGATGAAAGGAAAACGGATACGGTACAAGGATGAAAAAAGATCTTGAAGAAAATGACGACGAATTCCACAAGAAGGCTAAGGGAGCTTCTGAACAAAGAAAGCCGATATGTCAGATGTACGAGAAACGCATGTGGAGAACTTAGGAACCGTTGAAGATGAAAAGAGGTGTAGACAAGCCTAGAATGTCGCCTTAAGCAAGGAAACTGTAGACGTGATAGACGCTGTCACGGTAAAGTAGAAACAAGAATTGCTATGACGAGAATAGTGGAAACGACGTTCCAAGCTACGTTGCTACCTTCAGAAGACCATCACTATAGGTGATAGGCCGGAAGGCTCAAAGCAGAAGCTAGCAGTTTAGGATGGCTCAAAGAAAGATGACGAAGGTTACCACAAGCTGGATCGAGAATCCACGAGCTTAGGAGTATGGAGGTCCAGAGTAGACCAGGAAGAAATTACGTCCTAAGGGATGCTGTTTCTTCAACAAATGGTAGGATGAAAGCACATGATGATTGGATGAGCTACAACATAAGGAGAGGTAAAGCATTGTCAAGGAATCCCGTAGTCAAGCTACCTTAGACAACTTAAGATTACGTCTTCCTTAGGACAAATGCAAAGACGTCAAGATAAATGACCTCAAGACAAAGGTTGATACACAGATGAGCCTGACGATTCAAAAGTAGCAGCAATGGCAAACTTAGAAGTCGGAATTCGATATTAGGAATTGTCACACAGCGTACTGAACCGATGCGAGTAAATGATCAGCATTTGACAAATGTCCTTCTTAAGATCAATGTCAAGCTAGAGATGACGATGCTACGCGTAAACTGTTTGTAACCAGAGGGAGACTCGACTTCACATGCAAGTATCGTGATGGCTCGGCAGTAAAGATTACAAAACGTGAAAGTGCATGGGTTTAGAGGTAAGTCATACTGATGTAAGCCATTGACTCAGAGGCAAAACCAAGAAGCCGAAGAACGTACCAGTGAATCCAATAAGCAACTCGTCAAATCAAGAAATGGGGTTCCATAATCAAATCAACGCCAAAAGCAACGTCAAGGGCAACACTAGAAGCAACAACGCCAAGAGCAACAACACTAGAAGCAACGACGCCAGAAGTAGAAACACCGTACCAGTTATCTCCAAAAGAATCCAGAAGATTTCTTTAGACCAAATATATCGCCTTAGGATACTCCAGCAATTTCAAGATGAAAGACGGAAGCCAAGGATAGGCATAGACTGCAAGAAGAAACTGTCAGTAAGAAGCATACATCCTTTGTTAAGGATCAACAAACTATTCAAACAACTAAAAGGAGCAAGACGAATCCCCAAAGATGGTCTGAGATCAGATTAGCACCAGCTAAAGGAGTAAGAGTGAAACTGTAAGAGAACGGCTTTTCGGAAGCAAAATAATCATTACAAGTGATTAGTAGTGTTGATTGGAATAACGAGCGCTCCTTCAATCCCAGAAATCTCGTAACTAAGCATGCTGACAAATGACGTTCGAAGGTTCTCAAGGATGGTGAAGTATGCATGAGATATTAGAAGAAAGTACTAAAGAACAGAAAAAAAGAGGCTATTAATACGTCTGAAGCTGCCAAAACTTCCCAAAGATTGTAATGCCATTAGGTTGACTAAGAAGATATCAAGTCCTTTTTGGAATCCTAATCAGTAGCAGGCATAGGAGAAAGCAATGAACGGACTAACCCAGGCATCGGTACAATCATTACCGATTAGGCCCAGTGGAAAATGAATTTGCAGCAGTAGTGTTTACACTCAAGAGATGCAAACAACAAACGAGGTTGTACGCAGAATGTCCAAATTAGTTATTTAAGTAAGTAATAGATAGTCATGAATTATACTGATTTTGTTGTGGTTAGAATAGTAATATCGTCCTGCATCCGACTAGTAACAGTAGACCTCTAGTTGTATCATGGGTGTGGTGGATACGCCGCTGGTACATCCTATATATATACACCTGAGGTACAACCAGAAGTGGCACTAGGATTAGTCTTGTGCAGGTGGATATAACGGGCCATTGTGGAAAACGAATAAGTAGCATTCATGAATAGAATAGTTAAAGTATTACCTTATAGGTAATAGAGTTAAATGATAGATGGTCATAGAAAGTTTGTTACAATATTAAAATCGTAGCCTAGGAACCAAGTGGTTCATATGATATATATGCATTAGATGCATAGAAAAGTTTCCGGATTAATCCGGGAAAGGAAAGAAAGGTGAAAAGGTAATGATCTCATTGTGAGTTAAATCACAGTTTGAGTAAGTTTCGAGGACGAAACCTTTTTAAGGGGGGTAGAGTTGTAACACCTCAAAATTTCATAACCCAAATTATATACGTGTGCTATACGTGTTAAGTAGCTAAAACGTATATTGATATAGTTATGGGTTGATAAATAGGTAAATGGAAATGAATTTCAATGCTATACGTGTTTATACATATGATATATGTGTTAGATAGCTAAACGTGATGAAACATATGAAAAATGCATGTTTACCAATTAACAGATAATAAATTGATAAAAGGGCAAGATTTATATGAATGATACACGTATTGATTGATAAAATGAGATAAATACATGTTTTATAAGAAGGATAATTGATATATGTGATATCAAAGTGAAAAATGTGTTTAGAAGTCGATATGATAGGAATGAATGATAACCGGAAGAAAATGCCTTTACGTAATTATATTATATCAAACACATGTGTAAAAATATGTTTGAATGGCATGGATGCATGTGAAATATTCATTTGATGAATATATATATGTGGAAATACGTGTTAGAATAGTTAAACGTGTGAAAATACAAGTTAAATAGTTGACGGAAAAATAAAAGGGCTAAAAGTGTAATTTATGTAAAGTTATAAATACTTACGGATATTATAAGTATCTATAACTTTTATAAGCACCCCGAGGCTTATAAAGTACTATAAAAATATCCTAAAGTGGTTCGGAACATAAAATAATAAGTGTTGTAAAGTTAGAGGGGCCAAAGGTGTAAATAATAAAAAAATATATATAAATATATATAAAAATATATACGTATGTATACGTATATTATCGAGAGTATCCCGAACCTTAGAAACTTTATTTAACATGTTTTATAATTGTTTGGTGCATAAAATAATAGTTTGGTAGCAATTAGGGGGTTAAAATGTAAATAAAACCTAGAGGGACCAAAACTATCATTATGTGATTCTTGGCTCGCGGTACACGAGGAAGCCAGACAAAGGGCTCACGATACGCGACCCTTTCCAGGTCGCTGTTTGGCCACGAACTCGACCGTGCAGCCCAAGTTTACCCCTCCACGCGTCAAATTCGACCGATTAGTCACCCCTAAACGTGTCTACCTTCAGTTGCGACCAGATTGGGTATAAATACGGACCTTAACTCTCCAAAACAACTCGCCAATTCACGATTTCTCACTCGAAAAACCACCTTCTTCGTATCAGCCTCTTCATGCTCGAAATTCGACCAAACGGGTTAAGGAATTAGAAGGCCATCTCCTGCAGTCCTACGTTTCTAGGTATGCTCTACAATATATAGCCCCATGTTAATTTCAGTTAATATCATGTCTAGATTAGAGATATAAAACTATGCAAAAATTAGGGTTCATAACCTTGTTTTATCAAAATTGGGCGATCGGGTGGGAATTAGGGTCTGAATTTTGTAGGTAATCCTAAAATAATGTATTTAAAGAAAGCCCTAAGTTTATTTCAGAATTGGTAAAGGTTTCGTTAAGGTTTTGTAAACGGGTCAAAAATTAGGGTTTTCATGTCGTTGTTCTGCCCAAATCAAGTAAACGGTTTTGAATTAAGCCTTGCTATTTTAAAGGATATTATAAAATGTTATAATGGATAATACCCTAAGACGGTTTTGAATAAAAATGAGTTTTGCTATAGAAACCAGAAAAATGAGAAATTAGGGTTTCTGAATATGGATATTTAATATAAATAATCCGGAGGGTTTAGGGACTTGAATTTTGGTATTGTAACATGTTTATATATATATAATAAGTATATATGAGGTTAAAATGGATAAATGCTAAAGTATTAAAAATACCGAGTTAATCGGATATTAGAAGTTCGTGCGGACCGGAAGGGTAAACGCCTGTACACTGAGGTTTCTGGCATAGCGAGGGTGTCGCATAAATCCCAACTGGGAAATGGCATACCTCCCTGGGCGATCCCGGAGTGAGCGTTTACTTATAGGAATGCGCGTCTTCATATTATCATTAGAAGAAAAGGATAATTGCCTATAGGGGCATTTTGGTTATTTTGACATATTAAAAGGATAATCTTAATAAATATATAATATTAAGATAATAAGAGACGGAAATAAACATAGGGAGTGTTTATTATATGAAACCTTGCGTTAACGCCATACGATACGCAAATTAGGTTAAATCAAGGATCGTGCCAAAGTTCTGTCCAAGTAAACGAGTTAAAGAGATAAGGTGAGTTCTATGAGCCCACTTTTAAATGTTTTAAATGTTTTAATGTTTTCGGGCTGATATACATGCAATGATATATATTCAACTGTTTACTTGAAAAGTATTTGAGATGCCTTTACTTGTTTTGTGTTGATACACATACATGAAAAAGTTATAATACTTATAACTGTTTTAAAGTTATTATTACCTGTTATTACTTTTTCGGAAAGGTTATAATAAACGGGTAATATAAAGAATGAAACTTTTATATAAAGCTTTGAGAAATGAAAAATGTGAATGATTGGTCTAAGCCTATGTATATGAATAAGTGTCGGGTGAATATGATCTTATTAGCCTTGTTATGCAAGACCCATAATACTATATTTATGAAACGCTTATTTCCATATACAGGTAATGGACTGGTGTTGAAATGGTTATGAGTCCAAATACAGGAGTTATTTAAATGAACTTTTGAAAAAGATGAAAAGGTTTAAAAGGTTGAAAATGTGGAAAAAGTTGAAAAGGTTTTAATCTAAGCAGATATTGTCTAGTGAAAAGGGAAAAGGTGGTTGTGCAACTAGAAGCGGGGAATGACGGTTCCCCGGGGTAACGACGGTTACTCTATGAAAGGTTTCGGGTGGCGACAGTTGCCCGAGGAACTAACGTGGTTCCAATAGACAATGCTTAGTAGAATGAATGGTTAAATGTTTTGGTATAATTCTGTTATGTCTTATACCTGATAAAGGATAAATGATTAAATGTTTTGGTATAATTCTGTTATGTTTTATACCTGATAAAGGATAAATGATTAAATGTTTTGGTATAACTCTGTTATGTTTTGGTATAACTCTGTTATGTTTTATAGCTGATAAATGTTTATAAAGAAGGGGTCGTTAGACCCAAGTGTTTGAGGTAAATCTTTCAAGGAAAGGTAAATGTTTTAAATACTTAGAACTCACCAGCGTAAGCTGACCTTTAAAAGCATGTATGTCAGGTATCGGTGATGTTTAAAGTAGCAAGGGAAGGGCTCTAGCAAGGGCAGATTAGATGGGCAAGCTATCGAGAATGACTCGGTAGTAGACTGGCATAGCTATAGATAAGATCTAGTTATAGATTATGTTATTATCTTCCTTACTATTGTAACTCGTTATATATATAAATGAAAAGTTTTTAATTTCCGCTGCTTATTTATCTCTGTTGTACCATGTGTTCATGAGTAAATCCGACACGTGACCCCTCCTGGAGCCAAGACTGGGAGTGGGCGTCACACTTTTGTGTTACATATTGTGCTTGACACGTGTTGCGACACGTTAATATCCTTATTGGGTTCAATTAGGCTATTCACAGGTGCATAACTTGAACAATATAAAATATACATACCTAGCGTATGAATCGTAATTTTTTTTTCTATTGCTTTTAACCTGAGTATCGCGGCAACGTGCGATTGATCTCTAGTTAAAAACAAAAGGATTAAAGATATAAAAGTTAAAAGGATGATTTTATTTTAAAAATAAAATAAAAGTGGATTTCTACTTCGCAGAGAAAAACTGACAACTTTGTACCAACATTTCAATTTTCTAGATACAAAGTTTCAATTTTAAGTCATTTCTGTACCTTTTTATATTTATTTTTATTTTATCACGGTTATCATCCTCATCTTCTTCGTTCTCTCTTTTTTCACCATTGTTGCCTGAAAAAATTTCAGGTGATTCCTTATCTTTATTTCTTATTTGTGGCTAAACCTTGGGTGTCTGGACCAAAAAACTTTGGGTGCCTTGATCATATCGTTCTAAAATTAGTAAGCAAGTTTATATTTGAGTGGGTGCCTAGGACCCCACTACCATTGCCTTAAATCTGCCCCTGCATCTCATGCAAGTCACTTAGATCATCATTTAACATATTTCAAGCCATTTCATAGATTCCTAACCACATGCGTGAATGTTATCTTGACCGAATAGACCATTTTCACCATATTTTCATGTAAATAATTTTTATAAATAATCTGCATGTATTTGAACATCAAGTTTACAACTTTATACACTATCATGCATCCATTAACCAAGATCAAGCAACCTCATAGTAGATCTAACACAAATCATGTGCCTTTATTCAAGATCTAGCATGCATGACAACCGAAATCGAGTTTCCATCATAGATCCCACGTAAAGTAAGCAACTTTATTGCACATCAACCCTAGATCTATCATTCTCAAGTCATTAGAACATAGATCTAACACAAATTATCAAGCTCTATTCAAATGCAAGCATGTTTTCTCACGAAAAACCCAAGATCTAGCATCCGTCATCATATCATGCACAAAAGCCATGTTCTTGATTCAAAGATGCAATCTTTACCATCATAAACGCTAGATATACACTTGATATCATCATAACAACATAAATCAGACCTAACCCTAACATAAAGCATGAATCTTGACATCTTTAGCACAAGCAAAACAAGGTAAAACACATACCGAAAGATGTATGATGAAAAATGATGATATTTAGGCTTGGATCTTGAAGAAAATCTTTGAACTTGATGAGAAATCAGTAGGATATGAAGAGAGCACGAATTTGCAGCTGATGAGACGTTTTTGGGTGCACACATGGGATAATGGTGGCTAAAGGTGTTTAAATAGAGGGGAATTAGGGTTTTGCTGGAAAAGTCTCTCCAACCATATCGCTTAGAGGGTTGGGTAGCTCTAATCGATACGCTTAAAGCTCCCATCCGGCAACCCTTTGACTTTCATTGACTTTTCACGTTTTTTGATGTTTTGGCCAAGTTTTTCAATGATTTAGCTTTTCCTCTATTCACCATCATTTTTATCACATCGAATCCAATAAAATCAAGTGTCAACTTGCCATATAACAATTTACGATCATACAATTAAATTCATGTATCAGTTTGCATATAATTCACGATACTTAGCAGTTTTCAGTTTATCACCAATGTTTCGAGACTCCAACTTGTTTGTGATGTTTGTGAAGTGTTTTAAGGCTACTAGACTCTTCTAATACCTTAATTGACATACTACGCCTATTTACGCACCTCCTGGTTTGCCGGTTTTATCAGTTTTTATCCGTTTCTAAGGCTCGGGTTCCACCCGAAGGGCCAGAATGTCACATTTTTAAATAAAAAAAACTAAAAATGGGTAAATTTAGAATATCTTTTTACAAGAGAGGGGATGTATTCAATTGATTTTTTATATTGTTTAAATATGTAATTTTTAAAGTTTGCAGGGTTAAATATGCAATTGCCACTGTATAATTTGGTGTTAAATATGTGGTTGTTTACGGATAAATGGTTGAAAGGTAAAAGGTCAATAAAAATCCACTAAATTTAATATCTGGTGTTACACCCCGACATACGGCGGAATATGTCGGGGCGCAATGATTGTCCAGATGCACACAACACTATTTAATATTGCAATATTCTTAATCAACCCATTTCATAAAATATAAGTAATCAATACAATACATGATGTAATTCAACAACAACGAAAACAAATTAACTTGATTTAATTAGGCCACACTAAGTCCGCATGCGATCATTTGGTGTCATCAACAAGGCTAATCATCAAATAGCACAATTTGCAACATGTATAAAATAACGGTCAACTACGAATATTGGTGAGTAAACATAGATTTAGTGCACTACATAGATTAAAACATCCGATCCAATGTGTTAAGTGCAATCGAGTATAATAACCACAATGATATAGAGCAAATAGGGGTGCATGAGCCAACCCTGACCTCAAGGTGTCCAATCACAAGGCGCCACACGCGAGGCAGGCCAAGTGGGCTTCTCAAGCCAATAGATCTATCACCGTAACCCCGACTTTTTACAACTAATGTCACACGAGTAATGATATCGAGCTTGACCACAACCAGTCATAAATAAACACACAAGTTCACATACAAGAATACACATAATCACATAGAATTTGCATGTAGTTTTAGAGCAAAGAATATCGAGTAAGGGTTTTGAATACGATACATGTTGCACCCCAAATCATTTAAAATAAAGAGGGGCTTTGAATACTCACCTGATGAGGAGACACGAAGGAAATAGAGACACCACGACTCAAGACGAATAAACCCGTAGATAAAGTCGACAGCTAAACCGGATGGAGGAATAAACGAATAAATAATTAATTATATAAATAAATAAATAACAACTAAATAAAATAATTTCACGACACAAATGACTCGACGACTCGTTGGTGATTTAATTGTAGTGATAACGTGCGTCTGAGGTCATGAGATAGGTTTTTCCTAATGCTAGGCATACGACGTCAAGAAGAACTAATAAAACTATTTATTTTACGACGGCTCAAAACATTTATTTTTTTCATGGACTCAAATATTTCACAATTATCATGCCAAATATTAACCTAACACTAATCCAATCATAATCACAACATTTATACAAAATCCAGCATGAATCAACCAATATATAAATATATATTTCATGAAAATCATTTATTTTGACCAAAATCCTAATTTAACTTTATCAAACAATTAATCATCTAGAAATCAATCTCTTTGCATGTAAATTATCCATAATTAATATGATCATGACAAGTCGAGTTCGATTATCCTAAATCCGTAATTCATAAGCCTACTTAAACGATTCATAAGTCTACTTAAACAATTTACAGCAAAATGCCCTGGTTTTCCACAATGGAAACAATTCATAAGTCTAGGCCCATTCACATGACTGCAAACATACGAACGTCTTGGGTATGATGACTTCCATTCAGGCTTATCATCCCATCTGTGTATGAAATGTTTCATAACTTTTTCAGGTTGCGTGATTCAACAAAACTTTTCTGATTTTGACTTGTTCGTTCTGTTAAAAGTACACAACCTGGGGATAAGGAACAAATTCCCTGGGTATAGACTCACGACCAGGTTTAGTATTGGGCACACGAATTTTCAAAACCATTAACTACTTCATTAGAATTAGAAACATGTTTTGAAGACATAAACAACATCAATTGTTTTGACTTAGACGCATTAAGTTCAGACACATATGCCAAAACATCGTCCTTAGGTAAATCAGAAATTAAACTACTAGACTCATGACACTCTAACTCTCAAGCATACGGCATCCTTCCCAGAAACATCTTTGATCCCTACTTCATCTGCACATGAAACAAAAACGTCAGAAGAACTAACATCATCGTTTAAATATTCCTGGGATGGACCCGGTTCACAAGTGAATGTCATTGATTTATCCTGATTACCCAAACCATAAGTCATATGTTTCTCATTTTCTAACTCCTCTTTAGTCATAGGTTTTACACCAACCAAAACACTATATATGGGAGGTCCTGCTTCATGCATTTCTGATTCAGATCTATCTACCTGATCCTCCTCATAAATCATACCTATTATATATCTAGACACAGGTTGGGGAACACTATTCTTATTTTTTTTCAGAAAAGCTAATTCCTATTCCTCCTTTATCCTTACCAAATCGAACATCAGTTAGGCAGGTGGACAAAGCCTTACCAGCTTGGAGCATTCTTTTGTTTCTCATCTGATTCACATCTAATTTCACTTGCAACTCATTGTTCTGATGTTTAAGTTCATCTACATGCTTCCTAAGCTCATTTATTTCTAACTTAGCATTTTCATACATGACAGACTTCTGAGAGGCAAGGGTTTGGTATTTCTCTATATCTAGTTTCTGGGCTTTGACTTTCTCCTCACTCTTTTCCCATCTACCCTTAAACGAACTTCTAGAACATTGCATATCAAATAATTCTCTCTCACTATTCTTCCAAAGTTGTCTAAGGCCAGAAATTAAACGTGCACAAGTGGGATTAGTACATACCTTTGTGTTGTCGACCTCGGCTGCAAATGATTCCTTTTCTTCAACCAGGTTATCTTCCTTATCTTCTGACTTCTCCTCAGTGACCACAAATGCATGCTCCTCCTTAGAATCATTCTCCATCATAGCAATCATAGCACGAGATAGACTGAGTTCCTTTATCTGCGAAGCCCATTGATATTCCCCACAATCCTGCACAACCAAAGCCTTTGTCTCTGCCTTTCCCTTACCATCTCCAGCTTTGTTTTCTTCTGGTTTCTCCTTCTTTGGCTTGGTGCATTCCCTTGCAAAATGCCCGTAGTCATCACAGTTGAAGCATATGAGCTTGCTCTTATCAAAACCTATCTTTATCTTATCCTGATCCTTCCACACATTCTTCTTAGTTTTTTCCATAAACTTCTATGCTCAGAAAACTGCCATTGCCATTTTCCAGGAAACATCAAGCATTTCCACATATTCAGGATTAATCTGGTTCAGTTCTCCTGACAACCTCTAAGTAGGTACCAATGTTCCAGCCATAAGGGCATGATAACTATTCATAAATCCCATTCCAAGAGCGAAGTTGGGATCATTTGTAGCATTTGCCTCATCAGGGTTGACTGTTCCACTAGAATTAGCTTGGGATCGAGCCACGAATGCAGTCGACTTAGTGTTTGAACTCGAATCATTTGCAAACGAACTTCCAGCCTGTTTTGACCCTACTTCTTCAGATAGGAGTGCCTGGTTTAGTTTTCCTGCCATACTAAGTGAACTTAGATGATTCAGCTCTCTCTGTTTATCATCAATCATCTTTGACTTCAGTTTTTTAATTAGCTCATCGACAGATAACTCATCCAGCTTGTTGTTGTCTTTGATTATTGAAATGTTGGTATTCCAGGACTTGGGCAAACTGTTCAAGAGTTTCAGATTTATATCCTCCAGTCCAGGTTCAACGTTGTAGCTTGACATTTCAGTAATTAAGGACACAAATCTTTGAACTTGAGCTTCAAAGGACTCTCCTTGAATGTGATTGAACAAATTAAACTTCTGCTTCAGCATCTGTTTGCGGCTCGCCTTGATATCGGGATTTCCTTCATATGCTACCACCAGAGCATCCCAGAGTTTCTTTGCAGTCTTGTATTTTTTAAACCCTTGACAAATCTCCGGAGTCAATGCCATTGTCATAATAGCATATGCTCTCTCGTCCTTGTTACATTTTTTCCCAATCATCATCTGAGTATTCTGCTTCAGTTTTCACCACTCCAACTTTTCCCGCTTCAGTGTGAGTAGGAATGAATGGCACATTGACAACTGATCTCCAATGTTTCAAGTCAACACTTTTCAAATGATTTTGAAATCTGTATTTCCATTCAAGGAAGTTGCCAGCAGATGTGAGTCTTGGAGGACGGGTAGTCGATACAGTCTCAAAGTCCAGTTTTTGATCGTAAACAGCAGCAGATCTCGTAAACACCAAGAACAGCCCGGAAAACTTAGAGAAACCTCCACTTTTTCAGCCAAACACTCGAATCTAATATCATGGAACCTCGAATCCGATGATTCTTGGCTCTGATACCAATTGTTGGTCGCGAAACAACAACTGTTCACGATATCTTTATCACAAACAAGTGCGGAAACCTTGTTTGTGAATGATTCAAACTAGAAGATGATGAAATAGACTTGATATGAGATGAAGACAAAGCAAAACAATCAAATCTTGAATGAAAACCATTCAATCTTCTATTGATATGTGTTTGCGATCGTGGATACAAGATGGAAACAGAAAATCGTAATCACCAAAGCTACCCACAATCATAAACTACTTGGTATTTATACTACCCACACAATAACCCTACCTAGAATCATAAACCCAAGTAAGTGAACCGGCCCATGAAGCCCAATCGAGAACACCTCAAGCCCAAGACAATGTAAGCCCACATGTCTAATATTCATGCCTCACTAAGTATAGCCCAACACAGCCAGACATGATACTTGCCTGAAACAAGACCGGAATGAAGCAACAATCGAGACCAGAGAAGGAGCAGCAGCAAAACGAAATGTGTGTGTTTTTCGTGTATGTTCTTTTGATCCGAACTCGTGTATATGAACCCGCAAAAGGCATACGAACGGATCATTCTTAATCACGATTTATTATCATTAATATAATCATTCAATAATCATTTATTAACCATCATAATGAATGACCAGTTTGGAATGCAAAAGGTTTTTTAGAACCTGCTCAAAAGTTCTATGAAAAATAGCAAAAACTTGTCACGTTTGGACACAGGTTTTTGGAGCTGCATTCGTGTCCACAGGTCGCGCGGGCACGAGTTCAGAATTTCGGCTCGACAACCCATTTTTAACAACCCCCCCCCCCCTACGCGAGGATATAATCTAGAGTAAAACATGACACACGTGATGTCTAGAGCTTTAAGGTTTATCCTTATAAACCAATTCACCTTTTGTTCCCACACCAATGTGGGATAGCTCACATCACATTTTTTCCAAACTTGAACAAAAATTCTTTTAAGTTAAATATCTCATTCACACACATTTTTCCAACAATCCCCCACATGAATGGAGGTTGATCTCAGAAGTAACTTAATCCTGATCGAATTTCAACAGTTGAATCTTGCATACGATAGGTAGGTGTTACCCTTTGAACCTTTGCTCATGAAACACACTTAGTCTACTTGCTCTAAGTAGGCAGTGATGCCTTTGAACTCGTCTGTCGTTTGTGTAGGCGACAATGTGCTTCACATAAGACTCTCCTTCACAACATCAAGTCCTCATAGTTATGTTCATTATGGTCATGAACATTAGCCTGGTTCTGCGAGAGCTCTTAGGTATTGTGCCCCCTCTCAATACCCTTCGAAGCGACACCACTTCTCTCTCACATAGGTGATTCACCACGTGTGGCTGCCTCAGCTAAATCATTAAAAGCCATAGGCTTAACCTCGTACTTGTCACTTTTAGGAATGGACTAGCAGATGTATTGGTTCCAATCATACACCCCCTTCTTAAAGTGCGTGGGTTTATCAAATCTTCCCCTACAGTAACCTCACTAGTTCATACAATTAGGTTGTCCTATTGAACTCAGATCTTGTGTCACACCCCATCCACAGCGGGCTTCCCGCGGGGTCATGACTTCATGGATCATCACACACAAGTTACATGAACAACTCTATATGAATAATGAAAGACATACATAAATAACCATGCGGTTCAACGGTTATAAATTTATGTCTCAAAATGCGTAAGCTAAGTGGAATGAAAATGTTTTTCCAGAAAATGACATAACATGATAATGAATGTCCCAAAATATGCACCCTAGCATGGTGACTCCTGAATGCATGTTGATGTATGCAGCTGCCTAGTTACCTGAGAAATACATGCTAAAACGGTCAACAATAATGTTGGTGAGTTCACAGGTTTGTAATGTAAATGTAAGTGTAAACAATTTGTGATGGACCACAATTAAAGAGAGTGAACTCACCTTAGGGGGCACTGATACACAGCAAAAGATTCAACAAGTCGGTCACAATCAGCCTGTTTGGGTAAATATGGCCTAAACGGGTTAGGAGGTGTCGCGAGGACGAAAATAGCAATATTAGCACCTAAACATGTTTTATGTAGTCACACAAGTCATACAATGCATACAAAAGTTTCAGATTGAGAGAAATTCAAAGAATTGCCATTTTGGTTAAAGTTGACTCAGAAAGTCAACTTCAACACTCAAACTAGTGGCATAGTCAAAATCTATATACTTAGGAGTTTGGATCTTAAATTTTGCAGGCTTAAACTACTTGTTAAACATGACTTGTTGCAAAAAGAATCAATCGAAAACATCAAATAACGAAGAAGTTATGCACATTGCAAGTTGACCCATTTGGCACATAGTTAACTAGTTCATGAAAGTTTGAAATTGGCATAACTCACTCAATTTTTGGGTTTTAAACCTCAAATGCTCCAGATCCTATATTTAATATGTGTACATCAATTTCAAATAGCAAACACCCCAACATAAATAAGGTTTACATGTCCGACCCGTTAGAAAAGTCTACTTTTTAAAATTTCAAACAGCTTTGAGTACCTGTTTTGCAGCAGCAGTTTGGGTGACCAAACGAAGGTTTTAGAAGGCGTATAAATAGCCGTTTTAAAGCTAAGACATCCTAGTTTATCACCCAACAAGAATCAATCATGTTCGATCAAAAATGAGCAAGTTATGGCTATTGAAAGTTGACCAAAAATCTGTTTTGTTGTAGAAGGTCAAAGTAGGCAAATTGAATTTGATTAATCCATAATTTGATCAAAGCTTGGAGTTTGTTTACCAAAACCTCCAGATCTTAGTTTTAATATATAAACCTCATTTACAAATTTTAAACTCGTCAATATAACAAGATTAGCATGCCTAACAAATTTGAAAAGTCTACTTTTCACTGAACTTGACAGCTTTGCGCACCCAACTTGCAGCAGTGATTTGGGTGACCAAACGGAGGTTTTAGAAAGTGTGCGAGTAGCCGTTGGAAAGCTAAGACATAA